>JAPMOQ010015521.1:2865981-2880962 GCA_026543055.1 Argiope trifasciata | reverse complement strand
GGAGAGTAGGTATTGATTAAGAAATTTGTTTCACAATTTAAATTAATTTTTTATGTAAAAATTAATCAAAGTGTTAAAGTTTTTCTTCACTATAACTTTGGATCATATTATTCTGATAACTTTTCCATTACAGCAACTTTGTTTCTGAAATTTTTCTCTGATTTTAATAAAACTTCCATAAGATTTTTGAATATAATTTACGATAGTACTTTTCATTGTTCTAGTAGCCTAGTTTATCCACGTTAGAGTTGTAATTAAATACATTTTTTGAGGGCACTTTATTGTTTCGATTATTAAAATACAATTCTTGGAAATGAATTATGTGAACACAAATATAGAATGAATATATTCAAAGTAAACCGAAAATATTACAATGCTAAATTGAGGATATTTCGGACTTTTTAGGTTTTTAATTTGGTAATATCATAATGGTTGCTGTTTGATTTTCATCAACTGGAATTGTCGATTCTATTTGTTTCGTATTTTATCATATTATTTTTTGAATACATGTTATATTTACATTTAACTTTTTATTTCCATAAGGGCTTTAACTTTTAGGGGCTAAACTGATTTATTAAAAAGTTTCTAAGCCACTTTAGGAATGAAACGTGCATTGAAAGATTGTAATGTTTTCCACATAACTTGATTGTAGTGTGATTTAACTAGCCACATCGCACTAACTTACCTCTTTCAAAATCGACAGGATATCTAAAATTAATATTGAATTTATAAAGTCAGTCATACAAGGGCTAAATTTCAAAACATTAACTTTGGTGAGGCATCAATTTTACTGCTGTACAAAAAACATTTTCTGATTTTTAATAAATTTTCAAAGCTAATTTAAACATAATTTTATTGATTACTTTTTTATGCAACTTTTTGATAAACTGTACAACTTAAAATTATATATTTCTTTTTATTACTTAAAAAAAAAACTAACTGGTGGGACTGAAGCTGTAGGTATCGTTTAATTATTAAAAGTTTATTTAAAATCTCAACAGATATCTGAGAAAATTTGTTCTTCTGAGGAGACCTTTAGATGTCAAAGTGCAAAAGAAATCCCTTTCTCACGTCATGGGGAATTTTTAGGGACGGAGCGGGAAAAAAACGCTTCAAAGTGAGTGACGGGCCGAATTCGGTTTTTCGACAGCGACGTAACACGATCCGAGCCTCTGACAATGGGCCGCTGATTAGCAGTGTCAAGTTCGATCACAGAACCTGCTTGAAAAGATATCCCGCTACTGGGCTTCCTCTCCCTTTGCGAAGGCTTCCCTTTCCTCCCTCCCCGCTCAATATCCATTTAGGAACAATTTATAGGTGCATTCCGTTGGATGTCTCGTATGCAATTCGGAATATGGATTTAAAGGTTATGCCCTTTGTGTGGTTCAATATTCTATTTATTGTAGATGTAACGGGTTTGGATTTTTTGCTTACTTTATACGTAAATCAATTTATAAATAAATCAAACCGCTCAAAATCAAATTAATCATCTTTTTCTTAGCTTTATGCATAAAATCGGATCTGAACTTCCCTCGATTAATTTCATTTATTTCGAATTTATGAAACACGACCCAATATTAATCCATGTTGCGCCAAATATAAGGTACAAATATTTTAAAGAGATCTTTTGTAGGTAGAACATTTTTAGATTTTGTCCATTAATTTACAAATGATCAAAATAATAAAAAATAAACGATTTTAAACAAAAAAAATCGTGTTCTACTTAATTTGATGGATAAACTTGTATTTTGTCTTCTTCAGAATCATTTTATTTCTTTGGAGTTTACCGTACTCAATTCATTATTTGACAAAAGCAGTGCTAAACGTCAGATACTATAAGAAAGATGTTATTTAGCCCTTCTATAAAAGGAGAGGAAAATTTCACAACACACAAAAAGTACAAAATGGTCTAAAGATAGAAGGAACAAAATTTAAACTCCCATATAGAATGAATTATTTAATTCTCCTAATATAATAGATCAGCTTGAAAATCTATTCTACAGTTTATGACACTATCTACTAACTCATAATTAGACCTTATCACTTTGAACTTTCGACAGAAAAGTTTAGAAAGGCTACAATAAGATAGTTCATAAAAAAAACTTGTGAAAGCTCAAATTAAAAATGTTAAATTTTAAAAGTTCCTGCAGTATGAGGGCAAGTATAAAAAACGTGAGGATTTATACGAAGACAGGTTATAACTTTTGAATAACAGAAACATTAAGAATCTTAGAATTAAATTCTTGACAGAGATGCTATTAAAAGGCACTGGTAAAAAAAGTTCGAGAACGTTTAAGGACTAAATTTAGAATTCAACAAGTACTTTTTTTGAAAAGATAAAATTGAAATAAGTACAAAATATACTGTAAATAGAGAGTAATTTTCAAAGTAAAAGTCACTGGAATCACAGCAAAAAGCACCAATTTAGACAAACAAAACAAAGAAAAGGAAGGTGATGATGAGGATAAATACCAGTCATTGAAGTAAAAGCAAATGAAATATTAAAAATTCTATGTGAAAGCTGGTTAAGTAGTAAATTTAATGCATGGATTTTAATATGTATTAAATTAGAATTGAACTGACTCATTAAAGACTGCCACATTTTAAGTAAGTAAGAGCTGAATTTCCAGTTTAAAATAATATGAATGATTAATATCAAGAGAACAACGAGATATTTCATGTTATTATGTCAATTTAAAATAGAAGATTTCATAAAGATTCGAAGGATTCGCCGATATGACGCATTTACAACAAAATGATCATTGATGTTTTTGTTACCCAAGTTTATCATCTAAATTGCAAACTCTTACAAAATTTTGAACCTAGTTTATCAAAAATGTTCTCTCACATGTATGTAAATGCAAGAACTCGTAAACGCTATGACTTAAATCAATGAAATTCGGCATGTGACCGTGTGAATAAAGCTGTTTTATTGTATGAAATATTGAAAACTGAACCTGTTAGAAAAAGGGCGTCCAAAATGCATATTCACCTGATAGATTTTGTAAAAATGTTGGATTCACGCCAAAGGTCTAAATTTCCCATTGTTCGTCAATGCCATATAATGCATTCATAGTTATCCAAGGTCCAAAATTAACTGCGGTTTGGGTATAGGTTCTTTATTAGAGATTATACGATAAAATTTCGGGATGATTACTGTTGCTTATTTTATCTCATAAAAATCTATGAAAGTTTGATAATTTTGATTTTCGTTCAATCATTGCATTATTTACCCAATATAGATAGCTCTAGCTTTCTGTTTGGCGACTTGTGTAAAATTAATCGTTCTATGTCTTTACAGTATATTATATATCTTACATTTGGTTTAATTCAGTATAGAACTGATCTGCACATGTCTCCAAAAAGAAAGGCATTTTGTTGCCATCATGTATACTAATAGCATACTGAACAGAACCTGACAGAATTTAAATTTTTCTCTCGTCATTTTCTCTGTATTGTCGAATTGTTAATGATTACGTAGAGTGTTAGAGGAAATTTTATTTGATATTTTTCAGAAAGCAAATAAATTTCGTCTATTCGATATTTATATGGATTGGATCTCGAAATTTAAATTCTGCAAACTGGCCACTACAGTCAAGCTCTAAAAGCTGCTTACAGGATTCAATCTGAAAATAATATGTATTGATAAGGATTAACTTACATTCAACTATTATTTGATCTGAACTTGAACTAATAACTGTTCATTAAGTTTTTATATTTCAGAATGTAAGGCCTTCTTTTTGCATCGTTTTATTCATTATTTGCGATATTCTGCTGGCATTATTAATATTATTGCATAAAATATTTTTTTATTTTCTTGGCCTTTTCACCTCTACAAGTATTTTTGCTTTATATTTTACACCATAGTATAAATAAATATTTCATTTCAATATCTTTTTCATTACCTTCATTTCATTTATCTTCTTATCTACGCATCTGATCAAAAATCTGAATAATATTAGGCCCAGGGAGGATTGAAAAATGCTGATGTTTTGATCAGATGAATAGACTTAGAGTGAGTAATACAAACCAAATGAAAAAAAGATTAAACTGAAATATTAAAAATATGACATAAAGTTTACAGAATTAGCCTTTTAATTTGTTTTTCATGTTCACTATTTTTAGATTCTTTTTTACGGGTGGGGGGTTAACGAGATGACTAATTAAATAAAATTAATATGATATTCAATGCATGAGAAAAAGATTAGAAATTAGTATCTGTTTCAAACTGCTGCCGATCTCCTTGTTTTCTTAATAGACGTGTTCCATTTTCATTCAATTCTTACTCCCCCTCACAAGCCATTTTTCCATGTTTAATAAATCCTTGAGTCCTAAATTCTCCCATTGTTAATATTTCGGTTCAATTCCTTTTCTTTTACCTTGCATCATCCACTCCATGTCTACTCATCTGATCAAAAATCTGAATAATTTTAGGTCTAGGGAGGATCGAATAATGCTTACTTCTTACCTAAACTTTCTCAGAATACTCATCATGTAATCGCTTAACGTCTTAAAATAAATTTCATAATAACATAGCCTTTTCTTGAAATCATGGTTGTGTTTTTTTTCTGGCATAGTATTTACTTTCTACTAAGCCAAGAACTCATGCATCTTCCTTCGATTGCTGCATATCCTCATGTCAGGGAATGACGTAAGAAAGATCCCCGGATCAGTAGCAATTATCTTAGCATCTTGTAGCAGCTGGGAAAAATGGACAGACTTTTGTGTAGATATCCTCACACCCTATCATTAGGGGTTTTCCCCTCCCTCGGATTTTTTTTTTTTTTCGTGAAGCCTTTTGTAAATGTCACTGAGAGTTGGAGCTACTGTGCAGGCGCGACATTAAGGCGGTTCCCATTGAAATGCGAGAAATGTGCTTTAATGGTTCCCGTTAACAGTAACTGTGACGATTTAGGACACAAGGATTTATTAAATACGGAATAATGGTGGAGGAAGGTGGTAAGGAAGAAATGAAATTGGAACAGATTAAGTAAAAAAAAAAGATAGTGGAGTGCAATTTGGGAGGGAAAAAAAAAACGATATACTTAAATTTTTTCCATGCACTTAATTTCATTTTAATTAGTTTTGAACATTCATCACTTAAAACTTTCTCCCCCCCCCCTTCTCCAAAAAACGCAGAAACAATGAAAACGTTGGATAGTCTAACAACTTTTCCTAATCCAGTATAGGGATTGAATCTCCTTCTGGAGTCATATAAAAGTTCTCTTGATTCAAAGTTCATTATTTGAATCATGTTCGGATGGTGAAAATGATATCTGAGTCGGTATTCCTATCAAAAAATTTACATTCTATACCAACAAGATGACATTTGACAGTAAATATATATAACGCACACCAGTAATGTACACGTAGATGATCTAATGAGGAATTAGATCTACAATATATTCATTTAATTTATCCCAAGAGGTAAGGAAATATATTGATTACGTCTCATGCATTTTGCGATCATGTATAATACGATCCAGATGTATGATCAGGTATGTACAATTTTTCTCATATATAATACGAACCAGATGTACAGACACTGGGGATTACATGAAACAATGTGGTTGGTGACCCACACAAAAAGTATATAAGCAAATTAAAGGGGGATTCTAGTAATCTTTCTACGAAACATGGCTTCTGACTAATAATGGCAAATACTCTGATCAGGTATTCGTCCACAGGACATTCATCAACGGGACTTTTCTAAGACTTTAAATTCTCAAATGAAACGAAACCGTGCTTGGTATTTAACTGTAAATAAGATTCCTGAATTTTAAGTAAATAGGCATTTATTCTATTTAGCTTATTAAGCATGCTTAAGGATTCTCACTTTACTTGAATGCACTTCAAATTTCGCACCTGGTACCATTTGATAATAAAGATGCCACTATTGTCTTCGATTATTTGGGAAGCAAGCAAATAAATAAATACAATTCTTGTTGAATTAAAGTTTTCGAATTTCACTGCTGGGCAAGTGAGCTCTGGAACAGTAAATGCCGGAAAAGGAAAAGACATTAGTTATTTTATGATTTAATATTATTTTAATTAAAAATTTACGAAACTATTTTAATTTATCGATTATAGTATTATCCCGAAATTTTGAAGGTGATTATCTGTGTATAATCATTGATTTGGCAATCGAAATAAATAAAAATGGATAATCGTTGGCTTCATTGCTATTTAAAGTTTTTAGTTGATTTGATTAAGTATCCACACATATAGCAATCTGTAGCAATAAGCATTGTTCAATTAGACATGAGAAAAGTTTTTAACACCAACTCAAATTTTTTTTCGATGTTTTTTAAAACTTTGAACTTCGATATTAGATGAAAAATGTATTACTACCGTCTACGGACCAACTATCGTTGATAATCAGATAGCTTTTCACTTTTTTAACTTCTTAACTGTGGTGTCCGAGTATGATTAGTGCATTGAATAACTATATTCTCTTAACAATTTAAAAATAAGGCAATATTATTCACAGACGTTATAATTCGATACGTAAATTATGTAGAATCCATAAGCATATTAAGTACACCATGGACTCTAAGTTGAATCAATACAATATCTCTCTTATGAAAAAAATTTCATCTAATTAGAAACAGTTAAGATGTAGATGTTTTAATAATTATCCTTCTTTTACTATTTTCCTCATCAATTCAATACATTGTAGTAGATTCAACAATATGAATTGTGCGCATGTAACTCATCTTGCTTAACTAATTCACAATCGATGAAATCGCATATTTAGATTTCTATTTTTCAAAGATTTGAAGCTTTTATTCACAAATATATAAATAAATTGGAAAAATTGAAGTCATCATTATTTTACAATTTTTTCCATCTTGATATTTACCGAATTTTACTCATTGGTATTCCTTAATATGACGCAGAATATTCTGTGACGTGACTTGGGAACGACAGGAATAGAGAACCAGGATTGTCCGGACTGGGTTTGAGTTGCTCGATCTGATGGAATCTCCAGGACAGTTATTAAGAAAATAGGCGAATAGATTTCATGCATAATTATCTAATTATAAAAAAGGCAATTTGGAGGATCAACTAAGAGAAAAATATTCTATGTATTATTTTGGAACATGGTGGAAAAGAGCATTGAGAACAATACAGAGAAGATGGTTTGTTTTTCTGAATATTTATTGATATTGCATTATTCTGCGTCATATTGTGGAATACCAATGAGTAAAATTCGGTAAATATCAAGATGGATAAAATTGTAAAATTGTTGGATTAAAAACTTTTCTCATGTCTAATTGAACAATGCTTATTGCTACAGATTGCTATAGGTGTGGATATTTAACCAAATCAACTAAAAACTTTAAATAGTGATGAAGCCAACGATTATCCATTTCTATGCAATATCAATAAATATTCAGCAAAACAAACCATCTTTTCTGTATTGTTGTCAATGCTCTTTTCCACCATGTTCCAAAATAATATATAGAATATTTTTCTCTTAGTTGACCATCCAAATTGCCTTTTTTATAATTAGATAATTATGAGTGAAATCTATTCCCTTATTTGCTTAGAAACTGCCCTGGAGATTCCAATTCAAACTCAGTTCGGACAATCCTGGTTCGTAATTCTTGTCGTTCCCAAGTCACGTCACAGAAGAGTCCTGCCATACAATTCCATGTCATCCGATCTCTACCCCCTTTATTGCAAGAAAAAAAGCGATCGAGATCTCAATGGCAGGTCTTAATACCTGTTTGTTAGCAGCCCTCCCCTGGGTTGGCATGTGAGGACGTCTTTCAACTCAGCACTCCAGTGACACAATGGATTGCGGTGGACCATTGTTGTTGGGACACTCGATATGCAAATAAGGCGTTCACGTGGAAGGACTTTTTTGGGAGGTATTATGCTGTGTTCTGAAGAGAGTTCTTTCTGTGCCTTCATTAATCACCAGCCTCCGTTGCCGTGGGTAAGAACGAGATAAATGGATGAAAGAGCGAGATGATGCCCTGAAGGTCAAGCTGCTATTGGCCTGCAGTTTGTTCTCATTAGGTTCCTGTTTGAACGGAGTCATCTTAATGGGTCCTGACCATTTCACAGATGATGCCCTGAAGGTCAAGCTGCTATTGGCCTGCAGTTTGTTCTCATTAGGTTCCTGTTTGAACGGAGTCATCTTAATGGGTCCTGACCATTTCACATGGTGGGAAAAATAGAATTTGATAGTAAATTTTATTCATATGCATTTTGAAACGGTAAGAGTCGATATAACGATGGTAAAAGATCAAATTCGAAGAATATTATTAGCTTCATTGAATTTAAAGATATTTTGTTGTTAAATATATTAATATTTTTTAAATAGGTGATAATTAAATGGTATACTTATTGAATTATGTGAAATACTCGTAAGAGCACTACAGAGAGGGGCTCTCAAAGAGTGCATTTATCAAAAACAAAGTCAAAGTCAAGCAAATTAAAACACATATAAAAAAAGAGCAGAAAAAAAATAAAGAATTACATTCTAAATACATCTAAATAATTACAAACATAAATTTTTCAAAAAGTGTTGAAAATATTAAGAAATTCTTATATTTGCTGAAAAATTTATGAAAAATTAATCTTAAAAATTATTTCAAGGATTATTTATCATTCTCAAGTATATATCAATTTTGCAAAAAATTAAGTTTAAGTCAAGGCACAAGTTTTAATTAAAATTATCCTTAGTTAGCAATTATTTAAAAGTTATTTCTGAAAGTCAGTTACGACAAGCTTTATTATTTACAATTTCAAAAGTTTTTGTGATTTATTGATACCTTTAAAACAAAGAATGAAACAAAATGAAATTTATTACAATACAAATCTTTCGAATTGTACAGAGTTTAAAGAGATGGCACAATCTAATACAATTGCAAACAATTGAAAAAAATTATCAATATAACAGGATTTTGTTATAACCTTGTAGAATAAGAGAATTTTTATACAATTAATAACCAATATAAAAATGTTTAAATTAATTTTTATAAAGGATTCCTATTTAAGAATCTTACTAAACTCTCATATTCGAGGACATTTATTTAATCGGAGGATTATATATTTCTGTTAAATTTTCGAAAAAGAAATTTTTAGGTTATGTTTCTAATAAGTGATCGCCTACATTTATCTGGTTTACATTTAAAATATATTTCTAAGTAAATGAAAAAAAATTAAGCAATCAGTTTTTATCCCTTAAGAAAGAGGGAGAGGGTAATAACATGATTTTCTTATGTACTTGGACGTCAATTTTAATAAAAGTCATACTTTAATTTTGTTTCATAATATGATTTAGTTCCTATTTTTTAGTTGACTAAATTTTTTTTCCCTGCATGTTTAATAAGTTTTGTAAATTCTGGGAGAAATTGTCTCACAAAAATATTTGTCAATGAAGAAACAAATACCTCATGATAAAATTTATTTAGAAAAGCGACAATTATTTTCAAGAAATGATTATTATATACTTATTAATTTTTGAAGATGTGTAACATTTTGTTTATATTACTTTGTTAAGAATTGAATGAAAATCATTTTTATTTATTCGAATATTTAAGAAAATTATTTTATGATATGTTAAAATTGAAAATCTTTTTTTCTCTGATTTTTACAAATGAAAATAATTTCATATGAATAGTTAAAAGACTAAAATATTTTCATTGAACATGTATAGCAGACTGGATCGAAAATTCAAGTAACAATAAACACAACAGGCCCAAAATTCTTGAAAAATAAATTATTTTCCACGCTCTTTTAATTTATAGAACTAACATTCGGTTTTTACCCTTTCCATATTCAATAGCATGCATAAATCACACTAACTTCAAAATTATGCACTCTGTTTGACTTATTTTTGGAACTTACATTACTTACCATTTCCTATTTTCTATAACTAATCAATATTAGTTAAACTTTTCATTGTATATTTCTATACTATAGTAATTAGAATCGAGTCATTCTCTTCATAAAGTGTAGTTCTATCATATGTTATTCAGCGAAGCGTCTAATCAATATTATATATATATATATACAATTGCGATTTTATTTATTCCGCACACGCGCGAAAACCTCAAACTGCGCATGTGCAAATAGCAAGAGCTGTGGTAGGCATACGCGATACGTCTGATTTTAAAGAGCGATTCAAATCTTTTTATGCCCCTAAGAAGGAAATCCCACATTGGCAGGAATACATTAAATACGAAAAGGTTTCATTCTATAAAAAATTGTTTTGTAGCCATTTTTGATAATTTCTAAATATATTTTAAGCTTGTTCTATGTTGAGTAGCATGCCCATGTCATAACGGGTGGTGGCTAGACTCAGCTTCTTGGATGCTATGTAAGTGCAACACGGTGTATATATATATATATATATATATATATCGAGTAATTTGGTATAGAACTTGATATCAAAGCTTATAGTTCTGTATAGACTGTAGATACCAGACACAAAATTCCTATCAAACGAATTGGTTGTAAATTTTAAGATAAACGGAGATAATAAAATCAAGGCAAGATGAGACCAAAAATAAAGTTATAAAGTAAATAAAATGAGGTCTAGAGATATCTAAAATATAGAAGGAATTCAGTAAGATTTAGAAGGCGAACTTTATTAATATTACTGTGGTCGTAAACACACAGATATTTTTGAAGGAAAAAATCAAAAAGAAAATGTGCAATATTGAAATTAAATATATCATTTTTAGACAGAAGCGACTTTCTTTGGTTACATTTTTTTGTAAAATCTCACTAATGTTTTTACTTGTTTGAATAAATGCTGTTTTTAGACTGTTATGAAATGGGAAAGAAAATCTGTTCTACAAAGATTACGATTAAAATTATAAATCTTTTTTTAGACGTGTATGACTCTCTTTAATGGTAATGCGTGTTTCCTTGATTAAGAGATTAAATTTTTAAGCCATTTAAATGCTTTTATGCATATCAATTTGAGGGAAAAAATCTGAGTTAAAATTAGAAATCAATTAAAAATAATGCACTTATTGGAATTTGTCTAAGAAAATCCCCACATTTTTATTTTTTTGATTAATTTTTATTGAAAGCTTTTCATTTATTAATCAGTTTTCTTTGAAAGGATGTTAGGGTGTTTATCCAACATTGAAATATTAATAGAAAAGTGCAATATTGATTCTATTATTTATGTAAAAGAAAGCCATATTAATTGAAGATACGGCGCTAATTCATTTAGACAGTAGAGGAAGTTTTCACATATCATTATACTTATTTTAAATGAAATATTAAACTATGATTATCATGTTATGCAATTTTAATTTCAACAAATGAGCTAGCGGAAATTAAAGGATATTTAGCCCAAGACTTTCACCAATGAGTTATTGAAAGTAGAAATATTTTAAGCCAAAAATTTGAAATTTTTTGGATAGTCGACTTACGAGAAAAAGTTGTGCTTTATATTATGTAATTACTGCCTTTTCTTTCTCTTACTTTGCTAGTATATTAATAAATATCCTTACTGTTAGAAATATATGGAAAATAAAATATTCATATCTAATGGAAACTAATTTTGATTTTTTATAAAATAATATTTAATAAACAAAAATAACCATTTCTGCTTCTAACAATTAAAATAATTCATATCTAAAAATTTATTTTTAAGAAGAAAAAACCTAATTCCTTTTATTTATTGAGGTAATTATTTGAGTTATTTATTACAAACAGTTAATTCCTTCGTAAAAAATAGGCTGATATTTTCTTTAAAAATTTATAACTTTCATTCATAACATTTGATGATGACATTTAAGATATATTTCTAAAATTTTTTATGAAAACAATTAAATTTCTGTTCCTTCGAGAAAAAAAAAAAAAATCCCAAGCTTCCTAATCACTCTAACTGCTACAATCTGGCCTTCGATACAAGACACTGGAAGCATGATTTATCGTGAAATACTCTATTTCTACCAACTAAAGACGGGACCACACTCTTCTCCAAATACGCCTGGCCCCCACCCTTTCTTAAAAAAGTAATTATTTATGATTTCTTTGAAGAGGAAACCGAAATTTTACGCTTCAGGTGAACATATTTCATGCGAGTTGACGTATGACGGGCCAAAGAATGAGAAATAACAAAAATAAAACGGCCGAAAATCTCGTCTTTTCGTAAAGTGGGGTGAAAAAAAAAATCGTTTTTTTCTGTCTTGAGTTTTTTTCGTGCCCTCCGCTACGTCTGATCCTCAACACCCTTGTAAAGAAGCGAAGCTTGTAAACGCTGTGGGACTTATTTTAATAACAATAAAAGGGGGTCTTTTGTTTAGTGAAAGGATGCGTGGCGTCTTTTTATTGGGGGGGGGGGCAAAAGGGGGCCTCGCCTAGCCGCTGTCTATTATACTGTGACGGCTATGAGTACTCGAGCAAATGTGACGTGAAATTAAGCTGCCATGTTCCTGGCTGAGGAGGCATTTTGGGGCAACATATTTTTCAGTCCTTTAACGATATTTCTCTGCGAAATGGCAGTTGATATCGACTTGTATGAAATCAAGATACAGTATTTTGAATTCAATGAAGTTTTTTTGTTCATTTTTTTCATTTTCGGACACTTTTTTTCAACATTAAAAACAGATATATCTTCAGTAAATGTTCCTACACTTAATACCCTTCGTTGGGAATCCTTTCGCAATCCTTTAAAAATATTTCTCTGGTGAATAATTTGTTTGTAGTTGAAACAAAAAACAACAACTTTAAAACAAGTTTGAAATCAAATTATGCTAACATGATTCATTGAAACGTTTCATTCATTTTTCTTTTTCAGTCCTTGAAAAAACCTTTTCAAGGACTGAAAAAGGATACCAGATACCCCCTCAGAGCCTGTAACGAATACCAACAATCAAAAATTGATTTTCTGAATTATAAAAATATTTCTCTGTAGCATAATCATGGGTGGAGTTAGATTAATAATTTTAAAATCAAAATATTTTATTTTGAGTTCATTGAAGTTTTGAATCATTTTTTCGGTTTGGGTACCCTTTTTCAGACATTGGAAACCAATTCATTCTATTTAACTGTATCTGTCTCTGATGCCAATTTCGATTCTTAAAAATATGATGCATATTATTATATTTCTATTATTATATTGATTTGTGAAATGGCTGCCTCTATAACTGATTTTTAAAAAAATTATGAATTTAAAATCTGAGACTTAGAGTCGAAGTCTTACAGGGGCAATTTTGAATAGCCAATTTTCAGTCCTTCGACAGCATTAATCCTTACAGCATCGAACATATTACAATTTTCACACCTTAAATTAGTTTCTTTTACAAAAAGTGACCTTAATGTACACCAGCAGCTTTTCATAAAATATAGATGGTTTTGAATACATCAGATTCTGAATACCTGATTTTCCTTGAAACATACTTTTCTTTGCAGCGCCCGCATTATTTTATCATTTCCTTAAAAATATGTGAATATTTAAACCCGAAATTCCGGCCAGCAACTTCCTCAGAAAACTTTACTGATTATTATCAAATTATTTTTAAATTTCGAAAATGTTTGTCTGTGTAGGCAACTGATATCAAAATCCTTTAAATTTATTCATTTGGTATTCAAACAAGCTTGATAAAGGATGAAAGTTTTAATGATCTGCATTGTCAAAAATAATTTTCTATGTCCTTATTTTAAATTAAATGTGTATCAAACTCTATAAACTGAAGAATACATTTTTTCAAGTTCCTGGAAAGATATACTTATGAAAGTATGCGTCATCACGTTACGTACGCAATTGAAAAAACTGGGTTTATATGAAAATGTTTTAAATATATTAATATATCTTCAGACAGGATCCATTCGATCCATTTCCTGCAGTATATACCAATAATTTCAAATTTTGTTAAATATACTACGTTCATAGTATATTTAACTATGTTTATAGTATATTAGTATTTCGTTAGACGATTCTGGGAACAATCATTTAAAATTTTCATTTGAAAAAAATTATAGTTATAAAAATTATCAAATACTTTGTTAATATTACAGCTACCTTATTGTATACTAGCCGCCTTTGGCGACCAGCTGGTTCGCCATGAGTAATGCTTTCTAAAATTTTCAATTAAATCACATTTTCATTAGCCTAGAAGTAATTCCGGGAATTGATTGGCCTGAAAGCAATATTTTCTTTAAGATGATGGACGAAAAGTCCTAAAAGAACACCTTTTCCTAATAATATTCTTTAATTTTATAAATCAATCAGTTTTAACTATCGGTTATGCTTCCAAAATATTAAAAATGTTTTTTTCGATAATGTTGCCAAAATAAGAAATATGTGTTTTTTTTTTCAAAGAAAGCGAGAAAGGGAAAAAAGTATTGAATTAATGATACAGATATTGCAAACGATTACATAAATATGCCATTAAGTCGCGATTTCAATGCATATCCTGTCTAAATTCAATCAGGTTTACTGTAAATAAAGATAATTTATGGAATTAATGATACAGATATTGCAAAAGATCATAGAATCATTTGCATTTATTTTTTAAAGAAAATATCACATTTTATATTTATTTTATTTTATCCTGTCACGTGCTGACAGTTGCATTTCTGTAGATTTATTTTGCGATGATAATTTTTTTTTTATTTGAATTTCCGGCATTCTTTTATTTTATCCAGTCACGTGATAAAAACATGGTTAAAATATTTCTTTAAAAATTCGTTAAAAATAGAAGCTTACGTTATAAATTAAAAAAACTGATATCGTTAGAAAGTTAATTTTTTTATCTTTAAATTGATGTAAAAATCATGTTTGTCCAATGATATTTTCGGAAGTTATAACGGAAAAACGTCGAAATTTCGCTTAAATTTTAATTAATTCAAATTGTAATTAAAAATTCGAAAAAAGGGCTCCGAGGTGCACATTCCGAACCTCCAAGGTATGCATGTACCAAATTTGGTAGCTGTAGGTCCAACGGTCTGGCCTGTAGAGCGCCAACACACACACACACACACGCACACACACACACACA
>JAPMOQ010015521.1:2804125-2865881 GCA_026543055.1 Argiope trifasciata | reverse complement strand
TATATATATATATATATATATATATATATATATAAAGAGAGAGAGAGAAAGAAATGTGCTGTGGAATTGCGTTTCCCTAAGATAGAGGTTTCAGATTTTACACGATAATCAGAAAAGTTTTAGATAGCCCTCGTGTTGCTTTAAAACTTGACGGTAATATAACTAAACAAACAAACAGAAAAGTTTTAGGACGAAAGAGCCATATATATTTTTAATGACTATCTAAAACTTATTTGCAGTTCTTGCATGTAAAAAATAACTTAAATATTATTAAAATATAAAGAAAATTCTAAAAAATTTATGGTAAATATTAATATTAATTATACCTTTATTAGGTCATATCTTAATTCTTTCGATAATACGATAAATAACTTATTTAAAATTCATCCCAACTCCACTTCAGAAAAAAATATCCCTTGGAACACAAATTTAAAGCCACAGGAGTTGTCCTCACTTCAAAGACACTGAACTCTCTCCCGACCATATCTTTGACTGTCCTACCATATTGGTGGAGCTCTTCAGGATCCATCTCGTTCCCCTGCACCAAACTCCTCTATTCCACAGAGGTTATGGATGCGACCAGAGCTATCTTGGACACTTTCGGATCAATTTGATCCCACTGCACTACTTTTACTGAACAAAATAACTACTACATATCCTTGTTTTTTTTTTTTTTTAATGAAATTCATTCAGAATGCTGCCACAGATCTTAAGCTATGCAACTGATTGACTGCTTTTCCTGAGATTTTTTTTTTTTAATAACAGATAAGTAACAGATTTGTATGCAAGGTTTATTATCTTTGTCTAGTTTCCTTATTAAGACTGAATTCAAAGTTTGCCATCAATTTAACGACAAAATATGACTGTAATTTCGTTGGGAAGCAATTGGCGACTTAATATCGTTGAGAAAAACAATTTGTAGATCTAGGTGACTTTCGCTTAAAAACACTACTTTTCGCCGACACCTTCAAAATTGTTATGTAAGAAATTCGCACCAGAATCTGGAGGATTTTTGAGGCTTTAAAACATTTTAAGTAATTATTTTATAAATAGTATCCTTTTAAAATTTTATTAATGAAATTATGATAGCTTTTTTAAAATTATACAATCATGTATACCATATAAAAAGAGTTATAGATTTACCATGCTTGATGTGTATGGAAAATAGATGATTTTTAATGATCTACTACCTTGGCAGGGCTACAAGATATGGAGTTTAATCTGATCATGAATTACTCTCTTTCTTTAAAAAGAGAAATTAAATGCAGAACTTGAAGTTTAGCTTCGTACGAAACAAAATGCTAAGTATTTTGAGAGTAACACAATTTTCAAACATATTTTAGTATCATATTTTATATTTCCTTTGTTTTACTTTTAGAAAGCAGACTGCTGATATCCTTTTTTACGGCTTTAACCTGCAATTGTACTAAATATACTAAACAGTGGATAATTCTATTAGCAAAAATGCTGCAATTAAAAGTCATGTTCAAAGTGACCATTTTTATCTATTCTTTTATGTTTTCTTAGGTATGTGCTTCCAGTATGAAAAACATATGTATTAACGAAAAGTTATTAAACCTTAATTTTCATACTTTCATCCAGTAATCTTGAGAAATACTTATATTTCTCTACTATATAAACTTTTTAAATGTAAATTTTGCATTTTATTCACTTTGTGATTAGTAGACTGTGAGCCCACTGATCCATGACATTTGTTGTTTGTTTTGCTAGTATTGTTTGAAATATTTAATGAAAATTATTAATGAGAAGTAGTAAGTATTTATATTGCTCTTGATGGTGAAATGGTGTCAAAAAAAAAAAAAAAGGACAAAGAAAGCTTTAAAGCTTTAATTAACAATGAATGGGTTTAAAATGGTGTTATTAATTAACCCATTTTTAAACACACCACCTATAGCAACATTAATGAATAGCGTTCCGGTTTGTTTAACATTTTCGAGAAACCGAAATTTTTCCTATTTTGGTAAGTAATCGTTGTTGAGTAATCTTTGTTTTTTAAGTAGTAATGAGACGTTAAGCAATATGAGATGAAGAAAAAAATGCAGTGAAAGTCTTAAAAGCTTAGATAAAAACTTTATTAAAACCATTGTCTTTTTAACTGCTTTTATTTAATTTGCTTAAAATCTTTTAATTTCATACTTTAATTCTTCATTCCTGTCGAAAAATTTTAAATTATGACGAGAGACGAGTGAATTTTAACAAACGCTAAAATATTTCTTTTTTATTATTTGGAATTGAGATTTTTCTTCATGCCATTTTTGAAACAATTTGTTTCCATGTATTTTTGTTGTCTGGAGGAAGGGAATCGGCCCCTTAGGAAATCCCACTAACCTGAGGACATGCATGATTCGAGGACAACATCCAGGTTGGCAAGCTAAAGCCAGCTGGGAGAGAGACCCGCCTATTTAAAAAAAAAAATATTTTTTTTTGTGTGTGTGTGTATTTTAAACAGCCTACTATACCTTTAATAAATTAAAGAAAAATTACAATTACTAAAATTACAGAATATATAATAATTTGTTTAATAGCTTGAAAATATCAAGTTAGGTTGATACTGGATGAAGATTGTGTAAAGCTTATTCATACATTTACCAACATCTTTTTGTTGTTTTTATGTATATTTCATTGGAATCGAAATTTTATGCATATATTTTACAATTGTACTTTAAAGTTTATTGAGTAGCAGATACTATGAGTATAATACGAAAGTATCAATAGTGTATTAAAATCCTTGAAATTAAGAGTAAATTTCGGAAAGTGAATTTATGTTACCCATGCAATGCAGAGTATTTTATTCTGTGTAACAGATAAAACCAGAGAAGTCCGTTACATGTTTTGACTTTTTCTTTTAAAAATTCGAAGTGATAAATTTCCAGGTCGAATCTTCCCATGAAACTTTCAGGATGGATTCGTATTTGAAGTTCTAGAATTAAGAAATCTTCCCACCACCGGCAGTCCCACCCTTTGGCCCCTCCTGTGAACCCTAAAGGATGGATTCTTTAGTCGAGTCAAAGGGCAAAAGCCACTTCCAAGGATGAAGACGCAACGAAATACGACAAAGTGGCTTTTCTTTTCTCGTGTTAAAGTACCGCGAAATCGCTTCATCATCCAGCCGCAACCATTACACGGCAAATTTGTCACCGCACACGAACAGAGGGACGCCATTGTGGCCAACTCCTGCTGAGGCAATGTTCCATGAACTGGAAAATCGAGATTAATAATACTCTCAGGTTTTACCTCTCGCCCCTTCTTTTTTCCACTCTCTCCAGAATCGGATGTGGAACATTGATTACGGAGAGCCCCGGCAAGAAAAGACCAATTGTACATGGAAGCTTGTCGCAAGGATCGTCCATTAATAAAACCGTCACTCGTTGACATTCGAACATTGTCGCAAAGGGTTAAGCGTGCCTTTGAACTTTTTGGACCAGGTGAGGACATGTTTCCCCTCTGCGTCTCTCGTACTCTTTCTTTTTTTCTTCAAATGGATCGGTGACGCGCTCTCTTGAATTCTGTGCTCGCCATGAATACATCTATCTTCGAATAGGCTCGATGCCCTATAATTCATCCACGGAAATTGGCGTGAAGGGCAACACATTTTTTGAAAAGTTTGCACTTTTAGTTGTTGGTAGAGGCCTCAAACGCACGGGAACAAGTGCTTTCCTGCGATTAACGAATTTCACTCCACTCGTATAGACTGTGATGCTTCCATAATTTGGATTAAGAATAGGTTGAATGGATTTAATGACTCATGGGACAGATTCGACTATATTCCGCCAAACATATGGTTTAAATGGAAGAAAACTGTTTTGAGGTATTTTAAAATGGTTTTATAAGACTTCATTACAACACCTGAGAGATTCATTCAAAAAAGTCAAAAATCCCTTAAATCATATATTTGAAAAGGCTCGAAATTATAATTCATCCATGAAAATTGGCCTGAAGGGCATCACAGTTTCTGAAAAGTTTGCACTTTTAGTTGTTGGTAGAGGCCCAAAATGCGCCGGAACAAGTCCTTGCCTTCGATTAATGAATTTCACTCCTCTCATGCAGACAATGGTGCTTCCACAATTTGCATTCAGAGCATATTAAAGTAATTTAATGATATTTAGGACACATTTGGCTACTTGAACCAACTATATGGGTACCAGTAAGGAAACTGTTTTTAGTCGCTTTAAGATACTTTAATAAGACTTCACTGATTGCGACATTTGAAAGATTCCTTTAAAAATTCAAAATTCTATGAATCTTCAAACAAACTGGGTGTTCTATAATTCCACCCATGAAAATTAGCATGAAGGACAACATATTTTTTGAAAAGTTTGCGCTTTTGGTTTTTGTTAGAGACTTCAAATTCTTGCAAGCGATCAATAAATTTCATTCTACTCATGGAGAGAGTGGTTCTCTCACACTATGGATTCATAATAGAGTAAAGGAATTTAATGGTTCAAGAGACATATTTAGTTAAATTGCGCCAAACATATTAATTAAATCGTAAGAAATCTCCTTTGAAGAATTTAAGTACTTTGATAAGACTAAAGCATCTGAGTGATTCATTATAGCAGTCAAAATTCCCTAAATCCATACATCTTCAAATAGACTCGATGCTCTATAATTCATCCACTGAAATTGGCAAGAGGGAAAATTATTTACTTTCTCGTATATGTAAAATATTAAAAGTCTAGTAATTGTAAAAAAATTCGTAATCGGAATTGTGACGAATCACGCCTCCCCGAGTTCGAAAAAAAAATGTCCTTTTGCCCATCTATGATAAATGACTACATGATTTGAAGAATCTCCGAAACACTGTAAGTTACACGAATGAAATTATGTGTACAGTCTTTACACCAAATGTTCAGCAAAATTCAATCAAGAGAAGCTCATCTATGTGGCTGTTCGAAAACAAGTTAGTATGATAGTTACAAAAGTAAGAGAACGGATAAAATTTGGGTCAAAGATTTAACATCTATAGTGAAGACATCTGTCTGATTTTCAGTCATATCCAACAAGGAGTTGCCTGTCTGTTGTTCTGTACTTTCAGAAACATGTAAGCGCGATCATTCAAAAACACAATCCCTTAAATGTAATAAATTTATTTGGGGACTTTATGACTACAATTTCTGTCTAATTTTGGTTTCAATCGATTGGGAAAAAAGTGTCTAAAACCCAAATTCAGTTTTTGGATACTATTATTCACATATAAGGGATTAATCATCAAAAGGCAATGATGACACGAAAGATTCAGTTGAAATGCTAAATTAGCGGCAAAAATTAATACTTCATATCTATTTTACGTCCAGCATAAAGGCACCTTGAGGGAATACTCATTTATACTGGAAAACTTTAGGGAGACCATTCCTACTGTTTTAAATACTGTCATTTTCAGTTGCTAGCTCTCAAGATTATCGCTATTCTTCAGCTACTTTGAATATCCTTGTATATCAAGAATCCTATTTCCTGATTTGCTGACAAAATGAATCGGAGAAAAAGAAAAAAGGCAAATAATTCTTCCCTGATCATTATTCGTGCTTCATTTATAATTATTAATTATACATCATCCAAAAAAGTAGAATGGAATGAAGAAAGCATAAAATTGCAACAACAAGAACGAAAAATAGCCGATACAATTAATATATTTATAACAACTAGTTCACTGAGTTAATATATCCTTCCATGCAAATCAGAATACAAACTGGTTACTTTCAAACAACTTCATTAGTGATATTTTTGATGCAAATGAAAACTTCTCTCTTACGTTAATATACCTTAATATGACAGTTACTCATTTGCATTCGGTCTTCTACCTTTCAGATTCTGACCTTGGCCAAGCAGGAGGTGTCATCATCTGTGGAATCAATCAATTTCGGAACGAGTTTGGTTGGAGGAATCGATGGCAAGTCATTTGATTGATCAGATGTTCGATACATCAGCCGTAAATTACTCCATTACGGATATCTGATTGATCACCAATTTGTCCTTCGGTACTGATCAACATCCTGATAGATCAGAAGAAAATCAAATCGAAAATAAAAAGTTCTTCGCAAAGAGTTTCTTGAACAATTCGAGAAATCTTTTTCGACACTTTTTTTTTCTTTTTACAAATATATAAACGAAAAGGAGATAAGAACAAGTTTTTTTATATCATCTTTCATTTCAAAAACATGTAATTTTTGTTATTACATTTGACTTTATATTGACCGCCTTAGGCGACCAATTTCTTCGCAGGTATTATTGGTTATATAACTTTCAATACAAATTATACATCAATTTATGTTCATGATGCTCCCAACGATATTATTAAGCATCACATTATAATAGATAACAAAGCCATGCTGTTTTTATAAATCAATATACAATTACACCAATAAATAATATACAATGAGCACCAATTGTGTTCACTGTATATAGAAATATTGCAATAATCAAGTCCCATGGTATCATACTGCTGTCGTGAAGTTCATTTATCTTCGAACTTTTGCTAACAAATTAACATCCCTTTCTAATTCCTCATGTAGAAAAACTTCATGATATTAAACACAAGCTTTTTTCTTAGCTTTCAACAATAAAAGAAAATTATTGGAGAAAATATTTGATTAAACACTTAACAGAGGTTCGAATTTCAGCTAAATAATATCTACTATTAAAAATTAAACAACAAAAACAAATCCTTAAGAAAATACCAAATTCAAGAAAGGTTCGCCTAAAAAACAATATCTTTGAATAGACAGTTGTTTTAAATTTTAAAATGTTTTAAACGTAAACTTTTGTGAAATTATATTTTCTGAAGTTATGACAGAAAAACTTTTTTAATGTAAAATATACTTTTTTCCTATACGTTTTTTTTCTATGCTAATACATATTTTCTCTAGAGGGTTCTTTGATGTTTACAAATGTCCAATGTCATTAAATTCCATTTGTTCTTTCCTGCGTGGTGGGGTTGCTCAACGGCCACCCCATCAAGTTTCCCTCATGGGCTTTGGCAAGGTAGGGATATTGCTTGCATATTTATGGTAAGAAAACCAAAAATTTTCGTTTCATTTTTAATTAATTCCAATTCTAATACTCAAAAATTAGTTGCTTCTAGTCGCACATTCCTGCCCACCAAAATATAACTTTGACAATTTTGTTAATTCTAGGTCAAACATTCATCATGTAGAATGCTAAGACGCATACACACATATTCATCTTACTAATAAATAGGTATGAAATTCAACAGGAAATACAGTTTCTACAGACTAATTATATAAAAACAAATAGGGTTGCCTGAAAGTCAGAAATAAGCTTCAGGACGAAAATTCAAGGTTCGAACTGCGGTTTCATTGAAGAGCTGATAAGTAAACGGGTTCAGGGTTGCTATATTTATCGTAGACAAATATCCTCTGTAAGTTGAGGTGAGAAGGTTACGATAGGCTATGACAGCAAACTTAGGTAATGTCCTCATCATTTGAGAGCTCAAAATGACAGGATTCAGGTCGGTGTGGCTTTAAAATGGCGCATAAATCTGATTAAATATTAAGAATTTTCAGAAGAAAAAAATGGAATATTTTCCTTTTACACTTTTCATGATACAAAGTATTTTGGATCTTTTAATGCCGTGAAGGAAGTTCAGTAGCATTTTTGAAAGTTTTCCTGTCCTGTTGTTTGAGCAAAAGTGGCAGCAATTTCTGCTTATAATGTCAGTTGTAAGATTGCATAGCAAATTTTATTTGTGTAAGTCATTACACTTTCACGTTACAGCGTTTACATATTAATAATATGAAAGCTCTGAAAAATTAATCTAAATATACAATTAACCCATCTGTGGATCAGTCTAAAAATATCACATTAATCTTCAATTCTAATGATAAATATCGCAGTTTTTGCACGGTAATCAAAGAATAATGATGCATTCTTTCCATTGAAGAATTTCATTCAAAATTTAATAAAATTGTGTGAATTTCATGAAGAATTCAGAAATTAAATTTCATATTTGTAACTTATCGAGTTTCTCAGTTATCATGTTGAGATACCGATAAATAAATCAATAGCAAAAAACATAACTCTAAAACTATATTTTTCGTCCTTGGGGAGGACTGAAACATGAAGATTCACTAAAACCTCGCGAAGTTTCTTTGATTATATTTTCTTTTTTGTTGCTGTTGTATATTTCGGAACCAGAAAATAGAATTAAAAAAACTTAAAAACATCAATAAATGTGGTTCTCTTGCATCATTCTCGTATTCTTTCTATTAAATATATTTATTCTTTATTAACTGGGGGCAATTGGTGAATAATAGTTACGTTGGGATGCAACTAATGCAGAAATTTTAGAAACCGATTGCATATTTTGGACTTCTTAATACAGCCAAAACCAAAATTTAGCAAAGATTTCAATTTTAATTACAAAATTACTTTCCAGATTTAATGAAAAAATTCCTATCTTGAACTTCTTGAAAATACCTTAAACTTCAGATTACTCCAAAATCAGAAAATCATTTGAGTCAAGTCAGAAAATTACTGCACTGGAACGACAATGACGATCATAAATGAGGTAATTCCATAATGCAATAGAGTTTGAATGATTGATTTAGCCATGAAATTTCAAAGTTACTAAGGATGATTCTATTACAAAATTATTGTTGATTCATACGTTGTTATGAACAGCATTTCACTGTTGCAGTTTTTGAATTATATAAATATTAATCCATTGTGATATATCGAGCCTAATACCATACTTTAAAAAGTGATTTTCCTCTTATAATAAAAACGGAACGAAAGCGAAATTTCATGAGATGATGTATCACACAGTTACTTTGACTTCGTGTTAAAGCGCTGGCGCCACATCAGGAAAATTTCGCTGACTCAATAAAAGTGTCTCTTGGGGTGTACATTCCCAGTTTAAACGAAATGCGCATCATCCGTGCATAACATCTTCAACGGTCACCGGCTATTTCCATCATTATCTGAGGTGGGAAAAAATCCCAAATTCTGACTGTCGCTTTCTCGATTTCAACATCTGATAAACTGGAACGACAATCACGATCATAAATGAGGTAATTCCAATAATAATGCAATAGAATTTGAATGATTGATTTGACATGACAAACGAATCAATGAACTCAAAATTTCCCACATTAAAATGCAGCTTATGCGTCTATCTAATTGGGTACGTAAAACGCCAGATATCGATAAATAACTCTATCCCACATCAATTCAAGGAATTTTAGTATCTGCTTTCTTTTACAGCAGCTTTTTATCACCATATCTTAAGTGGCCTCAATGGAATACTTGGAAAGCACCTGCACTGAAATCGATCGACATTCCGCAAAACAGAGTGAATGAGCTTGAGGACTATTGTTTCTGAAATGTTCAGATTGCAACCAACATTTCTTGCAGTATGCTATGGATCAGCAGAAATCGTTGCATGAAATTCCCGCTATAAAGCCTACAGAATTGTCCAGATCGTGGTCTCTCATGCGGTTTTCTGCAGGGCTATTGTTTTAAAACCAAATAATATACAGGTGTGTGTGTTTTTGTGGGACACAGACTTTAGCTTGAGATTTTGTTGAGATAAAATCGCTTGGCATTTGTACCATTTTCCATGTTCAGAAGAATCACATGAGTCATCTTGTTAGATCATCCAAACATCTGATTGAAGAAAGAATCTTCTCACATTATTTATTATAACTTTACAACAAACTATATATTTTACATGGTATTATTCTCTGATGTTGTATCAATTTTATGTTTCCTGTGATTCATGCAAAATATGTCAATGCATATCTTCCTGCTTTTTCAATAGTCATTTACAATTATCTTTACAAATGTGTCACGTCGCTAATTTCATCGTTTGTTAATCATTCTAATGCAGTTTAGGGTCTTGCAGTGTTCTAACCAATTTGCGAAGTAAAAATATTTGGGTTGAATTTAGAAAATTACCAAATTTTTTCACAATAACAAAAATTGTGAGAGCACTATTTTTTAAATCATGACAATCTCGAGCTATACTTTATAATAACGATATCTGAAATTTAGTTTCCACTAGTAGAGCAGATAGACATCTAGGACTTTCAGACGCCGGGAAAGTTTACTTTTGAGAACTCTGTACACGAATATGTATTCATTTGTTTGGTGAATAATTTGAAATATTAGCCTCAAATAAAATTTAATGATTATAATGACTAGTTAAAAACAAATTACTTCAACATTGAAGAAGTTAAAGAAAATATTTAAACTTTTCAGAAAAAGTCTATTGAGTCATAATGGCTTAGAGCTCCAATTTTTAAACTTTACTGGAAATAATATTCACAAACAAAATTTTGTGTAAAAACGAGTTAAGTTTAATAACTAACTTTTACTGATACACGAAGTGATGACATTTTAAAAATAGTACAGAAATGCAAAACACAAGAGCATCCTGGTCTTCCTAAACATTCAGTTAATAAATTACAAGCTTTTTTTGTTTATGTTCTGACAAAAAACTTTTACCTACTCAGTTATCATGTTATCCAGATCGGGCTTTGTCCCTATTAGCTCTAGTAATTAAAATTCTTTATTGTATTATCGCACGATATCAGTCTTTTTAGACGCATATATAATAGAAGAAGTCAATAATTAGGAATTTTTACAAAGTACGCAGTGGTACATTTATTATTTTTTATCAATCCCCAGCATTCCTCTCAACGTTTGATTCGAAGTGATAAACACCGAGGCGTTCTGAAGAAGCGCGTATCTCCGAGAAGACTTCCATACATAACCTATGACTGGAAGAATGAATCTCATTTACGGTCTTACATTATTAATTCTCGTTGGTAATCAAAAGAAAACAGCCTTGGGCCCCGCAGCCCGGCCTTGATTAATGGTTCAGATTGGGCCACTAATGGTGCCTTCTCCCCTCCTCCCTCGTACTCAGTGGATGGCGGGCAGCAAATGGAGTTTCCCGTTCAAGATGGGATCTTGATGGCGGAGATTATTTTATATGGCCATTTGATATCCGATCGCCTTGTGTCAATTTGATTGCTTTAGTGGTTGTGGTTTTTTCTGGAAAAAAAGTGAAATATGGCGAGTTTTTTTTTAGGTTGGCAAATAGTCTAATCAGACTTCAATTACCAAATATCTGAGAAAATAGACAATAAAGGATTAGAAAGTAATACAAAAATCGATTTAGAACGAAGTAGTAGCATTGATTTATAGGTAGAAGAATATTATCTGAGCACTACTGACATGAAATGTTTGAGGGGAAGGATAATAGATATTAGGGCAAGAGTGCAATGCAAGATTGCTTTATTATTGATTTGCAATCGATGTGCACTCTTAGAAAAGTAAATATTTACTTATGATTATCTTTAAAGGCTGCTTAGAATACAATAAGGCTATAGAATTACTAATTAGTGAAATCAATATTGGTTGTTGTCTATAATTAATATATCTTTCCAAACATGACCAAGATTTCTAACGTACGTTTTTAACTAAATATTCTAGCTGTATAAAATCTTAAACTCAGATTGTCTTGATGCTTCTTATTAACATAAAATTCATTCCAGTGAATATATATATAAAATTTTGTTTTCTTTCTAAACAGAAAAAAATAAAGTAGGTATTGATATCGAGTAGCTCAATCCAACCATTCTCCTAAGTCAGCTGATCTTACTTAACTATCAGGTGCTAACAAATTATATTATTCATTCAATGTTGGTAACTTCTTTGATGACAAGATACATTTTCCCATCGATCTACTTCCAATTCAAAGCCTAAAAGGAGAACATTCTTTGCTTGTATCTTCAATATCTAAATATTGAATCAGCTTTTTTTTTTTCAAATAGGCAAATTCTAAGCACGGTCTTCATCGTTGGAATGCCCATTACTATTTTTTTGGATACCAAGTTAATAGTATTCACACAAATGATAGACAAAAGACGAAAACTTTGTTATACCAAAAAAGTAAGCAACCGAAAAATTATTCATTAGTGTTGCTATTAACGGTGGGACTAAAAATAGGATTAACAAATAATAATGTTTTAAACTCATTTGTTATTAATTAAAGATTTAATTTTCTTTTTATTATCATCATTTTCACCATCAAGTACAACATGAATACTTACTATGACGTAATAATAATTTTAATTAAATATTTGAAAAAATGTTATTATTAAAACAAGCCTGATATGTGTCAAGTGACTATCAACCAATCATAAAATGAATAAAACGCAATGTTTCCATATTTTTTAAATATAATAGATAGAGATGCATAAGCTGAATCGTTCTTCCTGAGCTTTCAACAATGGAAGAAAATTGTGCAATTGTATATTTAAATGAACTACAAAACAGTGAAACAATAAAAAGTCTAATGCAATTGAAAATAACAGTTCCCATTTTTTGTAACAAATTTTGAAAGAATAAAAAGCTTAGAATTAAAGGAATAATCACTATTTTCATAAAAATTGGAAGAATCTTCTATGTCTGCTGCATTCAGAAAAAATATTAATTTGTCACTCAATTTTTTAAATTTCCGTATAGTTACAGTTCCGTATAAGCCTTCAATTAGGTTATTACATAAATAAATTGTATTTTTAATTTAATTTAAGATTAATAAAAGGAATTTTGAATCACTTTCTTTTCTAAATTTAAAATTATATTGGTAATTATTTCCAAATATTATACTATATGTCGTATTTTAAATAGCATATTTAGCTTCATTGAATTTTCAGACATCTGTTTTTTAATCATGTCGATTTGTATACATAGTTTTAATTTGGGGATAAAAAAATTCATGCAAATTCTCAGTGTACACATATTTCTTTCAATTCAAGAATATCAAATGTAGACTATTAGAAATAGAAACACAAATGTAGACTATTTTTCCACGAATATTCAACAAGGAGTCGGTGTACCTCCTTAATTTGGTACGAAACAAGACGTTTGTACCACACAGATACAGTAAACCGTATATTTTAATTTTAGGAATACCTAATTACACCAAGTGAAGCTTTGAGTCAGACACTTCATCGATGTTGACGTGCAAATAGCTAGCTATCGTCGTGGCTTCATCGGCAGTTCATCTCATTTTTAATTAGTTGGCCCATGATTCGAATCTAGATATTTTATTCAAAGACTGGATCTTTTTTATTCAAAATATTATCCACTGTTTATTTAAAATCCGGAAGGTTCTAGATTTTTCTTAATTATACTAATTGGATTGTTCTAGAACATTCTATATTTGTATAAACGATGAGCTCCATCAGTGATGGGTATGTTCTCAGTCTCCAGTTGTTCTGGGATGCTTTATTCTAATAATTTAAATTAATTTTCTAATTGTTTAAACTAACTGAGCAGTTATTTACATCTTCTTGACAATTTTCTGAACCAAATCGGATTTGAATTATAGCAGTATTTTGCCATTTGCCAGAAAGCAATCTGAAATTATACGTTAATATAAAACAAAAATTCAATTGAAGAAACATTTTTCAAAAAATAAGTCATCAAATTGTGGTCGAATTTTTTCGCACAACATTTCATCGAAGATTCAGAAACTTCAATTAGATCGAAACCTAACCTGTTATCAAGAAATACGATGTCGATCGCCGGTATATATTTGCATTCTGATTAAGTTTAAAGAAGTCGCAACATAGTATTTCAAACGATCGTAAAAATACTTTAAATGATAGCCTTCTTAATGATTTCTATCATTAAAAAGCTAAATATCGTTCTGAATTTCAATGAGTAATTTTTTTACAAACAACAGGAGTCTTTATTTTCTGAAGGCGTGGCTTTCTATATCTCAAAGGCTGCATATCATGATTTATAACAGGTAGAATTACCAGCATCAAAATGCCATTCATTTTATTTAGAGTAAGTGCGGTGGTGTTCCAAAAATATTTTTAAGTGACATTATATGACTTTGATGAAGTGACAGGATCTGAAAGCGAATAAAATATTATCATTATAAATTACACTGTTTTTAAATTGATGTCAATTTCACGTTTAATTGCTTTTGCTAATTTCTTTTTACATACTGCTCTTGGGAGATGCTTTGAATTTCTTAAAGCAATAAAACATTGAAGCAAGTGGCAAAAAAATCAAGAAAAAAAAGTTGAGAAATTGGGATACCCTGTTCGGAAGTATTCTTTGATCCACTTTATATATAGTAGAAATAATGGATAATTCGTTACTATTCTCATAAGGTTTAATTTAAATTTCTGTTTTCTCGAAATCATTCATGCACCGATTAAAGAGACAATTGTCAAATTAATTGCTCTAAAATTGATTTCCCAAACTGAAAACGCTACGTTTTATCATGGGTGCTTGATTCGTGAACATGGCTAAATATATCAGATTTCCTTGGATTAGGAACTGTATCCTGGCAATTTCTTTTATTTATGTTTGTAAATTGAATTTTGAAACAATGTCATACAAAAATTATATTTACGACACTAAACAATTCCTATCCTCTTGCGTGCAATTTGAGAAGTATAACAAAATACTCCATTTCTTTAGAGCAGGGGTTGCCAGCCTGTATGGGTTAACGTGCCATTTTTTATAAAGAAATACGTAATGAGATATTGACGTGCCATTAAATGATTTTCACTTGTAATTATTTGGAAGATAATAAAACTAAATATTAACAACTCAAAACTCTTTATTTAAATCGAAAAACCCATTTTGCACGGTATAATTGCAAATGTTTTAATTATATGTGCAATTCAAATGAAAATAACATTAGTGTGACGTCTGTTTCAAATAACTTATATTAGGATTGCAAGATGTTGCTTTTATTAGAATGTACGCAGGATTGGATTCATCTGCCAAAAGGCCTCTAAGCAAGTCTTTAATGCTATTCATTTCTGAAAATAATGATTCGCAGACATAGGTAGATGAAAATGTGCTTAATCAAGTATATAAAGATGGAATTCGATTCAAACATTTAACTGGTTGAAGAAGCTCATTCGAATAGTTAAAGTTGAATCGAATTCCCTATATTCAAACATTCGTTGTTGCCATTTTTGCTTATATTGTTTGTCAATATTTATATTTCAATCGATTCCAACTTTTTCCATATTAATATAAATTTTCGAATCCATATTGAATTAGATTGGAAATCAATCAGTTGCATTTCAAATTCTAATCGAATTGGGACAAGTTCTGTTTATTAAATGAAGTCACATCAGGGTGCATTATAAACTTGTTTGTTTCCGATAATCCTTTGAGTAGAAAAACTATCGTTGAAAGTTCCTTGATTGAATTCCTCAAGGAATTCTCAATGGAAATAAATTCTTTAATAACTTTTTCTTCGTCTGGTTTCTTATGAACATCTAAATCGTTGATAATTTTTTTCCAAGTTTGGGAAGTTCTTTCAGTTTCTTGTAATAATGTCGTTTCATAAAACATGCAGTTAATATTCAAAAGCGCGAATCTTATTCGTCATGACGATAATTGTCTTATATATTACTTGAAGCTTTATGTTTGATTCGTTGAAATGTTGGCATGCGTATGTAAAAAAAAAAAAAAAAAAAAAAAAAAAAAATGATATCCACATAACATCTAATAACTGTGGGTAATGCTCAATTTTCCCATAATTTTTGCTGAAACTTTCTGATTTTTTACAAGCAGTCAATAAACCTTTGAAGTGCATTCCCATTACCCAAGCTGCGGACATCATTAGACATTACTATGCCAATATACACCGAGTTATCTTAATCCAACGAAGCATCAAACTTCCGCTTATTTAAAGCCCGCTATAATATGAGGTTGACTATTTTTGTTTTTAACGCCATTATATTATTAAGAGATGCTAAACAACTCTTAGCACACAAGGCTTGCTAGTGAATAATTCAATGTAATGCAAGAATTGAATGGCTTACGTTTGTTTGAAACAAATAAATGAAGCCCCTTTTTTTACCCACTGTATTTAGAGTACCATCAGTTACTGAAACAATTATTTTCAAATCAACTGCTTTCTCGGCAAGCAAATTTTTAACAGCTTAACACAGTCTCTTATCAGAGTGACCGACGGTATCAATCAATGATGCTACCCGACTTTTTTCACACATGTTATAAAGTAGAGAAGGGGAATATGTGCCTCGGGATTATATCGAGTTGTTCGTAATACTTCATAGTGGACTTTGTCATTAAGAACTAAAATACAAATCGTTTTGATCTGTGGCGTGCTCTAAATATTGTGTCGCGTGTCACTGTTGGCCATCCCTTCTTAAGAGCATTGCTTATGCATTATTCGCACAGAACAAAAATCAAAATTTATTCTTAGCAATAGAGCAAGTAATTATCTAAAATTCTTATAACTTGTGCAGTTGAACAAAATATACAAGTATTTATGAAAAGGCCTACTTTAATTCCTCGCTTTTCTTTTGATCGATTATTTTTTTATATTTTTGCGAAAAGGCTACTTTTAAAATCATATTATTTTAATAAATCCAGAAAATATTATTGAAAAATCTTATAAAACAATTAAAAAAAGCAATGAAACATCAGTCAATGGTTTACATGCCTAAATAGATATGATAAAATGAAACATAATATTTTAATTAATCTTTTTACATATTAAAATCTTGTGACATCTTAAAAAAATTGTAGTAGTTCTATTGTACCATAGAGATTCCATTAGGAAGTTAGTGCTGAGTAGGATAGTTATTCAATTGAAAACAGTTTTTGTTCAACATTGTTTCGATGAAAAGCTCACAAATAAAAATAGGAAGATACAATGATTTGGCGAGCCGTGGTGGTCTGGTGGTAAGGTCAGGGTTTCAGAGCTGTAGGATTGCAGGTTCGAGAATCGATTGCATCGAAGAACCGTCGTGTAAGCTGGTCTGGAGCTTGCTAGATCCGTCGTGTCAAACGGCCACCCTCTGGTTTGTTGTGGAATATTAGAGAAGAGGGTGTCAGGTCAGGTGTCTTCCTAGTCATCAGACCGTGGTTCAAAATTACGAGGTCCATCCCAAAGTAGCCCTCGAGTTGCTTCAAAACGGGACGTTAATATAATTGAACAATGACTTGGCGATGTTTCTAATAGCATGAGGTTTGATGGAATTGAAACTGTCGTTAATGAAAATTAGGATTCAAGTCGAAGATAAGGAAAGGGACAGTTTTCTTGTGATATATAGTCGAATATGAATCAACCTCTAAGATGTAGTATTTTTCCCTTTGCAAAGTAAATTAGAGTATTTGTGTAATACCACAATTGGAAGATCGACCTAGTTTCAACAAATGGAGATAAGTCATTTTCTGAAGGCTGAATTTTGACTTAGACTGAAAACTTGAACATACATAAAATTCCACTGGTTGAAAAGCCTGATAAAATTCCCACAGCAAATCCAATTGCATAAGAAAATTAATTGCTATTGTACACAACGATAAAAAGTATTTGAATAACGCTGATTAAGAAAGCAAGCAAAGGAAAGAACCAATAATCTTTCTTCTCTGATATATGATACCCAGCTACGCCATGCCATACTAACACAATGAAGTGCTAATATGCAACATATAAGATGATAATTTCTCAAAATTTAATATAAGATAATACAGACTAATACCATAAAAATAGATGAGAAATATGACAATGATGTTTGGTATGAAAAATTTACAACCATCTTAATTTGATGCTCAGAAAAGAAAAGTACCAGCCACTTCGATAACAAAAATGTGATATGCTATTTAATGATCAGCGCTGGCGCTCTCCCGCTCTCCATGTTCAGGCAATCTCATTAAGATTTAAAAATTTGAAGTAGAATAGAAATAAAAAAACATCTTATTTCTCCATATAAAGTTAATGTGAAAAAAATGACTTTTGATGTTAATTGAACAACAATTAGCACACATTGTAAGAATGTGTACATTGTCAAGTGGTAATTTTTTAGAATAATGTCATCAAAATTCAGTTCTTAATTAATAACTTAAATACACCAAAAAGTAATCTTAGGTAATTATTCGTTAGTGATTTTGACAGTTATCAAAAATTAATGAGCAATATCATAGTAAATAATGTGGAAATACAATAAAGTACGGCGACTTTTCCGATTTCCTTATTTTTTTAAATCACAAAATTTTTTTATTTCTGATCAAGCATCAAAGAGATTTTACTAACTTTGTTTCTCCAAAGCAAAAATTCTATAGAGGATATTTAAAATTGATCTTTGTTCAATTTACCTTCACCAATCAATTTGCAAACGGGAATCAACAATAGATTATTATAGACAGGAATAAAGAACCAAAAACACTACCAAAAAAGATCTATAAACGATTTTTGATTTTTAAATTAACTATTCTCATTACTTTTCAATTATAATAGTACTTGAATGGTTACAAGACTTACGATCATGTAGTTACTAAAAAAGTTTGTACAGTTTCTGTCAATGACCCAATGACCCCAATGACACGGGAAATGTTCACACGCTTGTGTTTTTCTTGCTGTCTGTTGAGGTGTGGTCTGCGTCATTCAAACTACTCAAGTAAATTCCTTTAGATATATTTTTATTCTTCGGATATAGACCAAAGCTTCAACGGTGTCGAATAAAACTGGATTGAATCCATGACTTAAAGGAAGATGAGATAAAGAACTTCTTTCCGGACTAGTTAATTGGTTAAAGGTGTAAAAATAACTTCGTTCGTAGAAATCAATATAAATTTATAAGTTACTTCTTCTGAAAGACATTTGTAATGAAACCTCTGGCGACTAAAAAAAGATTTGATTTATCTCATTACAAAGAGCAATGAAGTTTCTCAATTGGTAAAAGCTTCCAATGGGGATGCACTGGAATTAAAAGAGTTTACGTCTTTGCTATTATACCTCTGTAATATTAACGATCTAGCAAGGAAAATAGAATGGAAGTCAATTGTTTCAAATTCAATCAATGTAAAGGAATCAGAAAAATTCACATACCTTTCTAATTATGCTAAGATTACGGATTTAAAAGATTCAAATAATTTATGATATTAGATAATTTATGTGTTATACTAAAGTTTTTATGCCAAATGAATTGGGAATTGAATTTCTTTTTAATTGTATGTTTTTTTTGTCTGCATACATTAAACGAAACTTTTTTAAATTTTCCTTAGCTTTGAAACTTTGCATGGTTAATAGTGCATGGATTGAATTAGGTTAAAAAGTTATTATTTCTTACAAGTGAACATTAAAAATTTTGTCACCAGATTTAATTATTCGTCAGAATATTCAACAGCATCCTTAGATCTAAAATTTTTTTTAATAACATTGATTCAACAAGGAAGTCTAAAAATATAGCAAATAGGCAATACTAAAGATTATGAGCAAATTTGATAATTTTCTTTGCTTTTATTGTTTTGAATTATTCGAAAGATATTTCAGTGAAATCTTGTGCTTAAGTTATTTTCTAAAGTTATTCGATTAACACAGATAACAATCAGAATGCGAATGATATTCCTGGTATGTAATTTGAAGTTTATTTTAATGTATTAACGTGGAATACCAATTTTATATATTGGGTTGTTCGGAAAGTCATTTCGTATTTTTTTGTCAAAATGAAAAGAAATTTTCGTTTAATGAATAAATTATTTATTAAATTATAAAATTGCCATTCTGGTCTAATACCTTTTGCCAAATTTTTGGTAGTAACATGATTACACGCTCATAAAAGTTTTGGTCTTTGCTGTAAAAAAAACTGATCGAGGTGGTTTTTGGCCTCCTCATTTGAAGGAAAAATTTTGCAAATCAGTTCTGGTACTGATGTACTGTTAACACATCTTCTCCACACATATTGGCTAATTTATTTCTGGCTTGAACAGCATTTTTAGCTTTTATATAGCAAAAAAGAAAAAAATGACGAAAATGCTGTTTATTGCTCTCCATATTTAAAAGGGCACCATCCAAAAACTACTGCGAAGAATCAGCTGCACTTTTTCACACTCAAGCCTTGCTATATCAGCTCTTAAAACATAAAATGATTTTGCGCTTTAAGTATGAAATTGGGTGCGAAAAATGCAATTAAATCCTTTGTCAGGAAAAAATGAAATTACTTTCCGAACAACCTAATAGAAATAATTCATTAATGATAGTTGTTGGTTTTTTCTATCTGTTCGTTGTAAATTTTGTATTTATTAGTAATACTTTATTACAAAACTTTTATTTTTAGATGTTCAAATTTAAATCTGAATGCATTTTATTCTAGAACATTTTCCACCTACCTTTATAAGAATTGCAACATTCGTTTGTATTGAAAGTTTACTTTGTAGCTTTAAAAATCGTAATTTGATATCAATGTGTTCAAGTTAATGCTTTTACAATGGCGTTTTGATTTATAGCTTTCATGATAGATATTCGTACTAAATTAATTTAATTCATTATCTTTTAAATGATGGTGTTGACGGAGTACCCGCCCTGCGAAACAGGGCTATCCCCAGTTTCCTGACTAAATAGCAACTGGCGACGCAAATTCCCTGATCTGTATTTTCTTTTAAATGTAATCAACGTCGTAATTTAACTGTAAAATATTTAGAAACCAGATTGCAGATAATTTTTTTGAATTCCTGTACGAATATACACAAAACTAATTACTGTGTCGTAAATCTAAATTACAGTTCATCATATAGACAATTCCATTCTTGATCATACACTGAAATGACAAAAGTCATGGGATAGCAATATGCAAATATACAGATGGCAGTAGTATCGCAGCGAAAAAGTATAAATGCGCAGTTCGTTTTCCAGAGCTTTCATTTGTGTTCAAGTTATTCATGTGAACAGGTTTTTCGTGATTTATGGCGGCACGACGAGAATTAACAGACTTTGAACGTGGAATGTTAGTTGGAGCTAGACGCATGGGTCATTTCATTGCGGATATCGTTAGTGAATTCAACATTCCGAGATCCACAGTATCAAGAGTGTGCCGAGAGTATGAAATTTCAGGCATCACATCCCATCATGGACAGCGCAGTGGGCGACCACCAGCACTTAACGACCGAGACCGCCGATGTCTGTGTAGAATGGTCAATGTTAATAGACACGCAACACTTCGTCAAATAACTGCAGGAATCAATGTGGGACGTACGAGGGACGTATCCGATAGGACTGTGCGGCGAAATTTGTCTTCCTTGGGCTATGACAGCAGAAGACCGACTCGAGTGCCTTTACTGACAGCACGACATTGCCTGCAGCGACTCTCCTGGGCTCGTGAGCATATCGACTGGTCCCTAGACCAGTGGAAAACCGTGGCGTGGTCAGATGAGTCACGATTTCAGTTGTTACGAGCTGATGGTAGAGTTCGAGTGTAGCGCAGACACCCCGAAGCCATGGACCCAAACTGTCAGCAAGGCACTGTTCAAGCCGGCGGTGGCTGCATAATGGTGTGGGCTGTTTTTACATGGCATGGACTCGGTCCTCTGGTGCAACTGAACCGATCATTGACTGGAAATGGTTATGTTCAGCTGCTTGCAGATCACTTGCAGCCATTCATGGACTTCACGTACCCACACAACGATGGGATTTTTATGGATGACAATGCGCCTTGTCACCGAGCCAGAGCTGTTCGCGATTGGTTTGAAGAACATTGCGGACAATTCCAGCGCATGATCTGGCTACCTAGATCGCCCTATATGAACCCCATCGAGCATTTATGGGACATCATCGAAAGGTCCGTTCGTGCCCAAACTCCTGCACCATCCACACTTTTACAATTATGGACGTCTATACAGACAGCATGGCTCAATATTCCTGCAGAGGACTTCCAACGACTTGTGGACTCCATGACACGTCGAGTTGCTGCACTTCACCGGGCAAAGGGAGGACCGACAGGATATTAACAGTCATCCTATGACTTTTGTCACTTCAGTGTATAATACCATGTAAGGAACGTAATACTCCATAAACTGAAGATATGATGCAATATTCTAATCAAAAACATATTGTAATATCACGATCAATTTACTTCTTGAAATATTATCGGATAATTTTTATTTTATTTTCCAAAGGCTTTAATGCCCAGAATCTGTAACAATTGACTACATGGATTAATAAATAGAATACATTCTTTCCAAAACTATGTATGTTTTTTGTATTTCTAATAAGGGTTTTTAAGTTCTTTATTAATAATCTGAGAAATTCAGGAGTAGGATTATGGATGCTCCTAAATATGTAACTGTTAATGACTTAAAATAAAACCATTAATGAATTACAATAAAAAATATTTCTTAATAATACTGCACAACATTTTAAAAGCTTTTTTTTTTCAACAGAATTTAAGGAAAATTTTCTATATGACTTAATAAATGTTGGTTTTACAAAAAGGAATAACTAACCTTTCTAAGAGTCTGCTTTGTAAAAACAATAAAATATTCATTCAAAGAAATACCATCATTAGAAACATCTTCATCAAAAGAAAAATTAATTACAAAGTATTGCAAACATTACTGAGAAGTAATCATGAGGTTATTAGAGATGCAGCAAAAAAAAAAATTAAAAGATTTGATACAATACAAGGTACATTTCAATTTAAAGAAAATATTACAGATAATATACTGAAATTTTTATAAAAATGTGTGATAGGTTTCAACTTAGGAGAAATGTGCTCATTATTAAAGTAAAACTATACAAAAAGGACTTCCTTACAGAGTGAACTCTGTGTTGAAATCAATAAAGTGGATGGGTAAGTGAATATTTTCATTTTTTTTTCTCTCGTTCGTACAATTTATTTTGAAATTTTTATTTAAAGAAAAAGGACTCATGAAACAGGACCTTTAAAAATAAAGACTTGATTGTGTTTTAAAAAATTCATAAGTAGGGATTACTTCTGAGTTACTAGTAAATTAGCCTCTTACAATCAGAACGGTATTAACAAAAAGAATGCCCTCTATCACTCAAATCCTACTGGATTTCATTTCATTTCTTAACCGCATTCATAAAATAGTCTATGGTAAAATTCTTCAGGAGGCCGGATCTGTCAAAACCGAGAAGTGGCCAGAATTCAATTGTATATAATTCGATAATTGCTCCTCGATTCGATCCGCCCTAACAATTAGAGGCGGTGGGGGCCAAGACAGAATTCCAGTGATATTCAGGACCTTAGGAAATGAAATGCTCACGAATTCCCAGTGAACCTGCGATTAGCGAATACAAATGATGAATTTATTGATGGGCTTCTGTCTTTCTGGATGATGGACGCCGGTACAGAACTTGTACAGAATTGTGATTTGCTGGGGGTTCACGGGTGCAGGGATCATGTGATAAGTGATATTTTAAAGGTTATTCTAGTTCTTATACTGATTTGTTCGAATATCACGCATAACCATATTTCTAAGAAGAAAAAAACCTCTCCCATAATTTGGCATTGTAACTAGTTACAATGGGATAGACATGGGAATTTGATGAGATCGATTTGCTATTGCTCTAGGTTGAATTTGGAATGAGAAAATTCATCTGATATTGATTATATTATACACTGAAAGAAGTCTCAATTCCTTTTCATCAAACCCAATCCTCATTTCCAAGTTTATTTCATGGTTATTAGCATTGAAATCGCTACAGAGATATATTATCTACAATAGAATATATATTATCCAAGCAATATTATTATATTGCTTGGACAATAATCAATCACAGATATTCAAAAATTGGTTACTGGATATATAAAATTTGAAACCATGAATTCTGTTCTTTCTGTAAAGTTTTCTCAAATCATTTATTTTAGAATGTTAAAATGGCATCCGTAATGATAACCACGTATTAGTTGATGTTTTGCTCTAGGGTTATCTGATCACACTTTGAAATTACGACATCAGTCATAAAAAAGCTCCGGAGTAGCTTGCTAATGGATGTAATAAATATTGAAACTCAATTAGTTTGAGATTTCTTTTTGTAATTACGATAAAAGAAAAAAAATACATAAGGCATATTGGAAAGATTTTCAACAGATCCTGTCTGATATAAGAGGTTAGAAAAATCGAACACTGGTGTGAAAATTCTTAGATATATTTTTTACATCTTTCATATAATTCTTTAAGTTTATTCTCAAAAGAATAACCCAAGCTGGATAGGGGAAAAACTATAAAAAATCTTCGATGTCATTTTTTTCATGAAATGGTTTGAACTTGTTGAAATGCTTTAGAATCCAAATATGTTTTTATTTGAATAACTTTTTTAATTATAAAAGAAAAAATAAACACTCGATAATATCTTTAACAGTCTTTCTTTTCTTGAAAATCGAAATTTCTTCTGACTTCGATGCCTTTTCCTAACAAATTCATTGACATTACAAAATTTTATTTCCCTCAAACATTTATTACCCTTTACATTTTATTACCCTCAAATTAGTTTAGTGTAGACCGAGTGGATATAATTTGATTATTAAATATTAATTATAAGTCAATCAGACAGCTTAAATAAGGTATGAAAAGAAAGAGGCTAAAGAAATATCTTTGTTACCAATATGGTTTACACAATAAACATTGGATATACATAAATGAATATTCCATATTTTTCTTGATTATAAGAAAATAAATCCAAGAACAACTTTTTATACATAAATATATATTCCAATTTTTTTTATTATAAGAAAACAAATCAAAGAACAAGTTTTATACCTTTGAAATAAAATCGAATAGTCGGAAGTAAAATTCGACACAGATATGAGTGTTCAGTGTGACCCTTTGCAGAAATATGAATAGAAACTTAAGACTTTTTTCCAACTTTTTTTTCTGCATATCTGGTGATGAACTATGAAACATTACAGATATGCGTGTATGGCGATTGTTGATTTTATAATATAATTGTAAATTTCATAATATAATTAATTGTAAATTTCCTAACATAATTTCAAAAATATAATGTATATAGAGATTTTTATTTATTTCAGATATAATTTACAACTCAATTCATGATTCAACAGATTTTTGATTTTTCACATTTCAAACTATCTAAGCTTTTGTTTCTTATAGAGAGTTTTTATTATGTTATGATTTTATAAGGTAGGATATAATTTAAAAGTAATAACTGATTTTATTTCATCTCAGTAATTTCATTATTCTTACAAAATCCTTTGACCGAAAATAATCAAAGGTAGCAAAAAATGGGACATTACCTCCAATATCGAAATTTAAAGTCCTTTACAAATTGAACATTCCTTTCATTTACCCTGCAAATAAAATATAATTCTATGAAGCAGGTGATTTGAAAGGGATTATCAAGATTGGTATATTAAGTTTTCAAAATATCTTCTTTCTCTATATACCGTTGATGACGAAAGCATACCACTTCTGATAGCCAAATTGAAAGGAAAAAAAACCTACAATTTTTTTAGACACATCTTTTATTATCTCTCATTCTTAGAAACCAGACACTTCCAGGGAAATAAATAAATAAAATGGGAAGAACTAAAACAAAAATGCCAATTAAGTTAATCTTTCTTCTTAAACAGCAACTTGTTCAGAGACATTAAATTTGCTTCTTAACTGGCTTGCTCCAGCCGCAAGCATTCTTTTCCATCCATCATGTTTCGAATGAAACCGATGTCACTGTCACCTAAATATTGCAGAACTGCCACGTTAAATTGACAAAATAACGTTAAATTCTTTTGATAATAAAGTCTATAAACGTATCAGGTACAGTTCTTTGAAGTTTTTCTATTAACTTTGGAAAAGAAAAAGCAACTTTAAATTTTTTACAACCAAAGTTTTTGATTAGAGAATTTTTATTTGCTCTCTATATATATTTTCACCGAAAAAAAAAAGTTATATCAACAATAAAGAAATCAATCTAAATAGCAGCTATTCGAACATATTAACAGTATTAATTTGTAAATTGACTTAAACGAATTTCATCGAATTCAGGACATGTATCAGGACATGTATTTTCAACGAATTCAATCAACATTAACTGTGTCAGCAAAGTGATGAAATAAATTACTCAGTTTGGTCCAGTTGATGAGAGTATTTAAAACATCTACAAATTAAAGGGCTTGGGACGAGGAACTACTGATGGCGTATCCAGGGGTCCTCAGCTTTCATATAAATTGAAAACAATTATTTAAAAAATTTCATATAAATTAAGATATATGAATTGAAAAAAATTGAGAAAATTGAGCTGTTATTGGAACTGAAACACTGGTCCTTCTGAGTTTCATTATATTGACGAAATTGGTCTATTTAGTGGTGCTGAGAGGTCTGCTGATGTTTATTTTGTTATAACTATAAGAAATAGAGGGTGATGGGGCGAAGCAGCCATTGATGGCACATTTTGAATTTCTAAGGTTTTAGAGGAAATAAAAACTGCCGATTGGTTGGAGGATTGATTCTTTGGTTTTTGCCGGTCATTTAATAATATAAAATGCTTATAAGACATTATATTAAATAAAATATTTAAATAAGATACATCTAATCTCAAATAAACTTTCATACATTTTTGCGTTCTAAAATTTCTAACTATAGTGTAATTGTCCACTTTTGGGACCTTTGAAAACAAACCACAATACAAAAATTAGGCTTTTGCACAGTGCTAGGGTGCAAGAGCACATGCTTTATGTTTAGGTTTGTAATTTACTGGCTAGGGGATACATGTCCTGAAATATATTAAATGTTACATTCTTGATATCAAAGACACATTTCAAATTTCATTTTCCTCTTTTGTTGCATTTTTTAGTTATCGTGTTTGTATGCTTATGCACAGATAAACAGATAGGTAGACCTATTACATTTGAAATTTGATACAGATCTACAATTCCAGAACCAAGACAACTCAATTATACTAATTGGGTTAAATCTGTTATTTATTTTTAAATAATCTAGTATCTGGATTGATAATTATCAATTATATATCAATATCAAAATTATAATTTTAAAAATGTTTTCTTTCGCCTCGTAAAGGGTGCTATTCATCAAAGTTTCGAAGTTGAGTACTTTTTTTAACCATTGCAGTGGTTTTCTTTGTACATTCGCCCCATTCGGCTGAACATTGTGAAATCTCGGTTTCCATGCTGCTGGATTCCAGATTTGAAATCCATTTTACCAAAGACCCACCGTGCGCGCTGATCAACGGTAAATATCACCCTTCCTCTGGTGTACAGAGGATCAAAATAACTACAAGTCCAAAAAAGAATTAAAGTCAAGTTTTTCAAAATATATCGATACTAAATATGGCAACCCTGGCACGATTGAACCCGACTTCTCATTAAAAGGAATCAGATTTGTTTTTTGCCTGACTCGAATATTCTCTTATGTCACCCTTCGGTTAGTGAGCAAAATTGGACATGTCACGGAAGGAGTTTCGACACAGTAATATTTGATGTCACAACTTTGTCAGAATGTGTCACTAAGTAGCAAATGAACATACTGATTTATAGATAATCAATGTATCTGTTTTTATAAATTTTTTTTTGTCGGGCAGATTTTGTCGTTTAATACGACTGGATTGTTAGTTGAATGCAATTAAACGTAAGGACAGGTTCAAAGTTTTTTTTTTTTTTTTTTATCCATCTTTGGAAATTGATATGTCAATTTTTATAAGGGAAAATATCTTGATTTGAAAGTTTGTTTCATAGTTGTAAATGGAATAATTGTGTGGACTTTTTTTATTTCCCTGCTAATAAAAATTTAATTAGAAAAGTGAAGTTATTTTTATGTATAAAACGATTTTAATATATTTTATTTGGAAATATTTCTCTTTCATATAAATTTCTGTGAATTAAGAAATTTATAAATGATCAAATTTATTTCAAAATACCGTATCCAGATGTTAGGGCAGACTTTTCTGAAAACTATTAGCAAATAATACTGTCTTACGGTCTGTTCTTTTCTTTCTCAACTATACCTTTAAAAATGTGTTCGCATTCTATCTCTGTTTGTACGCATGTTCCAATAAAATCGTTGTTTTGAATTATTGGCTTTGTAAATTATTCAGTAATTGAATGAAACGTCACATTCACATTGTATGTAAATCTTAGTAATACTTATAGGTTACTAATCGTATTAATGTCCTGTTACTAAACTTTTAGAAACAAACGAATTATACTTCAGATTATTTAACCGAACTTAATGACACAATCTAGTGTTTTTCCGTATTGTCAGCTTGTTTTGTCTTTGACCATGCAGTTATGTATTTGAGCCCGTTACTTTTGTTGCAATTATAATTGGAGTTTTTGGGATGGATCACAATGATCCAAATATTTGGGATTTCTTTGCAACCTTTCTTTTTTTTTTCAAACGATAGTAAACTAAAAAAAAAAAAAAATCATCTCCTGTTGACTTTAACTGCCTTGCTCTGAAACCACAAAGATGCCGAGTGGGAATGCTGTTCCATCTGGCATTGAGATATACTGCATAGCTACCCTGCCTCGCACTTGGTCACCGTAGAAAAGAATACAATAATTAAGAAACGCTGTGAAAACATAGATGGTAACTATAGAATTGCCGAGTTCTACGAAATATTAGCAACCAAGATCCAACTTCTCTCGTAAGGGGATGTCCCATCATTTGCATGGTATAGCCAACTCCACACCGTTTCTATACCTTCCAAAGTGACGAGTACTAACCATCAAACCGGAATCTTTCCATCCTTATATTTGAAGAGCCCCTAGGGGATGTAGTGCGGATTTAGTGCTGATATAATCATAAATCAACTTCATCGAACCTTCCTAATGCACATGGGAAAAAACTGAATTACAGGTCAACTCTAACAGCAACACTTGCTAGAACTATGGGTGAATCTCGAGGGCCATCACCAGACACGATACAAATTTTCATGTGGGTAGCACATCTCGTCATCGATAGAGGGTAGTGATCCTCAACTCGTTCCGTATCCACAAGGGTGACGAGAACCAACCACTATACCGGAAGCTTCTTTCTCCATATCTGTGGTACCCCAGTGGATCAAGCAATGGAATAAGTAAAATGAAGCAACTTACAATCGACACAAATAAATATAAAGAGGCATGAATCAATTTTTGCAATTCTTGCACGAAGCATTTAGTGAATAATAATTTAATTATAGCTCATGCCCAGTTCTGAAGCAACAAGGGAGAGACAATATTTCCAGATGAATGTCGTAATTTTGAATAATGTGTGTTGACGAGGATGACATGAGGCAACCCCTAACCTCATTAAGTGTCACATCATCCGAAGGATATTTGATTTCGACGAATTTATCATGCACCAAGACCTCACATACGGTGGTTCTTCGGCAGAATAGGATACTGAGCTTTCAGTTGATAAAACTGAGGTTTTTCTATCAAGTTAGAACAGCCTATTTACAAATTAAATCTCTTTTTGCACATTAGAAATACTCCAAAATGTCAACTTCATTCACTATAGTCTAGATTAATATTAAGTCGAAAATTACGAAGGATCAAATCAAAAATTAATGGACATAACATTCTATGCATTTTATTATTACTGAAAAAAATTCGTAAAGTTCTGTTTTACATACTAATTTACAATTAACAAGGAAAAAAAATAATGTACTTGAAGCAAAAGTCTAATCAAGCTTATCATTTATGTTTCAATATATTAAAACCTATTTAAAATTATTTAATTGAACATAATTATATTCTCTGGGTTTTTTTGAAAATTTGTATTGCAGCTGTCCTTAATTAGTACTGGTTTATTAATAATTATCAACGAAATCATGGCAATAACAAATTGGCTTCTGAGGAGGCATTTCTAATTCTAGATTCATTTAGTATATTTAATAAAGTCCATGAACCACGGATTCATGATAAAAAAGGAAGAGAGATATTTTCTGCTGATTTGATACCTAACTCGTAGATGCTTGTGATATAGAAATATATCTTTAATATATAGGGATAGGTTGCTTTCCAAGAATTTCAGAGAATTTGTATTATATTTGAGTTTTGCCTAGAGAAATTACACTGGATCCTCCCCTCTATCCATCTTGATAAAATCCTGGACAATTAACTTTCATCATGACACCACAGAGGGAGAAACTAAATCTGTATCTTAGTAATCATCATTAAATAATCTTAGTAATCATTATCATTATTAAATAATCTTAGTATCATTATCTCCATATTGGGAGCGACACCTCCCGCTTGGTTTGTATGAAATAAGACATAATTCCGTTAAAATTGATGCTTAGGGTTTCCATATTTTGAAAAATTAGGCTAATTCTTCAGCAAAAATTAGGTGAAATTTCAATATTGATATTTATTTTGAAGAGTATTATTCTTTCTTTTGTACTTTTCCAAAACATTTAAAAAAATCATTACGAAAACAAATAAGTAATATTTGAGATTTCATTTTGAATTTTATAATTATGTGTAAATTATTTTATCGTAAGAAAAGTAAATTAACTGAGATATTGACAAGTATTTGAGAATAACTAATAGAAAAATAAGAAACAAAGTTTAATTAAATTCTCCCTAAACATGATGAGAATTAGAAATTAGTGGTTGCATGAACAGAAAACTTTTAATAAATTTTAGAATCTCAATTTAAATATAATTTGATTTTAGTATGCTACTGAAACGAACATCTTATTGGCCGAAAAATATTTCTGGTTTCTAATGACTATATAGAATATGAAATTTATTAAAACTATATAAAACTTATATATTAAAGACAATAGAGCTATATTTCACAAATTCATTGCACTAAGGAAAAAGTTTAAAAAAATAATCTCATCGAACTTTAAACGAAAATGATTGCTTGCACTTATAATTACTTTACTTTTTGTATTTTCTTTTTTCTTGGGGAGATATATTTGCTTTTTTTCCACCTTTTGATGCTGCCTAGATATATAAAAAAAATTAAATTCTGCCCTTTTCTTGTTATTTATTTCGCTTACATACTTTGATAACAAGAAAACAAAATTACAGCAAAGGGCTTGTTCTTAACTAAATTAAAAATAAGGCAATGTAACCACTCAATAACATTAAAGCATTATGTTGATTCAGTATTCTACATGTAAATTATTGATATTCTATTATTGGCAGCTGACTGACTTAGATTAAAACTATGTGATCATATCACATTATGGATATGCACTTTACGGTAGATGCAGTCACATTTCCAAGAAAATTATCACTTCAATCTATCTCCACCTCGCCATCTAACTCAAATTAATCATTCAGCATGCATACAGGATGATGTCGTTGGAAAGACCTAAATTAATTATCCTATTAAGATATGATCAATAGCGGCTAATGAAAACATAATCATCTGCGACAAAAATCAAAGCCTAACCAGTACTTAACTAGTCGAGATTTTCAAAAACAAATGTAGATGATGAAACGTTTCAGAGATCGCATCTGAATACGGAATTCCATAAAAAATAAGGACCACTTAATGAATTGTGCTGCTTGTGTCGTCCTTTTGCATAGCCAATCAACGCCTGAGGACTCAGTCGGGCCCAGAAAACATCATCCTGAAGGGCATGTCGCGTGTGCGACAGGTGTCCGCACGCGACCATAAGCCCATGGCACTCACCTGTCTTGCTGTCCCTGAAAGGATGGACCAAGACAAGCCAAAAAACTGTTGGAGCATTTTTGGTTTTGTTCGCCAATCGAGAACAGTTTGGGTCACCGGATGCCTTTGGCTCGAAAAGAAAAAAGTTAATTTCCCTTTAAAAAGAATAAATTATGCGAGTTTTCTTTCTGTAGTCAGCCAAGAGGATCTTGCACGTCAACAAGCACCTCAACGATTCAGGTATCTAGGACTCTTACCCGTTTTTATGACAAATGCTTAAATGTTCGAGAATTCTGCATTATGTAAGTGTCAGAACAGTTTTATGATCGTGCTGATTTATCCTCAGGACACATTAGATTTAGCAAGTAAATGATATTTTTGACTCACGACAAAAATATGTGTACGATTTTTTGGTTTGACGTAGGAATACATGAAATAATAGAAATGATTAATAAAATAAGTTTTAAAATTAAAAAAAAAATACTGACATGATCTGGTTATTTTAATAAAATGTAGAAACAATTGAATTTCTTTTTGTGTACTAAAAAATTCGAATAATTATATACGTAATATAAATGTTATATTACGCATATAATTGTATGGCTGTCACTTGTACACGTGATATGACTAGTTATATATACAAAAATTGTCATATCAAGAATGCGATGAATTGTACCCCGCTAATATTGAAAATTGTTAACTTGATTTCCACTTTTTTTGCTTGATATAGCTAATTTTTTTATTTTAAAAGCAATATTATATTTCGTGAAACATCGTAATTTCTTTTTAAATTATAAATTGAGAAGTTTTTCGGACTTATTCACAGATTGCATATCACGTCCACACTCATGAAACTACTTCAATTGAAAAAATATGTATAGTGAAACAAACAAAAAATCTGATGCATTAGAAATTCTGATTAATAAAGTTGTCGAGAATATAAAAGGGGAGAAAATATCCTCACATCCTCTACATGCTTATTAAACCTAAATAAAATATTTTTCCTCCTTTTTTTATTTGGCAGAGTTAATAATAATTATTTCCATGCTTTTATACAAGAGTTTTTAGCTTCATTTTTTCCTTGCGTATGAAAATGATCTAAGAATTGAAGGATTTGCTGCAAAAAGAAGGTAGCTCCCACCATTCAGATTTTCAAAAAGCCGTAAAAAGAGTCTAAAAATTCTAAATTCCAATGAGACAGACAGCTCCATCCTTTGGGAAATGGAAGAACAAAGATTAGAGCTACATCTTTTTGGCATCAAATGAAAAGGTATTTTTTTTAACCCCATATAACTCTAATGTAGTTGATGTAACTCTAAATTCCTCCCAACTGGAACTGCATTCTTTTTGCAGCAAACCCTTCAATTCTAGTAGTTATGGAGTTTTGGTTTATATCAAATAAATGTTATTGATTTGTAACGAAGGTAATTTAAGATTTTTCTACCTTTTATTATATATCATTAAGAGTAAGTTATGTATAATTCCATATTTCATCTACAATATTTATTTTTATACAAAGAGAAATTTTTCAGAAAAGTTGAATCCTGCATATTTAAAAATAAGGATGTTGAGCAAAAACATAAGAACATTTATGAAATTAACGTCAGTTGACAGAAAAATACTATTACGGCAATGGAATCTTTATTATATTGTAGTCTTAAGAAAATTATTTTCTCACATTTGGTCCAATTGTAATGAAGGGATGCACTGCATGAAGCATTGATTATGTGCATTTCATCAAACTACAAATTAACTCGTTGTATTTGTATTTTTTACTTTTTGTACAACTTATAATAACGAAGAAATTAATTTATTTGCGATATTAAGGTTTGCGATAAGAGACAGGAAGAAAGTTCTCGAACTAAATATTTTTTTAAATCTAAGCAACTACAAGTGTGAAGACAAATTTTTAAGTCTATATCGCAATGTGTATTGTATTCTCTCTAGCCTTAAAAGTGTCTCCAAATATTTTGGTAAATTTCTTAACTATATAACATAGGAAAATAATCGGATTAGTAATTTAGATACAGTTAAAAAATATACTATAAATTTTAAAAAATAAATACAAATATAATTTGATCTATGCTTATTCTATAAATATATTAAAACTCCCAAATTAAATATATATATGGAATACATGATAGGGAATTAGAATGATTAAGAATTAAATATAAAGTGATATAAATAATACAATACATTTATACCTTATATTTATTTTATAACGCAAAGATATATAAGTTATTCTCTTTTATATAATAATTATCATATACAAAGATGTATAACATTTAATTACACAAATATATATTCATAATATGATATTTAATAATATAAAGATAGCTAAAAGAATGTAAGAATTCGTATCATATTACGAAAATAAGTTATAAAGCAATAATTACAAAAAGAAAAATAACGATTTTTTATATTAAAAGCCCATGCAATTCTAATTACCAATTTAAAAAAGCTGAAATTCCCAATTCATTTTTGCAGAATGTCGATGTTTAGAGAAGATATGGAAACACGAGTCTTTTGCATTAACAAAAAGAAAGATGTATAATTTATATGCAACATATGGCACGACACGATATATATAACATTACGACACGACAGAATTTAGCATAACAAGCAGGATGAAATTTTCCTTAAAGGATGCTTGACAGCTATAAGCTATAGATCTCATATTATTAACAAGGAGAAAGTCCGACAACTGTTCAATCAAGTCCAACAAGACCTGACACTTCGGGTCCACAGATCACAGTCGACTGACACTATAATTGGCAGAAGAAGTGTTATTAAGTTTCCACAGAGAGCCAATTTTCTTGTCCGAGAAATCCGTCAAAATTTACATTTCTATTCGGAAAGTATCTTTCATTGCGAATTATGGCTCAATTTTCCGCGCTCTGTATTTCTGAGGCATCGGGTTACGCGGAATCTGCAGTCCAAAAGGCCATTTGTCATTTTTATTACTGGGAACGTGGATCCACCATTCATCTTGGAAATATTATGGCGGAAAATGAATCGATGTCAATTTAGAAAAGTATCTCATGCATTAGTTACCATCAATTTTGTGTAGACATCAAATAATTTCTTTTTTTTTTTTGTGGTTATAAGTCTCAGGGTTTTTGGCGACTGTTTTTAGCTTAAAAATTTGCAGACAAAATAGTATTACTCAAAATATTTTATTTATATTTCACTATGCATAATTTATAGTTAAAAAATACTTATCCAAATGTAAAACGTTGTGAATTCGAATCCAGTTTAACAGAAGCCTAGACCAGTTACGAATTTTCGACATTTGAATCGGTTCTGATTTTTTATTTTTAAAAATACTATGTTTAATAGAAATGGACTACTTCTATTTAAAAATATGCGCAGCTTAACATTATTGATATGGTTTTAAAAGAAATTAGCTTTCTGTAAAACTCTTCTTTCTAACAGCTACTTAGCATTAAATATATTTCAAAGAAAATTGCTTTAATCCTTTAAAAAGACCATTTTTTTCTAGTCATAGTATATTAAACTATTTTTAGAATTAAGAGTGGCTTAAGAAAAGTTATTCATTTAGTTTTTTAAATAAATTTGATTAATTAAATTGATTTGGCAAATTAATAATTTTCAAATCAATACACACCATTTTGTGAGATTTAAGGAACTAAAGCATATAAATCAGTCTTATTTTAAAAAATCTGAATTTATACAAAGTTACATAATTTCATACAAATATTAAGGAATTTGCTGGGAAACATACCTTCCATGGCCTTAGAAAGGGTTAAAATTCTTATCCACAATATGATCTGTTCAAAAATAACCAAATAGATTCTTATGAATTTCACTCAATCTGGTATTTAGTCTTCAAACTATTTAAATTTACAAAAGTACTAGAATTTACAAAATTTATAACTAAATTTTGTATGCATATTTATAAATCAAAGCAAACTGGATTTTGGAAAAAAAAATTATGTTATGTAGCATTATAAGCTTTTTTCTTAAAAAGTTCGTAAAAGAAAATTTAGTTTTAAATCTTTGGTTTATTAATCATTTATTCTAAAATTGGACATCATTAGGGTTAAAAAAGGGAATGAAAGCGACCAGACCAATGTTATATTTTAATACACTAATACTGTATTTGAAGCAAAAAAGAAATACATATGGGATATAGATGACATGTTGAGACTTTAAACAAAGAAGAAATATATATATATAATAGAAACAGAGTTCGATTTGTACTGGAACTAGCAGAGAATAGTAAATAAATAAGAAAATGGACATGCAGCTGTATAAGGCTATTTATTTGAAATTTGTCTGAGAAATATCTTTTTGATTAGATAAGATGACAAAATTTACGAGAATATTTATCTTTCACTAGTTTATTTCACAAATATTACTTTACAGCTAATGATTTTTTTTCATTTTATTAAATTACATTGAAGTTAGATTAATCTATATAGTTCTTTTATCTCATTATAAAATAATTCCTTGAATGTAATCAAATTATTGTTTTTGTAGTAATGTAATGATTAATACAAACCTTTGTAATAAGTAATTTAATTGTCGTAGTTTTCAGTTATCCATGAGGAGTATTTTTCATGTTCCATTTTAGTGCATTTTATTTAGTTTAGTTACAAGCTAATCAAACTAATTGAAGATTACAATTACAAGATATCCTTTTCACAGGAATATTAAGATGGGTTTTATTGCCACTTTAAAAAATTGCATTTGTTTCTTTTAAATTTTAATTTTGAAAATCTGTTCAAAAAGATACCCGATTCACAGGCATATTAGATACCCGATAGACAGAAATATTAGGAATATTTTAGAGGAATATTGAATAAGATTTGTTTTAAACAGGAGTATTTCTGAAAAATATCAAACTGTCAAAATGCAACTATTCATATTGATGACATATTCCTGAAATTAATAACATCTTATTGGAAGGATATTATAATGTTATTTTTATTATTCAAATAAAATGGGTGGATAAACTGTTTCATTTCTACATAACCCAATATGCTTTTACAGTAAGAAATTTGTCCTTGTTACATTTTCAATGAAACAAACTTCTAGTTTGACAAATGGTCCATTTATTATGAGCGACCACACGTTGGGTCGCTTTCAACTAGCAATTTGCAAGCACTCGTCTTTGCTACTGAAAAGTTGCTTTTCTTAAAAAATAGAACTCTTTCTGTACAAATTAATGCTAATTTTTAAAAATACCTTTAAATATACAAGGTCATTTGATAAGATATAATTATAAAGTTCAATGTTTTATCATTTATATTTCCACAAATAAGCTGTATTTAGTAACCCATTTCAACCATAAGAAAAAGTTTTTAGTCTAATTTGAATACCAGCTACCTTGATGCTGAAAATGTAAAAAATTCTTTTATATCAAATAAAGTATTCTTTACCCAATTGTCATTTTTCATTATTTTTTCAAATAAAACACTCAGCCAGAAAGAGAAATGCACAACTTATTATGAGAACAGATTTCAGTTAATATATTGTTACGAAACTTATATTGTAACTATTGTCTAATTTTGCGCAGACTGAATGACACAGTAGTAGAATGTTATGAATTTTGTGAGTTCGTATATGACTTAAAAATTGTTTTGTTATTAATTTACTTTCTGTTATTTCTCGTTTGTTCTAGTGTGAACTTATAATTTCTATATCTTTCTAAATCTGGAGGATTCGAGTCATTTCGTCTTGTGAATAAATAAATAAAAAAAAACAGATGTAAGGTGTAGTTTCTTGAATAAAGTCCCGAGAGTCGACATTAGCGAGTGTTAACTTTGACTTTAGTTACCACACTGTTCATCTACTCGACAACATGAAGCAAAATTTACGAGTACGAACCTACTTGCTTCTAAAATATGACCAATATATGCTAGTCAGGATAACTAGAGACATACGAAGACGTGATACCAACAGAAACAGATGATAAAAATTCTCGGTATCTTTCCTCAGCATACAACTTCAAGAGAGCGACTTTTTAAAACTAAAGTGTCGAAAAAATCAAGTGAAATAAATCGAAAAGAAAAGCACTTTCCAAGTGCAGTAAGATACTTTTGAAAAAAAACTAAAATTCAACTAACTTTTTTTGATAACATAAAGGCAATAAAATTTAATGCTGTTGATTGGTTGAAAAAAAAAAAAAGAATACTGGTAACGATTCCAAATCTGTTTTCCCATTGAGTTAATAAATTAATTAATTATATAATTAGTTATAAATTATATAATTTATCATAAGGAATAGACATTTTTCTATAAATTGATATGCCATTTTGGTATTGAATATTTTTTTTTAATTTCTAATGGATCTCAATTTTTTAAAAGATCGTAGAAGTTGTATCTCCTCTACTCAAAAGAAAAAACTTATCTATCATACTCAATAGAAAGGTTTTTTTTATCCAGACTGTCATTAATATATTGCATTTCGAAGTATAAGAAAATTAATTAATAAGCAGCCAAATTCCAAAAATAAATACTAATAATATAGAAATGCAAAAGATTTATAAAAGAAATTAATAAAACCAAGTAAATAAAATTCTAATTTATTTCAGTAAATGATTAATTAGACTGAATATTACAAAAAGCAATGATTTTATACCTGATTTCAGGTATGTAGATATTATAAAGCATTTAACTAACTTTAAATGTACTAAATTTTTTAACTTTATTATTCACTTCAGATATTGTAAAGCTTATATGCTTTTCTCCTTAAAAAGACTTAGTTAACCAATGTCGTTTTACTTTAAATAGATTCACAAAGGTTGTCTATACATTCTAGCTCTGCAAATTTGTTAGTTTGTTTCATCTCTACAGAAAACATCCAATTACTTTCTCTATATATACCACTCCTCCTAACAAGAGAAAGCCCGAATCTATTCTATTTAACTAAACAGGCAATCAAGCCACTTAGATCAATTGAATAAGTGGCCAGTTCCGCCGATTTCGCAACACATTCACATGCAGTATCGCTAACAAAACAGGCCGATACATCATCCGAGAGTGGCTTAATTCGTCCCAAAACAAACGCAACCCGCGTAATTTGTTGTTAAAACTGACACCTCGGACTGCAGGAGGGAGCTACTAAACAAACATTGCACCTGGGAGGTACGACCACTCCTCCGATGGCGTGCCAACCGCTTGATTGAAACAACACAAAAGATGCCGTAATCTTAGAGGCACGCAATGCAATACAGTAGCCTTGGGCAGTACATGGGTGATGTCGGGTGGTTTGATTTGAGACCATTGATTTGGAAATTACATTCCATCTACATGTTGTTTTGTTTGAAGATTAGATTGCAAGTTTGTTGTTGTTCTTTTCGTTAATTCGCTTACTAATGATACAATTCCTTTTGCCGGAGGAATTGTCAACTTCAATTTAGGTAAATGTAATTTATTACTGCTATAATAAGTGAAACGAGATGAATGACAGAACTTGCTTTGTATGTATTCAATATACTTCAGTACCAAAATAAAAATTAAAAAGTTTGTGAGGAGAATTTATTTTCAAAAAATAATGCTGTAGTTCCTAAGTTAGGCAAATAAAAGTAAAATTTCTGTAAATTAGATAAATAAAAGATTTGTTTTGTCGATTTTTAATATCATTAAATTATGTTATGTATAAGGGTTACATAAATACTATATATACATGTATATATGATACACACACACACACACACACACACACATATACACCCACAAAGACACACACACACACACACACACATATATATATATATATAGTATACGTGTTACTATAATACAAGAGTATAATTTATTTAATTCATTCACCAATATAAATAATATAGAAATAACAAAATAGGTAATAATTGATGAGGATTTGTGAACAAATGTTTATTCACAAACTGCAATTCAATTATCCAACAAATATAGTAAGTAATTTGAGGTAAAGCAACATTTTTACGAATTCTATCTCAAATTGCCTATAATCACCATCATTATTAATCAAAAACTTTATGATCTCTTTTGTATGATAGATTTCAAGGGCGTATTTCGTTAAATATCTCATTTTAATTAAAGAAACTTGCCAATATTGAAGGTCATCCTAAGCTATTGACTAGGACATAATTCGCACACAATTTAAAGGTTTAATAGCCGTAATTACGTTTGAAGTATTGTCATGTATTTCAGAATAAAATAGCTTATTCTAAGTTCCTTTCTATTTTTAGCTTATCTGTTTTTAAATCATATAAGTGTTAAAAAAACATGATCCAGAAACTGGTTAACAGACTGTGATTTTGTCTTGTTGTATTGTCTAACTTTTTTAATACAAAAGTTTCTGTCTTTAAATAAAATGATTGTACCAGAAACTTCTCAGTAAAAGAATCTGACATTTAATAATGATTTCTTAAATTCATTGCAATTATTAAATATACATCGGCTTCAAATTGCCTGTTATTTTATTCGAATCCCATGAATGTCTATTTATAATATTCTAAATTCAAAGCAGGTCGAAGATTTCCTTGTTATTTAATGAGGAATTGTGACATTCTAGAAAATATCATGCTTTTTATTGAAAGCGAAACTAATTTCTGATAACTGGAATTGATAAAAAGTTGGATACATATACAATAAAATAAATTATGATTGGAATAATTAAAATAACATTTTAAATAAACATAGAAAAGACATTTTATTACGTTTTTATTTTTTTAAAATCAATAAATACAAAATTTTATTTAAGTTCTATGCCATATGTAAATCATTTTTTGCGCTCCATAAATCTGATTTTAGGATTTATTTTTCTCGTTGCCTTATTTTCGCATTTACTCTTACAGTAAAATTTGAGCTTACAAGCCCATTAAGAAATTCAAATTAACTTTTTTCCCTATTTAATACAAAGTACACAGTTCCAGTTGAAATTATGCTAAGGTACTTCATATATCTGTCAAATTCAACAAGGAATCTTTTCTGCAAACAGATTTTTTTTCGAAATAAAAATCATCAAATTTGATAGAACTTGCCTAGGTTTTGGATGTAACGTTAATGCATAAAATAGCATTAAGCTGAACTAAAACGATAATTTCTTTTGATTGCATTTATTATAAAAAATATGCTGATTATAAGATTTCATATTCATTTATAATGTGACTTGTTAAAATCCAATTTTTGTTCAAATCAAATAAGTTAAAACAAAGAAGAGTACAAAGAAATTGAAGAGTATCTTCTTTACGTTTTGGTAACTCGCCAATTCTCAGTCTATTATAGTTCAAATCAAATGCGTTTTAACAAACTATTAGATTCAATAAAATGCCTTCATTGATAGATACAGATAATGTTTTTAATAATATGCGTTATCATTGATCTTTCCGTAAAAATACTGTTGATGATGAGATTACATAAATATTTAAATTGCCCAGTTGGCAGTTTCATAATAGCGGTGCTACGTTTTGCTCGTTTGCATTTAAGTAAATCAATTTCTACTTTGACGGTCGAAGCTATAATTCGAGTTTGCATCAAAAGCTTAAATTAGCAAGTTTAGTATGGCTTACTCAAATCCTTTTTTGCCCCATTTGTTAATTTGTAGGTATCAATTAGACTGATAGGTATCAACCAACATCTTTTTATTTTCCCAAAAACAAACAAATTTTAAACAGATGTTGCCAACTGGACAGTTAAAATATTATATCGAATCTCGTTCCCAACAAAACACCAACCGGAAATTGTTACAATATGTTATAAAACCAATCAGAAGATGCAGTATTAAACATGTAACAACATTTTGCATATTTAAAATCTATCTGATGGGGAATCTAAAATTAATGTTCGAATCTACTTAATACATCATGCTTAAATTTCCTGGGAAAGTTAGGCTTGGCTTTGTACCCTGTGGGCTATTCTGATAATCTATGATAGGACACATTACCTCAGAGATTACCATAAAATGCTATCTATCTAAATAGAAACAGCAATTAATCTGCTGTAGTTTATATCTCCAGACGATGGGGGTCGACCGAAGTGGCAGACCCTGAGCAAACAGACACACCTCTAGGAAGCAGCCGGTGGTGTTTTAACACCCATTCGTCACCATTTTATCTGCGTTACATCCTTCATCATCGCCTGACCACTCTGCCCCATGAATATTGATAGGCCCGGCCGAATTCCTAAATGTCGTGCAGACCCTTATTACTTACTTGCTCCCTAATGACAACCTGTTGGCGACATCATTTATATCTCGGTTCGTCGCCTCAGATCTCTTTAATTGGGTGGTTGGATCAGCATCCATTACCTCGCTGCGGGGACTGCTGTGGTAAAGAATATTTCCCAGGCCTCGCTTTCCCAGCTTATTGGATTATTTTTATTTTATTATTATTCTAGCTACTTCTGATAAGCCTAGAGTAGTTAAATACTTTCGATGAGTCTTTCTGGTAAACTAAATAACAATCAAGATAACCCGCAGCCTATGATATTAAATATGAATTAGTATGAGATATGCTTTACTTTTAGTTAAATACAATGATTTATATGTGATTGGAATCCGATTATGAGATTGGAAAAATTAATATCTCAACTTTTTGAAATATTTAATATTATGACAACTGTCATTACTTTCTTCCTCCATTATAGTCACGTGTTCCTTAGTAAATATTTTGTTACATTGATTTTTTTTTTAAAGTTCATAGTATGTTTGAGTCATTGATTATTCCTCATAATTTTTTTCAGCATTATAACTTCATAAAACAAATTATCTAGTTTATAAATTCAGTTTATGTTTTTAAAGTATATGTTTTTTTTGGTTTTTTTTTGAATGCGCGCTGCATTGAAAACATGGAGGAAGTGGCTAATCTATGCCATTGGTCTTCTCTTTTTCTACACCACGCCACATTGTTTTAAAAACCTTCGTACTGACTACCTCATCTAAGGTATGTTACTGAGCATAAAATTCAGTTTCTAATTCAACAATTTATGGAAAGTTTGATAAATTATTTATTTGAAAAAGGAGTGACCTTTTTGAAAAGATAATTCTAGATGAAAAGTGCAATTGCCAATGATTTATCACATATATATTTTTTTGATGTTGCTGTTGAAAAGCCTAAAACAGATGAGAAATTAAATAAATTTTTAAATGATATAATCAGAAATACAGTATTGATCATAAGCTTGAAAAATGACGTTTTAAGTCCTTTCCTAATAAAAAAAAAATGTCAAAAAGTGATGTCAATGATTAATGAGTTATGCCTTAATTGAATAAAATGGACCAAAAATTAATAAATAATGTTTAATAAAATGGGGTACAATGCCATTAACATTGCGGGAAAAAGTATAAATGTTTATGATCGAAGCAAAGCACGATAAGGAAAGCCGTGTAATATATTATTACTAGCTTGGATATGAGCTTTATATAATACGAGTTACACAGTACGTAGTTAATGCAGTTCAGTACAGAAAACAGGAATTGAGAAATTTAATATTTTTAATAATTATTAATTAATGCATGACAATCAATTTATTAATGCATACTGACATAAAAAGACAAAGCAGCAATGAATAAATTTTTAATATTTAAATGAAATGCTATTAATTACATCAAAAATTTGGCAATATCAAAATATTGCCTTCTGAGCAACGCATACGCTGAACAAGCGAAAGTAGTCCCTCGAAGCTATTTAGCCTACTTTTTAATAAAAATATACACACCTAGCATAAAATTTTTTATCTTGATAAAAATTCTTACACGCCGTGAATGCTCAGACTTTTAGTTTCAGAATTCATAGCATAGCAAAGAAAACTCATACTTAATTGCATGAAATTGTTGAACAATAGTATTAAATGCCTATTAGATAGAGATCTATGATAATTATTTAGTGATTAATCTAATCCTCTAGTTAACACAGAAGAAATAAAATATATTTTGAATGCCTTCTTCTCCGTCTGATTAAAGTCAAAATTCCACAAAGAGTTGTTATCTACTAGTTAAAAGATCACATACAAATTTCATTTTTTAAAATCATTACCTTTTTGAATCATCACGTTTACATGCTAAATTACAGATTAAAGATGATCAGCCGTTTGACAGATTTGGATCAACATTTAGCAAGAATCTAAACTTTAAATGTTTATACTGTCAACTAAATTCCATTTACTTCAGTTGAAAAGTATTTGAATTGTTACGCTTATTTGTATTTAGAATACAGACTGATTGATGATTAACTACTTGTTGGATTTGATTTCAAATTTGTACTGATATATATTCTAAATGCAAAATCTGAGTGCCAACTTTTATCTATTTAGATTCATTTTATAGCTATCGTATTTCCTTTCTTTTAGACAACAACATCGACTGATTTCCTTTGAGTGTATTTGATTCAAAATTTCATAAAAATCTATAAAATTAGTGTAAAGTTAATACATCATATTTCATCTGCCTAATTCAAAACTTTTATTTTTAATTATTTATGATGTTTGCAAACAAATTGACATAATTTCAAAAATAGATTTTTCGATTTCAAATAATTTGAAACGGTCAGATTCGATTTTGAAAAAATGATTACAGAATTTTTTTCTCTGCATATTTCATACATGAGAAAGGAGCAAGAAGAATTAATTAATTTTCGTCCACTATTAGAAGAAAGATCATGTTTAATATCTACCTATATTTGAAAAAGTGAAGGTACAACGTCTCAAAAATTGTAATGGCTTCTGGTTACCGCTATGCAAAATAGATGAGCCTTACATTTAAGTTTTTAATAGTTATATAAATTGGTACTGTTCCAATTCCGATTTTTTAAGTGGTTAGGGAAAACATTTCAAAATTTTGAATATTGAAGAAAAAAAAAATGTATTTTGATTTTTGAGTAAATTTAATATTAGCAAATTTTTATTTTTAATTTCTATCACTAACTCTGTGATTGTGCGATAATATTTTTGTATAGTATTATTATTGTTGTCTTGATATTATTTACAATCAAAACGATTTTGAATTTTTTTATATTGATCTTTTTCATTTGTAGGGGAAAAAATAGCTATCCACAATCTTTTGGATCGCATTTATGATGACTGAGAAGAGAGTTAAGCAGCTTTAACAGCCCCGGGTGGACTCGCAACGGCAGCCGATTGCGCCATGAGTGCTCTGTTTACACAGGATAGAGTAAAGAAATAAAATACAGCTTTTCCTAACTTAAAATTCTGACAAAACTAAAACTGGATGAAAGATTTCAACTTCCGCTGCCGAACTAAATTTCTAATTGAAGAAAATCGTTTGCTTTTAAAAATGTGAGCTATAATTTCAATATTGCAACAATAAATAAAATAGTCTCATATTTTTAAGAACACTTTTAAAAAAATGGTTGTTATCTTTTTGTGCAGATGGATTAAAAAGAACGCCCCCGGGTGGGCTCGAACCACCAACCTTTCGGTTAACAGCCGAACGCGCTAGCCGATTGCGCCACGGAGGCTACGTTTGTTCGGAAAGTGATAAAGAAAACAAATATAGCTCTTTCCTACTGAATTCTCCCAAGAATGTCATTAGATAATAGAATATATAGTTTCAGTTATAAGATTTAAATTATGATTTCCTCGCTTCAATCATTTCGCCTTAAACATTTGCTTCATCATTTCAGAATCACAAAAAAAAGAAGTCGTCTTATACTTCAGTTGTGATTTTAAATTATTTATATCTCATAAGATCAATGTTATTTAATAAAATACAAAATGCACATTTTTAAAAAAATCTTGCAAATTTAATTACATAAAAAATAATCACAATCATAGATAAAAACAGAAATATAAAAAAGCTACTCCCCGGCGGGGAATCGAACCCCGGTCTCCCGCGTGACAGGCGGGGATACTGACCACTATACTACCGAGGATAAAGCACCTGCCGAAACCCGGGATCGAACCAGGGACCTTTAGATCTTCAGTCTAACGCTCTCCCAACTGAGCTATTTCGGCACGCCTCGATGCTGCTTGTGTTAGAATAAGATGACATTAAAGATAACGATAAGTTGGATAGCGTCAGCTTCCGTTTAAACATCTTGCTTATGTGATAAGATTCTGTGAAATGTCAACACGTTACACTCAGTTGTTTCAAAATGAAATCAAGGAATTATCAATAGCAAGAACCTTTAAAGCGACAATATCACAATCTTAAACGTTGTGTTTTGTTGTTATGTTGAATAATATTCTTATTAATTACTTTTATTAACTTCCCATCTTTTTTTAAATCTTTAAATTGAATTGTACTTTTACGAAACGAAAACGCAGTTGAAAAGAAGCAAATATATCGGGGCTCCTCAGTAAAACGTCTGATTTATTTTATTAAAGTTTATCACAACTTAAATATTTGGAACTAATAATTATGTTAAAAATTATTTGCCGATTGAATAATTGTATTGAAATTCCATTTCTCAGCAAAAATAATTCGGTAAACAATATTGTCTGCTTAGTGTAACGTTTTTTTTTTTTTTTTTTTTTTTTTTTTGTGCTACAGTCATCATATTTGTCTTTAAAAGATGAAATAGAAACGCTATTTTACCAATGAATCAGTCCTTTAAAATTATCTACATATTTTCCTGAGAATCGAAGCATAACATAATCTTTGTAAAGACTTATTTTTGGGGAAACTAATTATCTCACAGATTCATCTAAAACAAATACGAATACTTGATTCATTCATCATCATTTAAGTAAGTGCTATAATACTTCAGATGCCCAAAGAAAGAATTTTAAATGACGATATTGTTATATAAATAATATTTGAAAGACCAAACTTCGCTTGGTAACTTTTTTTCCTCCTTAAATCGTATATTTTCCGAAAGTACATTTGGATATAAATCCTAGACTGTTTATCTAATATGAAAAAATGAATTTTTGTTGGTTCATTTCTTATGGGCTGCCGTACCGCTCATCCGATTGTGATGAAACTTCGACAACTTATTACTTGCACTTACGCGAGGGTTATAGGTATAATAAAATCCTCTAATATATATAAAATATTTTTGGATGTTTTCGCCGCAGCCATCAACCAAGGTTTAATGAATTTTTGTTTGTTCGTACCTTATGTACTGTCGTCCCATCCAACTTATTGTTTGCACGTACTCGATGGTTATATCTTATAACTGACAATTGTCGAAAAATAAATGACAAACGGCACATGCCATGCTGAATTAATCGCACATATATCAAACAAAATAAAATTATTTGTATCGATGCCGATCAAATTAAGTTGTACATAACAGGAATTTTCCAGTACAAACAGCAATTTTTTTCATTTATTCAATAAATCGACAAAAGATTCGATTATACAAACGCATACCGTGTCAATTTCTTCGACAAAAAAATATGTCCCTAAATTAATGTAGAAATAAGTCAATTCGAGCTTCTCAAACAACCTAGGGAACGATAAGCGGGAAATAAAGTAAATCGTTTTTACGAATTGCGAATTCACGTGCTTCAGAATCTCAAGATCAACATGCGGCAAGAATAGAAAGTCAATATTTATATGTTAGTTGATCATGCGCATTAAAATGAAAAGTCCGATATGCGACAAGGAACGAGGCAACTATTCTTAATGGAAAGTCGATCGGAGAAGATGAGGTCATGCATTCCCATTAATCCCGCAACATTCTTTTGATTTCAAATGACTGCCATTTGACTGGCCTTCTCGAAGACCATGAATAAAGCGCAGGGTCAATCATTTCAAGTTTGCTGATTGGGCCTAGAAAATCCCTGTTTTTCCCATGTAGATGGAAAAACAAAAGATATTGCCTGCCCAAAAGCAATTGAATAATAAAGAAAAATAGAATAAATATTATTTGTACTTCTCCTTAAAATATCATTCAATTTAAATGAATGTATTCTTTACCAATAAAACAAATTTAAATTTCAAACGATATTTCCGAAATGATTTCTTCTGCAACAGCAACGCGCCGGGTACCAGCTGTACATGTATATTTACTTAGTATATGAATATTTTTCAGTCTTACCTATATAAATACAGATAAAATTAAGACGCAAAAATATTAAAATACATAAGTAAAAAAAATAGATCAAAAACTGAACCTAGGAACCGCGACACACGATATGTTTAGATTGTTTTACCATTATACGACGCTGCGCACACTTCTAAAATGAAATTAAACATACTTATTCTAATAATTAATAATTTAAACAATTTTTGCTAAAAATTGATTTTTTTTTTTCAGAAAAGACACTTATATAGAGGAATTTAAAAAAGTAAAACTTTAAATATAAAATTTGATCCAAACCATTAAAACTGTTTCCGAGGTACACAAATAAATTTGTGTATAAATATAAGATTTACTCATTTAAAGTTATAAGGTACGATCATTTAAAAAATATATTTATATTTTAATTGTTAATATATATTTATAAAATATATTAAAATTTAAATTAATATATATTTATATTAATAATTAACAGCACCATTCAAAAAAAGGATTACAGCATTAAAACGAGAAAGATACGATACACATGAAGAGTTTTCAAGCCTAAAGCAAAAGAAGATATTTCTCGATCGTAATTCAGCTCAAGGCAAAAAAACATGGAAATTAATTTACTTTGGATAAATTAATAATAAAAAATCTAGGTAGCAGCTAAGAATACAAAGATTCAACATGAATAGATAAAGAAAATCAATTCAACAGAGCAGAAAGCAAATTTTTCTCTCATCAAAATTTTCTCTTTTTTAACCCTTCCGAAAAGAAACGCCGATATGATCGCTCTGAATGAATACCGAAGCGCATGTTTGATTAATTAGAGCTGTTCCAAGCGTGAGGTATCCGATGGTTATCGAATATTTAAATGTTGTACAAGCCCTATTAATTTATTACTTCAATGCTTTAAACGTGGGAACGGAGCCCTTTAATGATGCAAATTGATGTATCCAAGTCCCATTAATTATGAGGTATTTGATTAATTAGAGTGTTTTCTCCGGAGGCGAGTCGCAATTAGATCACAATAGTTAGAGTCCTTTGATATTTAAATGGATCTTTGGTGAAAGTTTGAAAGTGGAAGCGATTCAGTTTGATAATTTGTAAGGCAAGCTCATTAGAGCAGTAGATTCAGAATTTAGTTTTTCAGCAAAATTTGATTGTAAACTAAAGATTTTTAATTTCTCGTATAGGTAGTATAGAGCAGCTACAGTAATCGTCAAACGCTTAGAACTCAAGAGTCACCAGGTTTTAGATCTCTTTGAGTTCGGGAAACCCATTTTTTGAAAAAGTTCGTCCATCTGTCTATGACAAACATAACTCAGAAACATTTTGAGCTACACGATTGCGATTCGGTATATAGTCTTTACACCGAATTTTGAAAAATTTTGTTCCCTTTTCAGCAAAATTCGTTCAAAAGAAGTCCGTCTGTCTGGCTGTTCGAATTATTAGAATAATTAGAAAAGTAAGAGAGCTAAATGGATAAAATTCTGTACACAAATTTAATATCTATAGTAAAGACACCTTATCTGAGTTTGAGTCATATCCAAAAACGTATTGAAAATCTCTCGTTCTGTACTTTCAGAAACATTTAAGCGTGATGATTCCAAAAGCGAGTCAGTTAAATGTAATAAATTTTTTTAATAAAATTCGCTTTGTTATAGACGGATGAAATTCAGTATATAGTCTTTATACCAAATTTGTAGATTTCTGTCAAATTTAGAACGAAATGCACTCAGAGGAAGTCTGTCTGTTCATCTCTTCGAATGTAATTTAATACGATAACTACATAACGAAGAAAGCTAAACAGGTAAGATTTAGTATTCATATTTAGCATCGATATTGTAGAAACCTATTAGTTTTTAAATCAAATCCCCCCTCCCCCCCAAAAAAGTGCTGCCTGATGGTTTGTATTTTCAGAAACTTGACAACTTGAAGACGCGATGACTGAAATATGTCAAATTTGGCATGGGATTTTGGGACTGCAATTGTAGGTGTGTGTCAAATTTTTGTTTCAATTAGTTGAAAAAAACTAATTAGATTCTAAAATACAAACTAGATTTCTGGATGCTGTAAACTTCATGCCAGAGATAACTCACCTAGGATCACACGAAAGATTCAGTAAAAATGCAATATTTACTCAAATATATTTTCTCCAGAAAATACATACATTATATATCTATACGTAGCATAAAATGAAGTTTCCTGAAAGCGTCTGTTTACTTGGACCTCAAAAACTCGAGAAATAATACCATTTTTCCAGAAAATTATACCATTTTGTAAAGCATTTACTGGGGAAGGTTTTAGTGCTTTAAAATCATATTAATATAAAAATGATAGTTTAATAATTAAATTATAATTATTCTGCGCATGCGAGAAAACTCCAAATTGCGTATGTGCCTATAGCAAGAGCTTTGGTATGCACATGCGATGTGTTTCGATATTTTCGTCTGATTTTAAACTGCGATTCAAATCTCATTATGCCCAAACGAAAGAAATCCAACCTTGGCCGGAACACATTAAATTCCAAACAGCTTTGTTCTATAAAAAATAGTTTTGTAGCTATTTTTGATAATTTATAAATATATTTTATGTTTGTTTGATGTTGCGTAACATTTCCATGTGATATCGGGTGGAAAATAGACTTAAATTTAAAGCTAACTTTTCTTCTTGGATGCTATACCACAGGCAATGCCGTGAGAATATTGCAAGTAATATAAATATATAATTTTCTCAATAGTGAAAACATATGTAAGATTTCAACATCATATATATTTTTAAAAAAATATGTTCTTAAAAATTAACGGATATGTGCGTTTGGTATGGAATAACATATGAAAATAAAACAGAAATAATTCAAAATATATATGGACTTGAAATAAAATATCGTTATATTTTCTATCAAATAAAATATCAGTACAGTGGTTTATCTGAGGATTTCTGTCAAACCCTCCTTCCTCAAAACTTTCACAGTAACGTATTAGTTTTTAAACTTCTCTTGGAAACGGAGTGGAGGGGGGAGATAAGTAAAGAGCTACTGATGACATATCTGGAAGTCATGGCAAAATCATACCAGTGTTTGAGGCTGGAGGACTGATTATTTGATTTTATAAAGAGTTTAAATACATAGATTATCAAATATAAGCATTGTTTTCCTTTTCCTGGTAGAACAACCTTAAGACAACAGCACTTAATCGATTACTATGATGTATATTACTATTCTGTATTGCTTATAAGCAGTTTATTGAAATTATATAATATATTAAAACTTATTATAAGGTCTTAAATTCATATAATTTGTAATTATGCGTGATCCCTGCATGAAATACGTTAATAACATTAATTTTTCAGTATACTTTCTCAGCAGTCCAATGAAACGTCAAAAATAAAATTTTATAATTAGTTCTATCTCAGAGAAAAGAACAGTAATTTTTGCAACAAGAATGAGAAGGATATTGCCCTTGTGAAACATGAGCAGAGAAAAGAAAAAAAAAAAATATTATATCAAATTCAACACGAATGAATATACTTATATTCGACTTCTTCCAGCTATTAGGCTTTTCTTTGGGCAATTTTTGTTCCTTTTCATGTCCTGTAGCAAAAGTTATTACTTTTTCAAGGTAAAAATCAGTATTTACAACAGGTTAAAACATTTTCAACACTTTGAAATATCATCCATTCATTAGGATTTAAAATGCATAATTTCTTTCTTCATTAAATGATCATTTTCGTACTGCATATTAAAAGAAAAATACCCTTTCTAAAACTCTCTAACTGCATAGGGTTCAGAAAAAGTTACATCAAAAATTTATTGCATAAAATTATAAATATATAGAGAGGAATCTAAAATTGCAGTTAAAAAAAACTAGTGAGAAACTTGCACAGTGTAAAAAATGTTTTTTTAAACTGACTATTGAAAATTCTTGTATTAAGAAGTAAAATATTCAAGGAAAATATACATGCCATTGAATTCAAATTTCATTTTTTTTTCACTCATGCAGATGTATAAAGATCATAAAGAGTTGCAAATAACAGACCAAAAATCTAGAAAAATTAGGAAAAAATATTTTTAAACTTTTATTTACCACATTATTTCGTATCCTGGGTTTACCCCCTTCCATTTTAGCAACTCATTGAAATTTTCAAGTCGGATGTTTTGAATAAAAAGAAAAAATAATAATGATAGATACACGCTTTTTCCTTTTTTCAAAAATTATTTCAATATTTGATTTTTAAATGTGAAATTCACTTATTTACCATATTTTGTTTTTGTAGTGAGCCACACGAATGGTAGCAAAGATATTAATACCGACATTGGAGCCCATTATTTAAATGTTTTATAACTTCAAGTAATTATTCGTATAACGCCCAACCTTTAGTGAATCTAGGACAAAACAATGATATCGGTATTCAATCATGATTTAAGAAGAATCATTTTTAGACAGTGAATACAGCGATTGCAAATGAAAATAAACCCTTTTGCAATAAAGCTTTCTAACAATTCAACGACTTTATATTATTCATTGCCTACTGTTTATCTCCCCTATTACCTGCAATTTCTTGTCCCCTTCCTCATTATAGTTTCTACATCTACGGTTTCAGCACCTCGATACATTCAAACATAAACAACTTTCACCTTCATCAATTTGTTTCTTATGTTCAACCAAATTGATGCCGGGAGAGATATTAATAAAACTTTGGCCACTTGCCCAACACCCTAAACAATTGATGCTTTAGACGAAGTTCCTTCTCGGTGCATCCAAATATGTCCATCCCCAGAAAATGCCCCCCAAATAACAATAAATAACTCGGTAAAAGGCAGCGCGGAAGGTGCGAACTTTGCCCCTCGAAGCGCCTAAACCCCTCATTAAAAGGCTATAGGCGTCGATGCTGATTCGAACAATCGATAAGATGATCTGGAAATATCTACTGCAGACGAAAGCGGCTTGGAAAGTGAGTGGGAAAAAGATGATGGCGGAATTTCGCTCGATGATTTGTATGTATCCTCATGATGATTGCCTGTGGAGTCCGCGATTGCGGTTTGACAGACGAAAAAGCAAAAGTTGGGGATGATGGCCTTGGTTTTTTAAAAAAGAAATCCTTGATTGATCTTGTGAGATGATTGAATAATGGCGCGATGAAAATTAAGATTACTTCAAAATGATATGTAGAATGGAAACCATCCAAGAAAATAGAAATGAAACAATGTATCAAAGTTATCTTTCTTGTATATAAATCGTGATAATTTGATTAGCTTAATTAGCATGAACATATTAGGATCTTATTTTTCTCGCTCGAATATTTTGAACTAATATAATTAAAAACAAGTGAATGGAAAGCGAAAGCGACTAATTAGTAATAAATAATCTATATTTACTTCAAGCATTGTTAGCCAAACTTAGACACTTTATTCCTAATCCACAAATAAAAATAAGAAGATACCATCTACTGATAATCCAAGTTATGTCTCGGCATGGGAGATTTCCTGCATATTTCCAAAGATTTGGAAGAATGCTTGATAATAAATGCATTTGGGGGGAAAGTAATAAGTACTGTTTACTACTATTTAAAGGAATGTTTTGAAATCTTGGAGTGAAGAAAAAATCTGAAGGTTAAAAATAATTACTTAAGTGCAGTACTGATGATACTAGGTAATCTTAAACCCTAAAGGACATGATGTCAAATATTGTCAGTTTTTTACCAACCGTTTGAAAGTGTTCAGATTTCTGTTGTGTATCGATAATTTGAAGAAATATTTTGAATTTTGATGAGATTTTCGCTTAGTGATGACCTGTTCCTTGTTTCATAAAAAAGTGAGAAAGAAGGACAGGAATTAACCACTTTGTTTCCAATTACCTCGAAAATGTTAGTTTGATAAAACGGCCAATGGACAATGCTAAAGACAGCAGTCGGCCACAACAAATCCTTTTGATACTGCTACCTTCAGTGGTGGTGGGGTGGTCGATTGTACGTAAGAAGAAGCCAAACTTAGAAGTAGTTTACTAATACATTCCTCGACACTTGTAAGAAAAACAATCTTTATTTTTGTTTACAAATTTTGTGATATTTTAATGAAGATTAGGAAGTTTCAGAGAACATGCCAAAAAATATTCGCGCTTCCTAATCCTCCAGTCTGATTTGAGGGGAATTGTCTAAAAAAGCTTGAACACAAACTTCTAAAGCTTGAAATCAACAAAACAAGCGGCGCATAAAATAGTGGCATGGTATTAAAGTTACTTATCAAGTAGTTGTGGAAGAAAAATTGATGATTTGTTAAAAATAGAAACATACCGCCAGACCTTATTTTCAGTTATGGAACAAAATTTAAGAAATCACGAACTTCATTTCCTGTTTTATTGTATTAATATACTCTCATTCCGTCACAAAAAAGTATGAAAAATTCCGATTAGATTTAGTGTGTTTCGAAACTTATGTCTTTTATGATGATTATTAATATTCTGGGAATAATTACTTTTATTATAGTTTATATTTAAAACAGTAAAAGTAGGTGCTCACTTCAATGAAATTTTATAAGTATTAGTGCGCTAACTTTTATCATAATCGATGGGTAGTTATGCTTCCATTCTAAGCAGTTTTTTTAATCTTTTATTATTTAACTATACTAACTGGATTTTATGATGTAAATACATTTCAAAAGCTGACAGAAAAGAATTTGAATTTCCTGAGAATATTTCAAAACTTTGCAAAGTTTATTTTTTATAACTAAACATTTCAATCATTCACACTTTAACTTTACAATAGCTGACAAGAAATTAAAGTAATACAGGGTACAACATGTTTCAAGGCCTTTATAACAGTAAAAGTAAATTATATGACTCTCAAAATTTGAAACTTAAAAATATTTTGATGAAAACACTATTAAAAGCATATTACATAAAATGTTTGATTGAACATTTTAACGAGCACTAAGATTAGCGAAATGGCTGGTCACCAAAGGCGACCAGTTTAAAATAAAGGAAACTTCTCATCCTGTGATTTGAGGCTGTGATGTAAATTATAACTAGGAAACATAAATTAAAAAAAGGGGGGGGGGTGGCTACTATCAATCTTTTCAGATAAGCAAATTAATGCAAGTGATAAATTTCCTTTCAGCTATAATGGCTGATTGGCCCAGATTTTCCACCCAGAAAATCCCAAATGTGGCCTAGTTCTCCTTGTAAATTCTTCAAGAAGGAGACCCACTCTTATACATTGAAGATACATCATACTGAGATGCATCTTCAGAATAATATTTCAATTTTTGAAAAATGTTTTCATTACCTAATGTATTTGCTATGCAAATTTTATTCTGAAATAGGCAATTTTGTACTGGTTTTCATCCTAACAAGTTTTTAAATGTCTATAAAAATAGTTTTTAGAATTTTCGTTTTTATGGTATAAGATGTTGATTTATTATTTTTCCCCAATATATTCAAACAGATGAATCGGCTCTAAATGGCAGCTCACATACTTAATTTCTTAATTTCTCATGAGCATTTAATGTCTTGATCAAGGGTTGGTAAAACACTGTTTTTAGCTGAACGGCTTGCTTCATTCATACTTCTAAATTATTTTTTTATCTTATTACTCTGATAAATTACTTTTACTATCGGCATCAACTTCTTGGAAGGCGATTTCAACAGCATTTATCTCAAATAACAGCCTTTTAAAAAGTACTTAAACACTTCACTTAATCAAAAGTTAAAACATCTCGCTTAAAAACCTATGATTATAACACCTTACGTCTTAATCCATTCTTCCAAAATGAATGCTGCAAGCGTGGATCCACTCTCAAAAACCGGAGATTCTAATATATCGAATTACGACGAAATTACTCTTAATTACGAGTTACTCTTTTCGACACCTTCGCCATTGTTTTCTCAAGATCCGCTTTTTCTGTAAGATGGATATCGAAAAGGTGTGAAAACCTCGATCAAGATGCGTTGGAAAGATAAAATGACCGCTAGCTCACGACTCAAGGGAAAGGTTCAGATTAAACAAATGTGGGGCTTTCTGTTTGGATTTTTTCTCTTGTGTGTGTCATGTCTAGTGGATGTAGTTATTAGAGACTCGGTTTTCAAAGGGGCCTTTGACGGCTTAATACTAGAGCTCCATGCATTAGGGTGGTTGTAGATTTTTAGAAGTAGAAGTAAGTGGCTTTGTCCTTTTTTAAGCCTCAAACTTTTTTGTTTAGTTTTTATTTACATTTTTTTATTATTATTATGAGAGAACATGATCCTGTTTTCGTTAGGAGGTGTTGAATAATTGAAAGCAACAAATAATTGAGCTCGAAATCGCGTAGACAATATTCATCAGCATCTTTTAACCGCATATATTTTTTTACCTTTTACCAGTATTGAATTATTATTATGCATACTCCTTTGACAGCAGATGCGTTTTCAAAAAGAAACAAGATATCATGGCTGTTATTTTCATGGAATGCAATTTTTTTGGAGAAGATTAAATAATTTAGTTTTTTTTTTTTTTTTTTTTTTTTTTTTTGCTATGTTCAAAACAACTGCACTCATGCTTAATAACGGTTTTGATAAAAAGTATTCTCACTTTTCCTCAGAGGAAAAATATCACTTCATATATTCTTAAATGGAAAATATTGAAGGATTTGACTCCCGTTCTAAAATTAATCCATCAGAAAATTGTTTTAGGACCTCAGAAATTGGAATATAGCAGTTTGTGTTAATAAAAATGTTGTTTTCATATAAATTAATACATTTAAGAATTCATTGGTAAATAGTTTATCATTTGAAACACACACACATACATACATATATATATATATATATATATATAGAGAGAGAGAGAGAGAGAGAGAGAGAGACCGATATAGAAGCTTCGAGATTGTTTCAATCCGGTTTAAACTGAAAGATTTAAATTAGTTAAGACAAATGATAAGAAATTATCTGAGCATGAACAAAAAATGAAAATAGATTTCATTTTTTATTCTATTTACTTATTGATTGATACTTTTTTTTTTGCTGTCTGACATATGAAGGTAATACAAAATAAAAGTACAGCAATATTAATAATAATCGATTTCAAGATTTTGACGAATCGCCACGGTTTAAATCCTTCAATTCCAAACTGAGGATTTTTGAAAAATTATTCTATTTGTGAATTGGATAATTCAAAAACAAAATAAGTTCATTCAATGGTATAATGTCTTTAACCAACAATTATATACTTTAAAGGTATCCATTTAAAAGAATTCAGTCTATTTCTCTATACATAAATAAAGACGTAAATGTATAAAATATTAAACTTATAAAATTCTACAAGTAGTTTTATCTATAGATTTGCAGATCTATGTCAGACATTGTACTAGGTTGAGTGTCCACGGATTTATTCGTGCTTATATGATACATGATAAATCAGCAGAGTAACAAATAATATGAATTTTTTTCATTATATCTGGATAAAAATTGTAAATCTATATGTAAACGTAAACTTATATCTACATCTATAGACATATTTCCGTCAATAGTTATCCATTAATTGACTATACATATGTATCAGAGAATTATAATTCTAGAATATAATGAACTAAATAAAGGAAATTTGGTGTGACATTGACTCCGAAACTAAGAAACTACTTGTAGAAACTGTATTAAATTTCAGGTTCATATGAAAGAGGCTCAACTTGCATTAGATTCTTTTCTCTATAATAAGAAATATTATAGTTGACAATTTTGAGAAATTCAACGGGAAAATATTCCTGCTTTTTTTTTAAAAAAAAATTGTTACCTTTGAAGACTAGCTGATTTGCCAGAGTTATTAGACATATTTAGTTCCAGTTAAATCGTGTGGATGCAATCTCAAGCCCATCATTCCCACAGATTGCCAGACAATAAGAATATGTTGTTTTATTGCCTTTTATAAGTTCTATTGATTGTGTAAATGAACTTTTCTAAAGAAGACCAATCCCATGCCATTGAAACATGATAAAAATGTAAATGGAAGTTCATCCATCTTCTAACTTTCTGAATACTGGAATTTTATTTTTCATTCATTTTGTAAACTGCATAAATATTGTAATCTTTCTTCCTGAGCTTTCAGAAATCGGAGAAAATCCAGAGATTAAATATTTGATAAAATAATGACAAAAAAGATCTTAGATTCAGGTCAGCAATGTAATCGATTGTTAAAAATCAGGTAAAAAAAGGTTTTTAAGAAATTGAAAAGAAATTAAAATAAGATAAAGAGATTAATGAAAAAAGATAAGAAATTTTAAAATATTTTTAAAAACTTGGCGAAAAATTTTCACGAATATCAAATTGGTAACATTAAAAAGATTATTTTTATAGTCTTAAATGATATAAAAATCATTTTGGAGCAATTATACTCTTGAAAATTATTGCAAAAAAGCAAAAAAAACCTTTAATTATTTTTTAATTAATTAAAACTTTAAAAAATCTCGACAGTGTACATGTTTTTTTCTTCAAAATATAGACAAATTTTGATGGCTGTGATTCAAACGGTTTATGTGTGTATAATACATGCATACACTAACGCTCGCATTCATCTTCATTATTTGAAAAAAATTTGTTTAACACCATTTTATACAATCACAGTGTCAAGCATGAATTATTCGGAAGTAAGATTAGGCGTTATACAAAAATCAACTACTATTTATGATTTTTTTAAAATTAACTCTGTTAATTTTTATAAATGCATTAAATTTTAAAAATGGATATTAATGTTTCAAAATAATTTTGTTTTTATTATTTAATCTAAAATAAATTTTTTTCGTTTTTTTTTCTTTTTTTTTTTTTTTTTTATTATTACAATGATTGACTCTAATGACTGAGCTTGGAAACTGCATTTTGCCAAGTGAAATTTTTGGATGAGAAAAATTTAATATTTCACAAAGTCAGCATTAGTAGGTGCAGAGCTCCAATTTTAAATGAAAAGCTTTTTTTTTTAAATTTCACAAAAATTGAAAACTCAAATTTATTTTTACTTCACTTTACGTTCTTCTTGTTTTATTTTTACATTCCTTTTACTTTCATTATTATTTTATTTATTGAGGCCAGATGATATTTTTGTTGTAGATGTGTTGATATCTATTTTTCCAAAGTGATTAGACATTCAAAATATAAAAATATTTCCTTCTTGAATCATGAAATGCGACTTTTAAACTATAATTTTTGTCGATTTTTCATTATATAAAAGAAATTATCAGCTTTCCAAATACGGTTAGAAATCTAACCTACTTGTTTCCTTTTCAATATCTTTATTAATCTATTATTATTACTATTAGTAAATTTTAATATGAAATAAATCCAATTTTTAACTTTTTTTATGCTTCTGTTCTTAGTTTTTTTGCTGATATTTGTATTTTAATTTTAATACAGTAATATTGTTTATTCGTCTTTCTTTTCATTTAATCTCATATTTTTTTTCTTTCTTTCTTTCTTTTTTTTTTTTTTTTTTCATTAACTCTGTTTTCTACACTTAACTTCTTCCAGGCCATTCCATTCAACTAATCAGAAATTTGAATGATTTAATCGTAAAGGTGTAGAGTGGACTTTTGTTATTCTGCAACATTAAAGCCACAGTTTGGTTTAATAAATAATTTTAGAATTAAAAGTTGAGAATGCAATAAAAAGAAAATGCCGGCACAAATATTGATTTGCACATTGTTTTTTACATATATAATCGCAGTGGTAAATGATGAAATAGAAGTCGGTCCTGTAGAAGTTGAGTGGCAACTTCTACAGGACAGACGACTCTTTCCTCATGTCTGGGCATCTAGTGACAGTGTTGATTCCCGGAAACGAAAGGGACTGAAGGGATGGCGGGGAAGGGGTCGAGTGGTGTTAAAACCAACGATTAGTATACATATCACCCCATTCAGACGATTTTTAACAACTGAAAAGAAATCTTTTTTTGGACTAAAAACTTGAAGGGAAGGATGAAAAAACTTACATGATCTCCTGAAGCTCTTCAGACTTTTCAAGAGGGAGGCAGGAAAGAGGGGGAAGGGAGGGGGGTACGCAGGTGTTTCCCCTAAGGTCACCCAAGCGGATTTCTAACCCTTTTTATCGTTTTCATTCCTCTACGGAAGTGAACAGCCGGAAGTAAAGTATGAGGCTTGCATCTCATTGGTGGACTGCATCGACCACTCAAGAGTAAGGGCGGGACATGGCAGTGGGGAATGGAAAGGAGAGGTATTTATTTTATGTGAAATATTTAAGTTCTTTTTTAAAATGAAAAATGTCTGCCAGATTTAGAGTAAAGCATGTGGCCTTTTTTTTTAAAGAAAAAATGTTATTCCTTAATTCTTATGACAAAATAGTTAATTCTCAATTAATGAAATAGAAAATAAAAGCAGAATCATTAGATATTAAATACAAATGAGCCTATTTATATAAATAAATACGCACACTTCCCATTAAGATGTTATTTAAACACTGTAAACTACCAATTATTCAGGGAATCAAATGTTATAGCAATGGCAGGTAGATGAATTCCGCCACGAGCAGCAAAACGAAAGGAAAAGGGCAGATTAATACGATTTTTTTTCCTACGAATTAATTTACATTTGGGGTTCTACTCTTTTGGTGATGATATTAAAAACATAAGATTTTTGGTATGTAAAAGTAATTAGTTCACTTACTTTGTAAACTAAAAAAAACACTGTGGAGAAAGTTGAGGGTATGAAATGTTTACAACAATTGTGTATCAAAAATTGTAATTAATCGTACATTTACTGTTTTGGAAATACAAGCAGATATCCAAGGGTTTTAAAGTCGACTTTGGATATAGGTTTTGATGAAACTCGCAAATTTATACATTTTTATAGGTCAGAGGATTTTTTAATATTACGAAAGGTTGCAATTATTACAAAGGATAATAATAATTGTCTGTAGCTATTACTTTTCTTTTCAACAAAAGTCATGGCATGGGTGCTTTAAAAAAATCAATTTATCTTTTAACATTTTTACACCAATAGTCCACAAAACCATCAATAGAAAAAAAATGTCAAATATTTGCGAATAAAGCAAATTATTGTTATCTTTTTGTGCAGATGAATTAAAAAGAACGCCCCCGGGTGGGCTCGAACCACCAACCTTTCGGTTAACAGCCGAACGCGCTAGCCGATTGCGCCACGGAGGCTACGCTTATTCAGAAAGTGATAAAGAAAAGAAATATAGCTCTTTCCAACTGCATTGTCTCCAGAATTAAAATTAGATAATAGAATATATCATTTCACTTATAAAATGAAATAATTGAACATAAGAAGTAATTTCCTTGCTCCAATGATTCTACTTTTTAAAAGTTGCTAATTTCAAAGTTACGTAAACTGAAGCCATTTTATTCTCCAGTTGTAATTTTAAATTTTTTATATTTTTTAATGTTTGTTAATAAAATATAGAGAATACGCTCTTCTTCATCCAACAAATTCAATTATACGCAAAATAATCACAATCATAAATAAAAACAGAAATATAAAAAAACTACTCCCCGGCGGGGAATCGAACCCCGGTCTCCCGCGTGACAGGCGGGGATACTGACCACTATACTACCGAGGATAAAGCACCTGCCGAAACCCGGGATCGAACCAGGGACCTTTAGATCTTCAGTCTAACGCTCTCCCAACTGAGCTATTTCGGCACGTGTGGCGACTATTTTTAAAGAAGAATGAATGAACAGAGCTTCCGTTTAAAGATAAAGCACTTGTGCTAGGATATGCAAACTCGTAAAGAAGAATAATTCGAAGATATTTTTTTATAAAACCAATGGGTTTCATTTGATTTGTTTTGAGAATAATTATTTCATAATCTATGAATTTTTTTTCCAATAAAGTTATAAAAAATCACTTTTTGATTGATATAATATGATTGTAAAAAAATATTTTTTGCTTTTAATAAATGGCTTACACACATAGCTATCATTTAATAAACAGTCAACTGCAGTGCTTATAATTTATTGGTTTGTTTTTTTAAAAAATAATGGAATTTTTTATTATTTGTTAGTGATTATTTGTATGTTTGAATTTTTATATTTAAACATTATCTTGTCTAAATATTTCTTCGATTCCTAATCTTAGCTTTTTAATCATCTCTCTCAATATTTAGACATTATCTCGAAAAAAAGGAGCAAAGACCGCATTTTTTTTTCTAGCTATTATTGAAATAAAACGTAAAAGCAAAATGAAGTTATTTTTTTGGCATCAAAAAGAGTCATATTTAAACCTAGATAAAATCATAGAATCAATTCAAAAAACAGTTTCATATTGAATATTTATAATTCTAGAGATTGAAAGAAGAAAAATTCCATAAAATATTCGTTCGAAATTGTCTAAATCTTAAAGGTTTTGACAAGATTCTTCATGTTATATTCCTCACAAATCGAAACCGTGATTTTCCTTTTATTTTAACACTAATATTTATATATGCAATTAGCTACTAAAATTGATATAATAGTTAATATATATT
>JAPMOQ010015521.1:2773905-2804115 GCA_026543055.1 Argiope trifasciata | reverse complement strand
ATATATGCAATTAGCTACTAAAATTGATATAATAGTTAATATATATTCATATATGCAATTAGCTATGAAACAATAGAATTTTTCTAAACCCATAATTTAAAGCAGTAATCATAAAAATTATTTTCAAGTTAAAAGTTAATAATTATTTAATTATTTTTAAAGTGCCTTATTTAATTCTAGCATATAAAAGAAAATGTTTTAAAGTATTTATACTATTTCTTTAATTTATGAAAAGCTATTTCCGAAAATTTAAAAACATTTTAATACAAAATTTCAGGAACTGAATTTATGGCATCTTATACCTAGCTTAATTTTAACAAATTAGCACCGTATAAAACAACGGTAGTTATAAATTCCAATTAAAAATCGGAAGATTGCTAAGTTAAAGATATTTGCTCTCTTTCAACTTCTATTAAATTTGAAATAATGTTGCAAAAAAGGAATAATAACAATCAATACTGCTACAGTAAAAGATAATATATCTCTGAAAGCTTGAGTTGCATACATAGACTGTAATAAACCGATTAATCAGTTACTGTACAATCTATTACAAGAACATGTAGATATCATTGCAGGTAAATTCTACGATATCTTGTGAAATTTGAGATATCGCAAGATTTACTAGAAAATATACTCCCTTTCTCTACATTATTCTTCCTTCTTTGAATGCTAAAGTTTTTGACGAATTGAACTTGGAATTAATGAATCTTTTCTTCCTATTGCCCGCTTAATGAACTTGGTGAAATTTAATTCGCATTTTTCGGAATCGCTTTCAAACCTTTTATAATCAAAAATTAATATCTTAAGAGCTAAAAAATAAAACCGAGCCTCATTGGACTGAATTTTAATTGTGAATGTAGAAATACAAGTAAAATAAGAATTTTAATCCATTTAAAATCTTATAACTTTAAACAAGCTATTCTTGTATTTATTTATTTCTTGCATTTCGGAACCAGCATTCGTGAAAACTAACAATTTGGATAAAAGAAATTTAAGTTTAGATAAGGTTTTGCTTTTTACCCTTATCTAAACAGGCATCTTTCCTGAAAAAATGTGATTTTATGTACACATAGAAATTAAATTAATGGTTAATTTTTAAAAAAATAAGTATTAACTAATTTATTAACCATTTTAATAAAGATAATTATCGTTCTTCAAAAACTTACATTTTGCAAATGATTATCCTGCTGAACTATGAAAGTATTAATTATATCTTCTAAGGAATGCAAGGGATCCCTAAATCATCCGAATGCAATTTTCGGCATCTTTTTTGCTCCGTTAGTTAAAAATTTCTTTTCAGCCCATGAAATTCTTGTAAGCTGCCTTAGGTGAGGAATTCACCCTTTTCCACGCCTAAAAAATTATATAAATTCCTTTCACAGAAAAGTCCATCCCTTTGAATAACAGATTCTTACGGAACTTCTATTAATATCTAACAACTCATGCAATTACAAATCACTTATTCTCCCTCTCAATGTAGGATGGGAGGATATAAAGAAAAAAATTGGCCTTGAAATGCCCCTCCGTTAGCGTGCTGGTGCGACATCACAATTACCATTCTAATGGAATTCCAAATTCCGAAGATTCAGGTCCTCCTCCCCCTTACTATTCGGACAGTCCCTCAATGACATGATTAAACACGGTAGCCGCCATAAGCAGGTGACAATTTCTTGAGGTGTTAAAAACGCGCTCCACCTGCTTCCAAATGACCCGTTAAACGGGTTATTAATTATCAGCAGGTCCTTAACTGTCGCTGTGACCGCCTCGATGACAGTTCGCACCCCTCAGCATCAGGCCTCTTTTGCGTAGAAATGGAAACCACGTAATTGGTGGAAGATTCACCACTGGTTTGCTGTTGCCGTTTCGGGGCATTTTCGCGAGGGTAAATGCAATATTAGGTTTTTGGATTAATCGGATCTGGTCCAATCGAATGAGATGCTAATGATATTTTTGGGTCATTAGAGGTTGCAATGCAGTGATAGATATAGATCATGAAGTTTGGGAGATGAAATTATCGCGTTCTATTTATGTTATTATTAAATTTTTAATCAACTCCAAAACAAGATTGCCTCTTCGATAATTCTTGGTGATGGTTGATAAAAAGGAAATTATAAATATGCCGTTATCAACGGCTTTCGAAGATAAAAAGGATTTTTAAATATTAAGAAAGAGTCGTTAAAGGCGCCATAAAAATTATAATAGAGTGTATACATTATACCATACTTTTGATTGATTGAAAAGATTTAATCAAAAAATTAATGGAGTATGTTTTAATATATATTATATTAAATTTTCGTAACTTAACTGGTAATTTTAAATTCTAAAATTTCTTTTTTTATAAATAAAAATTGCTTTTTAAAAATTTTTTTGCTATACATATTTTTATAAGTGTAAATTTTGAAAATATAATCCTCAATCATAGAAAGGAATTCCTCCTTAGGAAGTCATAGATTTTAAAAGTTTTTGTAATTTGTCTATGATGAAATCAGAGAACAATAAATAAGGTTTTAATCTCAGTTGGTTATTTAAAAAAATCCTAGTCAGTTCTCAAAGTAATTGATTCTAACATAGTTTAAAGATTCCAAGATGAACAATAGCTTTTCATTCCTTTCCTCTGAAAACGTCAATTTTTCGGCACTGTATAGGTGCACTGTATTAGTCCAATATTTTATTCCCAAAGATTTTCTGTAATTTCCTTTTTCAGTTAAAGTCGGTAGAAATAAAAAGAATTTTAAAGCATATTCCATTTACAGTATAACGTTCACTTACTCCATTCACGATAAGCGACATTTCAAGACAGTTGTTCATTAATTGTTAACATCCTGCACTGTTAAAAATCTAAGGATTGCCAGGCGGGGAATCTCCTTATAGTCGAGCGGTCGCTGCATCAGGTCATTAGTGCTCAGCTGAAAGACTACACGTGAATTTCATTGTTGGGGAGGAACGTATCGCACCTTCAAAGGAAAGGTCTGTCAAACATCCGAATGTCAAATAGTTCCTTTAGTGAAGGGACTATCATTGACACTTGTTTCAGTGCGGTCAATTGCTAGGACGCAACATTGATGAACATTTCCCACGTCAGGCTCGAGCCTTAAATGAGGAAAATTTTTGTTGAAGGGTTGATCGATAGAAAGCTCACGTGGAAGAATGGGAGATGAGAAGGTGGAGTTTGGACTGCGATAAAGTGCTGATTTTCTTTGAAAAGGAGAGATATCTTTGTAAATTGTGTACTATGGTTTTTTTTTTTTTTTTTTTTTTTGGCATTTTACTCTGGAGTAGCCGTGCTGACTAACACTCAGTTGACTTGTTGAGGAGTTCTTTCCACGAACTTTTTTTATTAAAAACCTTTGACTGTTGTGTAAATATCATCAACTTCCAAATGGTGTGAACATCAAAAATTTTAATCTAGAATGGAACAAATTGTTCTAATGTATATATGTAAATAAAAGAATTGTCTGAAATTCTACTCTTTATTTGATCGTCAAGATCAAGTCATTACAATAGGAATCCGTTCCATGATATGATCAGTCCGTTTTTGTTTTGAATTCAGGTGTTTGTGCAAAATATGTTAATGAAAAGAATTTTATAATAAATCTACATAAAATATAAAAAGTGCTACTATGACAAATTTTTAAATGAAGACTTATTAAATACAGCATTCGAAATATTTATGCATAATGTAAGATCATTTAAAAAAGATTTCTTTAGTCCGCATGCTTTCTTGCATTACTAATTGTCTGTTGTGGGATTTCTTTTTTATTACAGCCAATTACCACTGAACTGAGCCGTATAAACATGGATTATTGCAATTCCTGCTATGCTCATTAACTCTCTAGCTTTTGGGTAAGAAAACAACGACCAACAAGATTTCAAAGAATCTTCAAACTGTTGATAAAGAGCAATAAATCTTTTCCATCATTTCTTTTAATAGTTTTAAGTCTCCAGGTTATTGTAATATTGTGTTAAAATAACTATCCGTAATGAGTTTTCCTCTAATTTCTTTTGAGTTCGACGCAATCTGTTATGTAGTGCAGGACTGACCCTATTTCCCCACATATACATGTTTTCTGTCGCATCCTTCCGAATCCGTAAAAACATGCAAGAAATCTTTCATGTCCCGATATTAAACTCATCGGGTACTATCGTCAGGTGAAATGTCATTTTTATAACTTTTGATTCAGTTCAGATATTAATGGATGTCTATAATGGTAATCAAGTAAATAGTTCAAGTAAATCGCTATTAAATTAACTGCAATCATTCCAGATTCTTTTTTTTTGTTTGCTCAATATTTTTATTGGGTTCTAATAATTTTAACACTGCATTTTTTTTTATCTATTTTAAATTAACCGTATGAAAAAGCTAATCAATTTCCACCCAAAAACATAGCAGATAAACTAAAACTTGACGTAAAAAATCTATTTCAAATGAATTCAGAATTTCTTTCAAACCTATTTTACTTCTCAGAAACATATTCATCCAACTTTATTTTTAATTCGACAGCCAAAGAGGCCTTGATATTTCGCTTACCAAATAATCTGTTCACGTCGTTGTGATCTGTATCTCTAACGGGAGCTGCTTGACAGTCGACCGGTGCGTCTTAATCTATTTGAATGTCCACGCCTCGTGACCTGGGGATGAGTTCGAACGCAAGGTGCTAATGAAGTGGCGCCTGTCCACTCCCCGTTTCCTGATGAAAGTCCTTCTAGATGACAGACAAAGGATGTTTTTCGAAGAGTTCCTCTTAATTTCGTATCGGCCAAACTGAAATGAAAAGATAAAAATAAAAATCAATAATGTTAAATAAATACCTGAAATGGGTTGTTCAAGCTGTGCATTAGTTCTAATCATCTTGACAAGTAACTTTTATCATAAAGATTTTGTTGCAGTTACTAGAAAGGCAAGACCTAAAGGTTGATTTTCGGATTCCAATTTGGACAACTTCTTAATCCATGATGGAGATATCTTCTCAGAAAGCTCACGTCATTTGCATTCTTTTCCATCATTTTTTTAATCCTCTTACTCCCAATCCTATAAAATTAAAAGGGGGTGAATAAAACGGGGATATAAATGAAATGAAAAAAAATCCACCATATACCGGAATTGCCAAATGAATTTTTCTTATATTTATGATGATGACTTCGTGTCCACAAAAAGGGGCTACAGTTTTTTTCGAAGGTAAACACCCCTGAGGAATGGAAGGCAGAAGTTTCACTTCTTGCTCATATGAAGATGACACTTATCCATTCGCTTGCACAATTCCTTTTTACAAAAGTTCTCTTTCACACAATTCACAAATAAAATACAGATTGAGAAATAATCATGCCCGAATCAGGACCCAACTCACCGAGAAGATGCGCTGACCCTAGGTTAGGACGCCGGTTTATCATTATGATCATTTTATTCAATAATTTGACTTAAGAAGCTAAAGCTTGAATTTTGAAACTTAAAGTTGAAATTAGAGACTGAATTTTTAAATCAATCAATTTATTGAATCAGTCAATTGAAGAGATCGATTGAAAAGTTTTTATATACTTTCCAATAAAGGTGTGTTACCTCCATAATACTGGGGACCTTATATAAAGTCTCAAATATCTTGCAGTAGTTACGAAAAACATATATTTGGTATGATTCCAATGATACTGAATCTTTGGGAGAATATGTATTTTAGGTGGGTTTTTTTTCTACTGATTTAAATAAAAAATTGACATGGGATTACAGTTATTCCCATAAAGTCATATATTTATTTTCATTTACTAAGTCATATCGTTTTGGAATTCTTACCTTTACACTCAAAGTAAGATAAAGCCGTCAGAAGATTATCTTTGTGACAAATTTGGTGCAAAATGTTATGACAATCTGCATTTTGGATACGAATCATATGTACCAAATTTTATCTATGTAACTTATTATTCTTTGTAATTATGGCATTCATTTGTAGAGAGATTTCTTTCCAATGGAATTTGTTCAAAATTTGATGGAAATTTGGTATGACATCCGTTTTCAAAATTTCTTCCTTCTATCTCAAGGCGATTTTGAGCTATCATGCTAACAAGCAGGCAATACTGAACATTTGTTTTTCGAACTGAGTGAAGTCTGAAAGAAAAAGAAGCCTCAAAATTTCGAATTGGAATATATTTGGCAAATTCAATGCTATCTTTATATTTCGTATACAAAGAGATAAAAGAAAGAAATCTAAGATTTTATACATGCATCACACAGTTTTTTTTTCCTTGACACTTTTCGAAATTTTCATACAAGGTGCTTAAACATACGTTCAAACGAATAAAAACTTAGGCAAAGAATGATTCAATCTATGAATATGTATAATAAAAAATCCATTTGTTTCTATGTTTGAATCTTATATAACTCCATATCCTTTGCCAAATTCTATAGGAGTTTGTTACCTTTTTATTTCTTAGCACCTAGAAAGATTTATTGATCCATTTAAAAGTTTCTATGATCAAAAGAGGGAAAAGAAAGACCCAAAAGAATGACTCTAAAAGAGGGAAAGTTTATTTTAGATTTTCCCATCAAAATTCATTGAACAAAAATTATTTTTCTAACATCTTAAAAAATTTTCAAGTAAATTTTTAATAGGATGAATGTTATTATAAATTGCAATTTATCTAATTTTAGTTATTTTTTTAACTAATTTAAACATATTTTATAATAACATAAATTTTCTGATGAAATGCTGTCTATTTTATTTTAATTAGATTTATCACTCATGCGCTTTTACTAGTGTTGAATTTAATTTATTTTCTTCATTCTATTTGCGTTTTTATTTTATTGCACTGCTTTTTCAGTTCAGTTTTAACTGAATTTCCTATCTAGTAGCTCTTGACAGTGTTTTAAAAAGGTAGTCTTTTAAAATTTGTTTTTATTGTAATAACAAAAAGCAATCTGTTTTAATAGCATAATCTAATTTTGCTCCATGTATTAATAATTTCAAAATTTTAATGCAATTAATCAACATTCTACAAGACTTTCTTTTACTGTCTTTTAGCCTGAGTTTATTAAACTAATTTATATTAAAAATATAAATAATATTTTGACATACACTGAAGTGACAAAAGTCATGGGATGACTGTTAATATCGTGTCGGTCCTCCTTTTGCCAGGCGAAGTACAACAACTAGACGTGTCATGGAGTCCACAAGTCGTTGGAAGTCCTCTGCAGGAATATTGAGCCATGCTGTCTGTATAGACGTCCATAATAGGGAAAGTGTGGATGGTGCAGGAGTTTGGGCACGAACGGACCTTTCGATGATGTCCCATAAATGCTCGATGCGATTCATATCGGGCGATCTAGGTGGCCAGATCATGCGCTGGAATTGTCCGGAATGTTCTTCAAACCAATCGCGAACAGTTCTGGCCCGGTGACATGGCGCATTGTCATCCATAAAAATCCCATCGTTGTGTGGGTACGTGAAGTCCACGAATGGCTGCAAGTGATCTGCAAGCAGCTGAACATTACCATTTCCAGTCAATGATCGGTTCAGTTGCACCAGAGGACTTTTTCGCTGCGATACTACTGCCATCTGTATATTTGCATATTGCTATCCCATGACTTTTGTCACTTCAGTGTATATATGTTTATTTATACTCATGTAGACCTTCCAAGCGCTCTTATCGCATCTGTCTTCGCAACATTTGTTACTCCACGGTGGCCTGGTGATAAAGTTGTTGGCTTCTGAATCGTCAGGATTGAAATCTGAATCCACCGAAAAGCCTTCATGTTAGTCTGGTACTTATTCCGTCTTAAATCCGTCGATGCCAAATGTTCTTCAGCTAGTGTAGTGACGAATTTTGGAGAGAGATGCCAGGGCAGGATTGTCTTCGTCTTCTGACAGCGGTTCAAAATTACGAGATCTGTCCTGAAATATCCTTAGTATTGCTTTGAAAGAGGACATTAATGTAACGAAACCATGAAAATTATTCATTTACGGATTAGCTACATTTTGCTATTTTTGTTGCAGTTGATTTTAAAACACCTAATTGTGACATTTTGATATATTACTGAAAAAATTATTCTCTTATCGAATTCATACCATTAATTCTGTCTTTTATGTCTAACCTTTAGCGATCCATCTTAGTAATTTAAAGCTTCTCAGCTCTAGAAGAAAAGAAAAAAAGCACACTGATAGGCACTTCCTCTGTTCTTCAAAGCGTTGAAAACTTTATCTTTCAAATCACCACGAATAATTAAAATAAAAAATCCAGAAAAAAAATTTTAATCCGAGCAAAACTAAATTGAAAGATCATATCAGTTTGGAATCTAGGACATTCAATATTCTAACCCGTACTTTGAAAGGATTGCAGTTGAAGATATTATCACTTATTCTCAGAAAATATCGCTTCAAAATATGCACCGAATTTATCAAAATAGCTACTGCTATGAAACTCTAGGGCATATTTCTTCTATTTTATTCCTTATTCCATGATCTAAAAATAAAGAAATAGATTTAATAACAAACGTAATCTCACGAATGTCTATTACTTCGGTTCTACAAAATAAATTTGGATTAAGTGAAAATTTTTAACGAATTTCCTGCAAAAAAGGAAAGGACATTTATCATATTTTTTATATAAATGGTAGAAGCCCAATCTTAATCAAACATTAATATCATGCATGTCAAATCCCCCTTAATAGCATTTTCAAATTAGAGTCATTTTAGTTAGCGAAGTTTTTCTTAGATCGTCGCAGATTTTTGTTATTTCATATTAATTTTTCTTGTCTTTTTTATTTTTTATTTTCATTTTTATTTATTTATTTTGCTAAAGTACCCAATCAGTAGTGGCATTTTTCGTATAAGTAGTATAAATAAAATATTATAATCATCAAAAGATTCGAACTCGAGATTTTGGCCAAACTGCATGTTCTAGACATTCCTTATATCGAAAAACAAATGCCCGTCTACTTGCTTGTGATAAAGGCAATTCAAAAAAGCTTCGAGATAGACATTTGGCTTACGATCTTTGCAGCAAATTTACAGACTTCTTACAAATTTTGAGTAAAATACGTTCTGACGTAGTCCATTAGTCCGGGTGTTCGAATATAAGTTAATTCGATAACTACAAAAGGATGAGAACTGTATAGATAAGATTCGTTACACCGATTTAACATCTACAGTGTAGACACTCATCAAAGTTTGGGCAAAACCAAATACGAGTTGATAGCCTGTACTTTCAGAAACAAGTTGATGCAATGACTTAACGTATAAAAAAATGCAGTGGCTTAAATATATCAAATTCGATTTACTGATTACAAGTGCTCAAATCTTTGTTTCAATCAGTTAAGAAAAACGTGTCTAAAGCAAAAATTCGATTTTTATATATTATTAACCGAGAGTTGATAATGACACAATCGATTCAATGAAAATGTTAAATTCACACCAAAATTTAATAGTTCGTAACTATTGTTCCGCAAGTTCTATTTAATCAAGTTAGGCCCAATTAGGACAAATTTATTAAAGCTTATGCGAAAAGTTTTTGGGGAGACTACTCCAGATGGTTTTTAAAGAAAGGAAGCTATTAAGTATTAGAGCTAAAGAATCTTTGTTGTCTACTCTTTATATATTTAATCTTTTATGCTAAAATTCGATCTTTTATAAACATTATTGTTAATGTAAAAACTTTATTTCTCTAATGACCTGTTACATGCTCGGATTGGATATAATAATAATATAAAGACTGGGTTCTAGAAGAGGTGAGTAGGATTTTGTTTTTTTATTTTTATTATTTATTTATTTATCTGGATACTTTAGATCAAATTAAAAAACCTTATGGCTTATACATAAAAAATTTACAGTTAAAAAATTCATAACTCGCTTTTTCTTAGATATATACGAACTGCAGGTACAGTGGCTAGTAAAGGAAAAATTAAAATAAAAGCCCCTATATATAAAACCTTTCGGTAACATATACTAATTTATTTCAAAACTTTTGAAAGGAAATGTGCATAATCAAAAATATTTGTTTTCAACAGTAAGAAAGCCTGAATTTATAAATAAATGTATTTAAAAATGAAAAATTGCATTAATAGTTCATTCAGAATAGTTTACATTAAATATGGTTGCATTTAAATGCTCCTTTTCGTAAGTTGAAAACATAATTTATATTAATAAGTTAATCATTGAAATCATCAATGAAATTAATAAGTCATATCATTGAATCTCCACATTTTTTTTTGAAGTTTCAAAACCCCATTATTTTTATTAAAGTTAAATTTGTTATTTCTTGCAAAACTCTATAAAATAGATTCTTTCTCATTTAAGGAGTTAAATAAAGATAATAATCCATATATGCACACATGGTTTATGATACAAAAATTTTTGGGATTCGAACATTATTTACTCACAAAATAGTAATGGTAAGATTTCTTTCTCCATAAAAGATAATTTATTATGTTAAACAATTCAAGTCATCAATAATTCAGCAAGTTTCATAATACTTTAAAATATCTTACAGATTGATCTGTTCAGTTATTTTTTATATAATACAACAAATAAAGCACTTCGTCCAATAGTGTTCAATATTCCATAATACACAATTTTCTGCTATATAAAGAGAGGTGCTCACACACACACACACAAAATGTAATAATTATGTTTGCAAGTAAACATTCCAAAAACAAATGGAATATTTCTTATATTAAGGTATTCCAAATAATGTTAGAATGCACGCCAAACATCATTTTAGAAAGGTATGGAAAGATTTCGGAGGTTAAATAAATGAGTAAATAATATTAGAATTCCATTTCTTAATATAGACCAAGGAGAAATGTCTCATAAACGAAATAAGAAATTAACATATAAATAAACGGGTTCACACTTTTTAAGAAAATACAAAAATGTTGGTGTTGAATGACTAACAGGCCACTTACTGATGACTGGTTGTACTTCTGTCTATGGGTATTGTGTGTACGTTGCTCAAAATAGTGACAGTAATGCGTCCGCGTCAGACATCAGAATTATTATTCCTGGTGACGGGTCATTTAGACTAGGTAATTAGGAAGGTGGTAATACTTTTACAGTTAATCAGAACATAAAACACAGCCTGCCTCAGAAAAAAATTTCTACGTAAATTTCTCACAACTCAAATATATTTATACATTGATATACATTTCATATAGTTAATTATTGTACTATATTATATAATATTTTCGATAAAAAAATAAACTCTGATTTATATCATGCATGCAGCCATTGATTGTGCAAATAGCAGTTTATATTGAAAGTTCTCAAGAGAAATACTTTAATTAATAATAGAACAAAGCCTTTATCTGAACGCATAAGGCAATCGTTTCAGAAAGAAGTTTCTTTATTGATTTTATAATAATTATCATTTAATTACCAAAGAACATTAATACGTCATCAAATATTAAGCTTCGTATTTCACGGAATTATGTGGAAAATTTGCAATTATGTAACTAAGTGTTCGATTGTACAGTGTCTGCAAAACACATTCTTTTTCAGCCGAGGAAGAAAAAAACATACATTGAAAAATGAACGAAAAACAGCAAGCGGGAAAAAAGCTTATCATTAAATATACCTATCTTTTAATTTCCAGAAAGGATATAATTCTATTCTTATTCTAATGATCCGCTCCAGCCTTTGCGGTTACCGCATAAGATGCGCCATCAAATTCCAAGCCTCCCCGTAATCCGAAACAAACGATGCTTAATATTCAGACAATGTGGACCGAACAAGTGTTAATTAAATTCAAATGAAACGGCCCGCCGTGAAATGGCCCTCTCAAACACCTTCCAGATTATCTCTTCAAGGTATTGCTGCTCCAAACTAGTTGAAGAAGCGACGTGTCCAATTGATACTTTGGTGGTGGTCCGCAAAAACGAAAGAAAGAAGCAGAATGATTGTAAGGATACTTAATTGAGACGTCCAACTGATACCAGTTGGACTGATCTTGAGTTTCACCATAGCCCAGACTTAATTGGAAAGAACGTGTCAATTATTTCTGTTTCGCAATTGATAGTCCAAGATTCCAACAGCCCTTTGCTTAAATTGAAACAAGTTGATAAATCAAATTTGTAATGACCTTTAATTTCGTACCAGCGTCTTAGAAGGTAAAATATTTGTGTAAGCTGATTACTTTGATAATATTGGAGACAGTTATCAGATAGTTTGGAATTCTTAAGGAAGAGTCAGAAAATTGGATTTTCATCTTAAGTGTTTTGAAATACCTGTAATAAGTTTTTTTTTAACTAAGAGCATGTTGTGGCTGCGATATTAGATTGAAGAAAAAATTGTACTTAAATCAGGCTTATTATTATCGCTTGCGTCATTTCCCTTTGCTGAAAAAAGGTAGTTGTAACATTTTTTATTCATAATTAAAAATTAAATATATTCAGTAATAAAAATAATAAATAATTCAGTTATAAAAACTTGAAATTTTTATTTATCAGGAATTTTAATATTTAATATTTTAATAATACTTAATTAAAAAAGTATTAAAATGTCTGAGTGATTTGGAATTTTTGAATGTCAATTATTTTTCATTTCATATCAGATATAGAAACTGAACACTTAATACATAGCAGAGAAATTCTTTATTAAATAAGAAGAGAAATCGCATGGTTCATTCCTTAGGCTTGGTATATTCTATTTTAATCAAAACTTTGCACTTGCGGCGATAGCGGCGAATTGATTTATTGAATCAATTCGTATTCACCTAATAAATATCAAATGTACTAAAGCAATACACCCCATTAGGGCACTTTTATTGGACTGAAAAGCTGGTAGACAAGAATATTGACTGTGCTTGATTTCAATTATATTTGCAAAGTATAAGTTCAGTAAACTTACATCTTACAGTTCATGACTCTCTCAACAAATGTTAGACATCAGTTCAAGGGTTTGCTACAAAATGGATGTAGCTCCAATATGGAGGAATTTAGAATTACTTGCACCATCTTAGACTTACTGAGGAACAAAATTCTTGTTCATTTGGTTGTAGATGTAGCTCAAAGATGTAGCTCCAATCTTTGTTCTCGTGTTTCTCAAAAGATGAATCTTTCTGTCTCATTAGAATTTAGAATTTTCAGATGATTTTTTACGGCTTTCTGCAAATCTGAGTAATTGGAGCTATCTCCCTTTTGCAACAAACCCTTCAATTTGTAAAAAACATCAAAGTGTTGTTGTTTTGAGAGTCTTGATAATAGAATTCCACTGTGTCGTAGCGCTCATAAAAATTTAAGTTTGCATGTAATCTACTTCTTGTTGCCCTTTAAGGAAATATAATATCCAATTTTTAATTTCTCTCGAAAATTTAGCATAAAACAGATTCATTTTTTCTTACCTTTGAAAAATGAAAGAAAATAATGTAACTATTATTAACGAGCCAATAATTAGGTTTCCTTCCAATAGTAAAAAATTTAGGGCAAAAATTATGCAAAAAATATTCAAAAAAAATTTTTTAATTAGAAAAAATATATTCATTAAATGAATATTATCAAAAGAAAATTTTTATATTTTACAATAGTGCAAAAATCAATTTTGGGAAAAACTATTTTTGGGAAATATTGCTAAAATAGATTAAGATCTTAATTATCAGTTAACTAAAATTTCCAGGAAAAAATTGCTTCTAGAATTTTATTCCTATTTTTCAAAGTATATTTTGTGCGAAATTTGATAACTCTACTTTAAACGGACTGCTCTGTTGAAAGTCAATATACTCATATTCAAACATTCTTAGTATTAAAAACTTTATTTTAATGCAATATTGGTATTTAGATTGCATAGCTATAAGCAATGTAGCGTCACAACATAATGTAGAATACCGTGTTGCCAAACGTGACATTATATACCAGTTATGTTGGATATACGATTGTTTCATTTAGTGAATGACTTCATTCGCGTACAGATTCGTAAACACGGATCAGGGAATGAGTTGCCTCATATCAGCAAATTATATTCTCTCATCTCACACGAAAACAATAGGCTCAAGAAAGACGCGAGTTCTTAAAAAAGTATCGTTTAGCTAAAGATAATAGATTACACTTTTGATTAGTTAGACTTTTTAGCCTAAAGTTAAATTACATATAAAAATTGGTTGTAGAGAGTTATATGGTAAATCTTTTTAATTTCTAAATCTGAAAAAAAAGTAACGAAGTGTAAATTATATTTAAAAAAGTGATTTAAAACGTTTGAAATATTCTAGAAACTTATAAACCATTCAGTGTTTTGCCAATTTTAGTAAGATTATTATTACAGGTTTCAGTTTTATACTAAAATGAAAAAAAATTATAAAAAGGCAAATGCGCTATAACATTTTTCAAAAAGTGTATAGTGTCAGTATAAAGAAATTTTTCCTTCAAAGCAAATCACTGAAAATTACTAATATTTGATGTTAAAATAATTTTGCCAAAAATTTTCAATTATTTATAATAAGACCATTGATTATTATTTATATTAATAGCAGCATTACCGTACTTTAATAAAATAAATTAGTTAATTCAACCCTTCTTAAATTGTCAAGAAAGAGCCTTTCAGAGATTGTAAAATCAATTTAAAAAAAGGAAAAAAATTCATTAAAAATATTAGAGTTATAACTTAAAATAAGCAAAACCATATTCTGTCGTAGAAGCAAAAGTCACAATTATAAATAGGTGAGTAACATAAATTAATATTAATTATTTAAACTTCCAAGATTTTTTGTAAAAGGGGAGGAAACAATAAAAATAATTTTGAAAAATTCGGATTTCAAACATTGAAAAATTAATAAATGTTTAAATAAATCACAAAATTTGCAATTCTGAAAAACTGAATACTATAACATTACTATTTAGTTTCAGAATCCAGAGACTAGTACTTTAGAACAATATAAAGCTACAAAGGAATGATGCGCAATACAAATTGCGCATCTCTGAATTATTTGTTAATCTTAGCCTTGTTTTTCGTCTTTTTAGAGGCATTTTCTTTCTATTTTAATGAAATAACTGGCGCACCTTCATTTTTGCAAAATAACTCTTCTCGGCACATGCGCAAAGGCGTGGAGTCTTCCTATCTGAAATTTGATTGTAGGTTTGATTATTAAAAAAAACTTGATTGCAAATATGCTAGAAATCCATGAAGCTGAATTTCACTTTTCTGTTATGATAATTAAACTTAATAGTGCAAAGAAGTCACACTCATTTCTTCGTTAAGTAAATATCATTTTACATACTTACTTAAGAACATAATGAGTGCGACTTCCGGCTATAGAAAAATTTAAACAATTCGATTAAAAGTGCTTTAGGAAATTTTGTTTAAAAAAATCAATAAATTTTCTTAAAAACTTGCAAAAAATTCATGAAACTCTTCCGTTATACATTCACAAAATTCCTGATTCATTTAAGAAGAAATTCTATCCTAATGCATATACGAATTTTCTATTTTCATATATATATGAGCTCCACAAAATTCTATCCTATCGTAAGAATTTTATAAAATTTATTTCTAAGAAATTGATGAAATTTTATCCCATATAATCCATGGTATTTCATTCTAAGAAATGCATGAAATTAAATATGTTCTTTTATTAATTAAATGTAGAATTGGTCATAAGCGATATCAGTTATTGATCGATTTTATTAATTTTAATAAAAAGAAATTAGTTATTTTTAAATGCACTAGAATTATACTTAACTTTATTTTGAAGGCTACAATATTGTGAAATTTTCTTGAAATTTCAAATGCAGTTGTCTTTGACTAAAGACAAATTTTCTGTATCAAATTTTTCTAGGTTTAAATTCCATATTCTATATTCTCTGAATCTTTATCCTTGTAACTATACAAAAAACTATAAAAAATTATACAAAATTTTCAATATATAATGTTTGAAATTAATTATTATTTCCCATGATATGGCTATCTCATACTCAAAATTAAGAACCAAAGTTTTCACTTTTATCTTCTTTTTTTCACGACACCCGAGAAAAATTCTAATTTCCAAGAAAAAGGAGCCTAAATCTACAATTTGAAGTGTTTTAGCAGCATTGCTTGTTTCGAGAAGTAAAGATGTTACAAAAAAGCAAACCGGTGCTACGCTTTCCGCATTCGGAATTGAGATGTCAGCCGTGTTGAGATAACATAGCGTGAATTGTCAGAATTTCTCACATGAAATAAACTCCTATTTTTACAACCCTCCTGTTGAACTTGACCTTTCACCCCAGAAGAGACGTGACTTTCGAATTATACGAAAAAATTCCCCCCTAATACACCCATAGAATTTTTTAGGCAAGGATAAATGATTAAATGAAAACGAAATGCAACGGTGTGTATCTCCAGCTTTTATATCATTTTAGAATTTTTGTAACATAGTGTAGTCTTAAAACCTTTTAAATTTTAGTCCTACCTTTTAAAATTTTGTATTACATAAATAAGAATAGAAACTATCCCACATAATGAAGAATCAATGCATCCTAAATGGAACGAAAAAGCAAAATATTTTGAATACAAAATTATCATATTCTGATTATTACATCAATCATATTCTGATTATTACATACTAAGTTTTCAATAAATCTGGAGCGATTATATTGTAGTAAATTAGTGTACATAGTAGTATTAATATACATTATTTACACAGTAATAAATAATATACATTAATACAGCAGCAATAATTCAAATTGGTTTTTGGAGGGAATTGATGTGTCACCTAAGAATATTTCATTGAAACCAATTTCAATATATTATATTTATAAATATTAATTGGAATTGAAATCGTATAGTACACTTTCTTTATATTTTAGCATCCACCTTTGGCGATCAACTAAGTCATCAGGATTAGTTTTCACTAAAGTTTTCAATTAAATAATTTATGTGGCTGTAACCAGTAAAATATTATTGAACTCCACATTTTAACAATCATACTTTAAAAATCATAGCTACAGAATCCTTATGCCGTTACTATTCATTGTCACTCTAATTCTCTATATCACTCTGTTTCTTTCCGTAATATATGAACTTTAAATTCAAGCGGATGTGATTAAATTTCATTTCATCTAAAAAAACTTTTTTTCGAAACTACATATGTTTTTTGAAAATTATGAAAATATATAGAAAAATCATTAAACACTGAAGTTTTATGCGTAATATATAATACTTTTTTTATAATCTATGCATTATCTTAAAGAAGTATTCAAAAATTTGCTGATTTACCATGAAATCCATGATTCATTAATTTCAAAAGGATTTCTATGATGCAACTAATAATTTTTGTTTCAATTAATAAATGAACTTTTGAAAAAATTATGAAATTCAGATTCTATATAACTCTTTAGTTCTAAGGAATCATATTCAGTGAAATATTTTTGACACTCAAACTTTTAAATAATAGTAATGTTTTTATTTTCTAAAAGAAATCTGACAGAGTTATAAAGTTTTGATTATCAATATTATAGAGCAATCAATAAATACATGACTTTTAGAGTATTCAACCTTGGGGACTGTGTTTGGTGTATTTTTATTCAAACGGTCGATGGAGAAATTTAAAATAGCATATTTTTCATAAGATAACAGCATTTAAATTATCATAATCACTCCGTTCTAATATCAACACAGTAGATCTTTCTTTTTATTCCAAACTTTTGGGTCCCGAAACTATTTTACTAAATAGGGAAAAAATATTTTACTAAATATATTATAAATATATAGGACTGAGGATCTGCATCAAGTACTCGTGCAAGTTAAGTTTTTAAGGCTAAAACATAGTTGGAAAAAATGCTCATTTTTTTTTCAAATTGATCAAAAATTTGAATTTGATTTTTTTTATTAAAAAAAGGTATAATTGAAAGAAATTAACATTTTAAGAAAGCATAAAATGTTTGTATTGTAATATTATAATTTCGAATCTTATCTTGGAAAATCCCTAAAATTTTGTTTAATCTCTAATAAATTAAAATTTTAAACTATATTTCTAAAAAGCTTTCATCTAAGTGCACATTCTTATACTCCAATATATATCTGTACCAATTTGATAGTTCTGGATTTTAAAAAAAGGTTTGGCCTGTAGAGTGCTTACATAGATTCACACTTTCGTCTATATTATAAGTGCATATGAGCAATTAATCGTCATTTTTATCATCGAAAAAAAATTCGTATCTTCAGTTTGATCAAAAACGACATTAGTTATCTTTTTTAAACACATTCATAAAATTTATATTGCTTTAAATATTCAAAACTTGATCTTTTTGTAATTGGAAAATATTTCTTCCACAGTATCTTAGTGTAGGAATAATGCTAATTTGAACAGCTGCTGCCACAGTTGTTAATGCTTGTGGAATCAGGTTCACATTTGTCTATATTATTTCAGGCAAAGAAATTTTACTACCTATTAAAGTTTTTTTTGTGTGTGTTTGTGTAATATTTCTAGAAAGAGGGTAATATAATTTTTAACACATTATAAAGGCGTGTGATGCACCATTTGTGGTACAATAAGTCTGAGAAACCTTGTACAGGCCCAAATATATAAAAAATATTATTCATCGGAAGGACAAAATAATCTTGTTTTGATACAGAATATGTTCAAGATGTAATCTTATTTGCAAAATATTTATTCAAAAAAAGAGAATGATAATTTTCAGATATTTCTATAACTGGGCCGCTTAAACGTTGTTGCTGAGAAAATGTTGTTAAACATTTGTAAGAATAGCAGCACAACCCTTTTTTTGTTGCTTATTTGTGTATAAAATATATTACATAAAGAATGTATTATAGCCTTCAAAAAAATTTTACATAGAAATCCCAAATGTGAATGAACATTTCATATTTGGGATTCTTCTAATTACATATTATGTAATAGTGTGTAAAAAGTATCATGAAACTATGAATTTATCACGACGTTTTCATAATCTCGGAACATAGTATATCTTTTTCCATTAAATTATTGTTAAGAGAAAATGCATCTCAATGTAAATGTGAAAAGTAATTCCATTTTCTATTTATTATCTTTTTATTAATTTAATCTAGAAAAATAATACTTTTGGAAAGACTTCATAATTTCTAAAATTGGAATGAGATGATGACAATTACAACGAGTTAGTAACTTTTTCAAATTAGTTCCCTTACGAATCGAAGCCCAGATTTTACCTCCAAACGGGGGTTGTTGCACTATTGTTGCTTCTCGAAGAACTGATTTTCATTTGGAGGAATTTACTTTTATTTTTACGTTATTAAAAAGAATTAATAATGTAATATTATTTACCAGTTTTCATCGAATGGTTTTGGGGCAAAATTACATCTCAAAGACTTCATCAAATGTCATGGAAGATTAAAATCTAAACTAAATAAAGTTCAGCGACTCCAGAAATGAGCATTTAAATTCATGGAAAGGTTAAAAGAAAATCACCTGTCCTTTCAATCAAAATAAACCCAACACCCTTCTCAACACATCCAGTAGCCATCGGACAACACCTAAAGAGTTAACAAGCAACAAAACAAACCTGCATTTTTTCAGGTCACGTAACAGAACCTTCTCCATCTTTGGAATAATAATAATAACAAGAATCCAAAAAATCAATTTTTTCACCTGCTAAAAGAGAAAATGTATCACCGGAGTTTTAATTTTGTTGCTGTAAGTGACGGGCGAACGCACTCCTTTAGCCGGGAGGGGCCCGGGCCCTTGGCCACCTGACGCTCGGGGCACAGGCGGCAGCGGGTCTAACGGCGGGCCGGGCGCGTGCAACCTGCTACGTTTAATATATTGTGAATAATAATATATAAAAAATACGTCTATATTAATTTCCGCGTTCGGTTTGCCCAGAAAAAAGGGCTCTCGGCGTTCACCTGCTAGGATCTGCACCTGATTGGAGGCAGGTGGAATCCAAAATTCCGATGCAACGTGTGGTGAGTGGTTAAATGTTGCATTTTTTCTTTTATTATTTATTGCGTCTTGTTTTTCTTTTTGCATTGTTTCTGGAGCTGAGTTTGCTTAAAAATGAATGCAAGTCTTTGTTTGGGTTTTTTCACCTCATTTTAACTAAATATTTATCCAGTATGTGTAAAAAGGTGAAAGAGGACACGAGTCTAAAATTTATGCTCAGTTTTTCCAGTAACTCTCTAGTTATGTTTTTAAAAATTCCAATTCAATGGACTCATTCCATTTTCACATTATTAATGTGAAATGAGTGAAGCACATCTAGTTTTTAAAAATTCTTTCAAATGTTTAAGCCGGTGTATAGGGTAGGGAATATATTATTCCTCGAGCTCTAGTTTTAGAAGAGGCTAAGAGGACAAAGCGTTAAACCTTTTATGTTACTTTTTAAATAAAAAGTATGAAAAGATGAAAAAAATATTACTATGACCTAAGAGCCGTTTGCACTTGCTAATTTACTAAGGGCAAAAAAAAAAATTATATCATGTTCTGGGCAGTATTTAACCTTCTACGGCACTGTCACTTCTGTAAGAAAACAGCGGAATGATGAGGTGAGATAATGAATTAAAGAATACAGATACCCAACTTAACTTAAAGGTCACCTTATTAATAGTGATTTTATGAAGTTTTTTAAAAACAAACATACTGAAATATCAAACCAAGTTATATGTCACTTTATATCGATGAATTACCCACATGCCATTGTTCACACATGCTTGAATAACTTTGTAAATACATGTACGCTATCACTTAGTGTAAAACATTTCATTTTTTTCAGTAACTATTTTCTGAGATTATTTGATAATTATCATTAATAAAACTATCCTTAATCATAACATGAAATATGCAAATTAACACTTAATAGACTATGTTTTCAATCTTTTCTCCGATGTAAAATTATCCTATTCCGTTATTCAAGAACGCTATAATAAGTATTGAAATAATGAATTTATAATCGAATTGTAATTTGAAAATCGAACGAAAAAGGAATATCCGAAACCGATTAGATAAAATTAACCTCAGCGCATAATTTAATACTAGAATTTCCATTCGAAAAGAAAGTGTACTTATTCAAAGAATTGTTACCAAGTCAATAAATGCCGCTCTTTCAATTGTAATGAAATAATAAATAGTGCTTTGAATTTAAAACCGATCATTAATCATCGTTAATATATTTAACATTTCTCTTCGACAGAAGTCAAAAAGCAGAGTTTTAAATGAGCAGTATTTATTTGTAGAAAAATAAAAAATCGCCAGAAAAATTCAATAAAACTTGAATGCATTTATAAGTGACTGTGAAAGAAAAAAAATTGTATATTTATTCCCTTTAAGGCGAAGAAGAAACTTTAGAAATTCAATGTAATTAGTATTTTCAAATCAGTTTTAAAAGCATTCAATATCGAAAAGCATTTCAATTATTTTCGAAGTGCTATTCAGAAAGTAAAATTTACTTACTATATATACTTTTCTATAACATAAAATTATAATTATTTTTTATCATTTAATTTCTGTTAAAAAAAATTTTATTTCGCGTAGAGTGGAATAATAGAATGTTTTTTTTAAAAAGTTGTTTAGTTTGAAGTAAATATACATTTACTTAAAAATCAATATTAGTAAACAAATTGCATTTATTCGAAGAAAACTTCCCTTTTTTAATATAAGTTTGATTTTAAACTGATGGTGAATTAAATTAAATCTTTGCCAGAATTTGGAAATAATAATAAAAAAATAATTTATATAAAAGTGAAATAAAATTTTCTTTAGCAAAAATAATTTTTTTCATTCATTCTCCCTTTTGTTGTAATTTTTTAAAAATATATTTTGAAACACATTTTGTTTTTCCCATTAAAACAAACCTATGAATTAACTTCGAATTAAATATGCGGCATTGTGACTTTCAATGTTAATTTTTAAAACATCTTCTCAAGAGTCTATTTATTTGTGGAAACTATTACAAGTCTGTCTCTCAGATTTTACAAAACATTTTTAAATCGACAAATCTGTCAAATAGATTTTGTGATTTTGAAAAAATATTTATTAAAGTTAATGATGATTCATATTTAGTCTAAGGAATTCTTGAGCTAGTGATTATGGCTATGTTAGTTCGTAACATTGTGTCATTTTGTTGAGTTGTCATGTCTTCTTTTTCTCTATCTTCAATTCCTATAATCAAACACTGCGGTCAATAATTACCATCTTTTGAAATTTCACGAGATAACTAAGCAGGACATCTTTTTTCCCTAGCGGAACTAATAATCTATATTTGATTATTAGTTTTGAAATGCTTAACCCTTTCCACCTCTGTAATTTGTAACGTGAGAATAACATGTTATTAATAGTCAAATTCACAGATGGAAGCTCTCGTTCGTATGTGCCAGATTCCGTTACTGCTGTATTGCAGTCAATGTGTGTGCCATAAGAATGTTTTCTGACGTGATATGCATTTAAGATTAGTTCATATTTTTTCTTGAAATACCTTAAAATAATGACAACTGTTAAGTTTACGATAATCATCCCATCTTTTTAATTATACTCTCCTTCTAATTTTCTTATCTTTTCCCAAGGAAATGGGGAATTTTGAATAATTCCTACCACAATAACTTTTGAGTTACCAATATATATGTGTGTCTTAAAACATACATTTCTTTTTTTATATGCACGAAAAGCATTACATTTTGATACTGTTCTCTATATATTTTTTCATTTCCCTTACCTCATTTAACAGAGACAAGTTATTTGACAAGAAAGAGACATTTACTTTCAATTACCAGAATATATAAAGTATTTAGAAAATAAATTGATTAAAGACATATAAAATGTGCATTACATAAATATAAATTTTCTTTTCTGCCGACAAAATAATTATTTTAAGATATAAAAAATATATAATGTTTTTATATAAATTCCTATAATAGTCATTTAATTCTAAGTACTGTAAAATAGGTTGTTATAAACTTTATTCGGAACTGCTATGCAGATCAATTTAATTTTTAACGAGGCTATTTTTATTTATCAAGTTACTTTAGTAATAATTGCAATATAGTCGATAATAGTTGTAATAACTAAATGTAATCTAAAATAGTGAAATATAGATAACTAGCCGCCTTTGGTGACCAGCTGATTCGCCAGGAGTAATGCGATCTAAAATTTTCAGTTAAATACTTATGTGCCTTCCTCTCTTTATAACTTCTCAGACAAATATATTTAAACTTTGATGGTCACGTAACTATCATACTATAGAAGCCTTACGATTATTTGTTCATTGGACTATATATATCTCTGATTCGCAATAAGTTGTCATAGAATTATGTGGAGAATATCACATTTTATATTTGTTCCATAACATCATGCTTCTTTTTAAACGCGTGCTGAATATCACTTTCCTTGGTTTGATTTTCAATAAGAGTTAATTTAATTATTCCGTTTGAGTTTTTGTCAAAGTGACGACAAATCAGTGGTACACTGATGAAAAATAGGATTCCAATATTTCTAAAAAATATTCATAAAACATAGAAACTGAATTCATAGATTAAAATATTGGTATCAATGAAAAAAAGTCATTTTTAAGAGGATTTAAAATCCAGTTTTATACTGTAATATTTTCGGAGGTTATCGCAGAAAAATTCCAAATGTTAGCGTAATTTTAAATAATTAAAGTTTCAAAATAAATATAGTCTTGGTATACTTTTTTATCCTCCAAAGTAAATATGTACATACCAATTTCGATATCTCTGGATCATATGGTCTGGACTTTCGTTTATATTCGTCACACACTTTCGTTTATATTCGCAAACACATATTCATTTGATTATCAGCCTTGAAGTAATTCCAGACATTGATTGACTTGAAATTGGTTAATTTTTTTAAGGTGGTGTAAGAAAAGATCTAATCGAGCACTTATTAATAATAATATTTCTTTTTTTTATAAATCAGTTAATTTTAATGATTGATTTAGAAGATTGGTTGATGTAACAACTTCTGATTAAAATATAGTAAAAATATTTTATTGAATATGACTCACAGAGCAAAGTATGAACAAATCTAACAGTTATTCATCAATGCATTTTTTGACTCATGTTACATAAAATGTAATTATTATTATTTAAATTATTTAAACCAAGTTAATAATACTAAACAATACGTATGCTTGTTACTAATGATTTAAAAATTAGCCATTTGGCCCGAATTTGAATGCGTATCGTATCCTGTATAAATTCAAACCTGTTTGCCCTAAACAAAAAGCTGATTTATTGAATTAATGTTATAGACATTGCAAATGATCATAGAAACCTTTTCTTTGCATTTATTTTTTTTTACGAAACAACATTTAATTTTTATTAGATTTTATCCAATCACACGTTGAAAATTACGTTTTTTCGATTTAATTTGCAGTTAGGTAAATTTATTTTTTTTAATTTGAACTTCTGTCAATATGATGGCAACAGTTTAATAAAAGCTATTTTTTCTCCTTTGATCGTTTATCATTTTTTGTTTGTTGTGAAATTTTATTGTTTTGTCTGAAATGTATTGTTGGAAATATATAATTAAAATATTTCTTTAAAAATTCATTAAAAATTGAAACAAGTTATATGTTAAAATACCGGTATCATTAGAAAGCTTATTTTTGTTAATCTTTTACTTGATGTAAAAATCATTTTTGAGCGATAATATTTTCGGAAGTTATAGAGGGAAAATTTCAACATTTAGCCTAATTTTTAATTAATTGAAATTTTATTAAAAATTCAAAAAAGGGCTCCGAGGTGCACATTCCGACCTCTATGGTGTACATGTACCAAATTTGGTAGCTGTAGGTCCAACTATCTGGCCTGTTGAACGCCAGCACACACATACACACATTGAGCTTCATTATAAGTATAGATAATTGAAACGAGTTGATAATATTGAAATATAGATAATAATGTAGTCTCTTTTGAGTCGAGTTTCTTTTTTTAAAGACTGCTGGTGGTTTCACTTCAAGATTTGACTATGAAGATATTCTTTAGGCAGAAATTTTTAAATTAAATTATAAAAGCACAAAATAAATCAGAGTGTTTTTTTTATCAACTAGGAAAAGATTAAACTGAATGCTTAGATAAAAGAAAAAGAGCTCTTAGACGCGAGGATTAATTGATTAGATTGTAAAGAAACTTTAACTAATGAAAATTAAGAAAATATAACAAAAGAATTTAATTTTGTTTTTAAAAATTTTTGTTTACATATTTCAATTAAATGTAAATTACTTTTCGTAGTATAGAAAGTAAATAACATATAAATGTCGCCTTAAATCAAAGTTATGCAAACAATTCCATTATATAGAAAACTTCATTAATTAGTTGTTTCTTGACTGAAACGAAATAACAGCAAAAACTAAGAATACCGGATACCCCCCTTCCTTATTTATCACTTTCATTTATTTTACAATAAATGAAAGTATTTAATGTTATTTTTCATTGATCCTGATATTGGATTCAGAAGACAAAAAATTTGAAATAGTTAATAATAATTTTTTTTTAATAGAAAACTCGTATAATGTCGATGTCAGTACAATAAACAATTTCAAGCAAATACATTTTCTTACTAATGCTTGTTTTATTAAAATTGCATTTGAATTCTGTATTTGTGTGTTAAACTTCGTAAAAAATGTTTCCTAAAAGGAAATTTGAAATTACTTCCCCGTTTCAGAAATTTCTTTTATTACTATAGTAAAAATTAGTTTAAATTTTTTTCGTATACATTAAACAACTTAAACTTTACCCAATTTACCTTATAAAGCTAACCTCATAATTTTATGCAATCAAATAAAAGATGTTTTTATATGCAAGTTAAAAGGCAAAGGCAGATTATTCCTTATCTTACGTGTAAATGCGTTTAGATTCTTTTTACTAATTTGACAAAAGCAATGAAATATTATATTTAAAAAAATCATATATTATGTTATTTATGTTATGACTTATTGATATCACATCTATATCTTGATTTTATTGCTAATTTATCTCAAAATATAACATTATTAACAGTATTTTATTATAAACTAAATAATATAAATATAATAAATTTTATACAAATTTTATACAAATATAAGCTTGAAAAAAGTTAATATTATTGAAAAGTTTTGAAGTATTTAAACAATTGCTAAAGGTATGTTGCATTAATTTATCAAGAACTAAAAGTTTAGCTTTGTTATGTTAAATATGATTTGCATTTTAATCATATTTGAAAGAATTAGTTATTGTTTGCAGTTATTCTTCTCTCAATTAAATGCAGAGAATCTTGTTTTCAGACAGAAAGCTCCAATTTATCGTTTGATTTTTCAATTATATTGGAGGTAAAAATAGTCTGTTTTTTTTTAGTTAATGTTGGTTTAAGATCCTATCTGTTGAGCTTTTGACTATTTCAATTTTAACTGTTAATTGGAATAAAAAAGAATCTATCATCAGTTTTTAAAAAATATTCTTCAACACCAGTGTGTTAACCGTTTGCCGTTGGCGAACTTAAGACTTAACCACATGTCATTGGAGAACATAATTAACTAACATGATATCTTTGGCGATCTTTTTAGGGTGATTAATCGCAGTTATTCGGTTAATATAAGTAAACACGTGGTACTAAAATGGTTGTATTTTTAATAGTGTATTTTATCAGTAATGTGGCTGATCTGAAGCCAAAATGTTGACAAATTTAAAAACAATCTCCAGAATAATGATTAATACACCAAAAAAATGAATTCAAATAATGAAATATGTTTTTAGCATACAATATGAGTTTTATAAAATTATTGTTCTTTGTATACCAAATATTGCAAAACGTAATTCAAAATTTGAGTAGTAACCTATTTTATACTTATACGGGATAGTTGGTATCCAGTAATAAATTGGTTGATCACCATGAAAATGAGCTTCCTGAAAAATTTTTTCTTTGGATAGCAAGGTATGAATTAAATCTTTTAGTCATTAATTAATAACAGTTAAAGTATGATTCTACTATCCAAAAAAAATTAAATTTCAAATGAATTAATGATATAATTAATAAATGTTTGCGTGATTTTTCTCTTTTGCGTATATTGCAATGAAGAAAATACAATTTAAAAAATATTTTGATTTATTTTAAAAGGAGAAATGATCCTACAAAGAAATCGAGTTCAAGACTGTATATAATGCCAAGATGAAATTTAATGATATACCGCCGAATGCATTACTCTTTTTTAATTTTTTTCGTTACATTAGTTAAGTTGGTAATTTTGATTGATTTGGTAAAAATTTATGCTCGAGATCTCACATTCAGTAATAGCTTCAATGATATTTCTCTTTTATGAATATTGTTTTGAGGATATGTTAGAAAATAATTTATTTTATTTTAAACAGAAATGAAAGAAAAAAAATTTACACTCTCGCTACCAAGAAAAAGATTATAATAAAATGTATTCAAATGAACTAAAAGAGCAAGCAGATTTTGAACATTTTTCATTTATCCTTTTTAGATAAATCTTCTATTCCTTTATTTTTATTTGATTGTTATAAAAATAAAAGAAACGGAAGATTATTCAAGCTTTTAAGATTTAGTCTATGAGCATTAAAACAATTTCAAAATGCAAAAATAAAATAAAGGCAAAAATTTAATTTGTTTTTCATAACTGGCAAAGTAAATTTTTGTTGTTAGCAATTAAAATTAAGGGCCGAAAAATTGCTTTTTAGCCCCTAATTTCTAAACATTCGAAAAACTTGAAGTATAGAAGATGTTCTTTTTAATACGGTTTTAATTCGATTCATTTTTCGATTTATCTTCAGTATTGAAGAAGTTATAAGGAAAAAAAATTCTCATCCACTACTATTTCCACCCAGTTTAAGCTAGATGACCCATCTACGAATTCATCTGAGTTTTTTAGCATTCCTTTCATATCAAAATACATAATTATTCAAGCTATTATGTTAATAAGATATCATGAACAAAGTGTGAAACACACGCATTTACATATACAACTATACAAAGAATGGATTAGGATTCTAAAGACCATGATTGGTGAAAAATTGCAGAAAGTATCCCGAAGTGATTCGTGAAAGTATTTGTGATTTAAGATATTTATTTATTATAAAGTTTTCACCTGAATAATGCATTGGCAGTAAAAACAAAAAAACAGAAATATTGAATACAGAAAAAATGAAAAAAATATTTTTAGAAATTTTATCACTAATGTACCAGATGCAATTAAAAAAAAATCCAAGTATGTGTAGGTTTGGCCATCTATATGTGAAGACAATATCTAGACATTGAAGGGATATCAATAAATGAAATTCAACAGGTAGTTTTTGCATCAAAATTGGATAAAAATAATAAATATCAGAGTAATCAGACTAAACAAAAAGTTTCTTTTTTAAAGTTAATTTTTATACAGCTGTTGCCATTTTTAAAATTATTTTTTCATCCATGTATGTTATTGCTTTTGTTCAAGAAGAAATAATTCGTCTTTTTACTTTCTCGTGTATCTACTATACAGAAAGTGTCAAAAAAATGTCTCAAATTGATGAATCACCATGTTTTAGATCTTTCTAAGTAGGCAAAATGTCGATTTATGGCAAGAATAACTGAAAATGTCTTGCTCTAGATGGTTGAATTAGAGGAAGTTAAGAGGAAGTCCTTCTGTCCATTTCGAATATAAGTTAACACAATACCAACAAAATGAAGACAGCTAAATTGATCAAATTCGGTACGCAGATTTAATGTCCATAGTTAGACATTTGTCAAATTTTGAAGACTAATCCAATAAGGGAATGTATGTCTCTCGATTTAAACTTTCAGAAACATGTTAAGCATAATTTGAATACATAATGACTCAAATGAATCGAATTTTTTATGAGATTTTGTGATTATAAGGGCGGTTTCATGTCAAATTTTTCTTTCAATCACCCGGTAGAAATGTGATTAAAGCACTAATTCGATTTTCGGATACTATTAAAAGTGTATTAAGGTTTAATCACCAAAAATCTCGCAAAGGATCAGTAAAAGTGTTAAATTCATGCCAGAGGTTAATATTTCATAATTACTGTACGCTAACGCTATTCAAGACATTCTCTAGCATGACTACTTTATTAGAAACTTTTGGAGAAACGACTATCACTGGTTGGTTGCAGTTCTTGCTTAAATGAATATTGGCATTACATCCTTTGAAATTTCAAGCAATATTTATTAGCAACTAATTAATGCTAAAACCTCTTCTTTTTCCAAAAATTCTGAAATTTGGTGGAAATACAGGAATATCTTATTGAAACGATTTTAAAAAATTGATACAAAATGTCACTTTATTCTGATAATATTTTTCTAGTGACAAAAAGTGACTTTCGGCGAAACCAAATTTTCGTGACATCTAGAGAAATTTTAAGAATAGTACCAGTATCTTAGATGTCATAATTGCAAAAGTTTTATTACATTTGAGAATTAACCGAAAATAAAACTGGAATTATATTTCATTTTCATGCAATAAAAATAAACTATCAAATAATTTTTAAATGATAATTGCATTCAGAAGAGTACGCCTTGTCTGAACTGACATCATATCACATAATCAAACAGACTTCTACATAAAATATCCCCATTTGCTACTAATGCCCCTCCAACTTATTGCCTCAACCCTCCTATTAATTTTCACTGACAATTCGGAATTATCTACACACAAATATTTACGCTCCATCTCCTTGCTTCCCAAGGACAAGAACCCATTAAACCAATTCATCAGATACTATCCAGAAATCCTAGGGTTCCAGAAAAGCGATGGAAACTGGAGATTCTGGCATGTTTTATGAGGTCGATTTCGGCTGTCAGGTCGCTGACGAGCTATGGGCGGTCCTTCACGCGATATGGCAATTAAAGGTCTATTAATATGCCGCAGAGGAATTCCACGCGTTCGAATAATTACCTTCGGCGCAGTCACCAAGGCCAATTAAGAGTTTCTTGTGACATTCGATAGCGACTTTGTGACAAAAGACACGAGATATGGAATGAGAATTACCTTAGTGGTATCTTAATTTTGGAAAAAGATGGCATATTTTGGGGGAAATTTGTTCGGAAATTCTCGGATTCTTTAAAAAAATGTATTTAATATTAAGTAGAAGTGAAAAATATCTTATTTATTGATACTAAAGACTTCCTGCAAAATAAATGCCAGAAAAGGAATATTTTCTCTTCTTCCTTATAATGAATATGATTAATAACTTAAGCTTTTAAATCTCTCATTATATTAAACGTATTAAGTTATTAATTTAACCAATTTTGATAGATTATACCTTATAAATAAATTATCTCAGAATAAAATTACTTCAGTGGTTCCTAATTTAGGAAAAATATTTT
>JAPMOQ010015521.1:2742468-2768905 GCA_026543055.1 Argiope trifasciata | reverse complement strand
TCAAAATTACAGGAAAGCAAAATAGAAAGTTAACCAAAAAGACTAAATCCTTATTAACAAATGTCAGCAAAACAACTAATTTAAGATATTGCCATTTCTATTAACTAAATTTAGTTGGGCCCTACTAATTTGTTCTAAACTAAATAAAATAAAGTTTTAAAAAAACCGTTCAAAACTAAATAAATTGTGAGCTTTTGAATTTCCTTATTTTAAGACAACCAAGTATTTCTCTTACATCAATTGGCATCAATTAGAGCTATAACCTACTCATAAGTACTCGTAATTAAATTTCCGCTCATTAATAGCAAAATCAATGCATCCATTTAAGTTGTCTAAAACCGTCTCAGTCAGTGATAACCAAAGCTTCATAACTCGATCAGTTTAACCCAAAAATAATGAAATTATTTTTTGTTTAATATGTTAATATATCAAAAGCATTTTATTAAACATAACTGATCTGACTGGAATTTATTGATTCAAATAAAATAAAGTTTAAACCGTCGAAAAAAAATTCAAATTCTTGATTTTGATAATCACCACATTTCATATCCTCCTGAGTTCGAAAAATATATTCTTGGCATAAATCTGTCACACTATCTGTGAAAACAATAACTCAATTTTTTTTTAATTAGACAGATGAAATTTATGAATCAAGTTTTGAATCAAAATAATTTTTTAGGCAAGCATTTTGTCTGGTTATTCGAATGTAAGTGAACTCGGGGTAATTGCACAATGCAAAGAGCCTAATAGATAAAATTTTAATAAAGATTTAACATTTAAAATATAGATTCCTATTTAATTTTGAGCCTAATCAGTCAAATATTGCCCATCTGTACTTTCACATGCATGTAAATGCACTATGTAAATTTATGAAATTTATCATGCTGTTTTGCGTCTCTAATTGCAACTCTGGGCTAAATTTAATTTCAGTCAAGATAGGGCATATGCGCATATGCAATTCAGTAAAAATAGTAGATTCGTGCAAAAGATCTATAAATTAAAAAAAAACATTAGTAAAATAATGATTATCAGTTTGATATTTTAAAGAAAGTAAAAAATATATTAGGCATACATCATAAATAGTAAAATAACACGTATCAAATTAAATCATTTTGAAGACATTCCTTTGATATGAGTATGCATTGATACAGCGCAGGCATCTATGTGACAACTATATAATTATATTACTGCCATCGAAAAAGAATATTCTATTTCTTCCATCATATCGTTATCAGATACATTTCAATTTTAAGAATAAATTTGATGTCACATTTTCAATTAAAAAGATTACATTCATCAATCCCTTCAATTTACAAGTCTAAAGCGTTTTGCTATGTTTTATTTATAATAAAAGGAAAGTCATTAGGGTTAAAAGTACTCCCTTAATGTCAGTAAAAAATAAATAGTTTAAATTCAAATATAATTAATAATGGACAGTAAAAACGTTGCACAAGTGTCAATTCAAGTATAGAAGACAGATCCAAAATTTCATCAATCTCGTGCATGTATATATATTAGTTATATAACATATTGCATGCATATGCAGCATTAGACGAGTTTAAATTTTTAATTAACTGAGCATATATCTTCGCTAATAGCTTTTGAATTAATGGATTCAACTTTCTCACATATATCTCTGGGAATTCAATCAATCTCAATTTTGTATTTATGTTTTATACAGTTTAAGAAATTCAGACTTATAGGCAATAATTATCGTCTAATTAATTCTCAAGCTTACGATTAAAAAATTGAGAAATTGCTTTTCAAAATAACATATTACATACATTGAGTATGAATATATAATTTGTTTCACTTGACAGAGAAGTTTCGCTTTCGGCTAAAAAGCCGACTGGTCCATCAATTAAAATTAAAATGCTGTGCTCCTTCTTCAATTTGAGACATTTTTTTTCAATACAAATTTATGAGATATGTCATTAAAGTATGTATGGTTTTACCTAATTATGCACATTTAATGATGCTTAAATGGAAAAATTAAAGTAACCTGTTAATTGAAAAAATAAATCAGTTGGAGTAATATTAAGGATGGGACAACAGATAAATTCTCATAACCGCAATCCAATCATTCATATGGAGTATTGGGATAGAATTATAATAATTTTTTGATGATGCATACAGTGACATTATTAAAATATCTATCTATTCAGTTTTTAGTTTTCATCGTGTTAGAGGCTTTAGTTTTCACCGCGTTAATATTATTTTTTCTGTGGCAGCAACGCGCCGGGTACCGGCTAGTATATGTATAAAAGCTGAGTCCCATCCGAATTCCATCCATATTCTCAGTTTCCTGCTTTTGTGGAGACAGCGGTGGCCTGGTGGTAAGGTCTCGGCTTCGGAGCCGGAGGGTTTCAGGCTCGAGACTCGATTCCACCGAAGATCCGTCGTGTGAGGGGGTCTCTTGCACGTTAAATCTGTCAGGCTAAACATCCTCCTGCTGGTGTGGTGTGGTGATGGGGTGCCACTTCAGGTGTCATCCTCGTCATCTGACCGTGGTTCAAAATGACGAGGTCCGTCAAAAAATAGCCCTCGTGTTGCTTTAAACGGGACGTTAATATAACTAACTAACCTGCTTTTGTTAGTTGCTTTGTTCTAACAAATGTAATTTTTTTTTTAATTATCCCAGTAGTTCTTTCCATCTCCGCGACAATATTGTGTCAAATCAATTAGCTATTTTATAATTTTTTAAAAAGCAAAATGTGATATCAAATGTGATTATTTTTGTATAAAATCCAATAATGTTGGCAATTTATAAATCGTAATGAAGTATTTCTTCTATAATATAGGCACATTTATTATTAGTAGAGACAAATGCAATAATACTATTGAAAATGAACATTTGTTATAAGCTTACTCACAAAATAAATGTGGATGGTGAATCTCTGTCTATTCAAAATCTCTCTCTCTCGTTTGTTGGTGTGGTTACCTAGTGGTTTCATCTTAGGAACCTGCGATTTCAAAGTTCTAGGTCCGATTGCGCCGAAGAAGCGTCGTATAAGCGGGAGTAGCGCAGATTAAATCAGTCGAGGTCAGATGTCTTCCCTCTGGTATGGGCTAGTAATTTGGAAGGGCGAAGGGAGAGGATGCCAGCTCAAGTGTCATCCTCGTCATCTGACAGCGGTTCAAAATTATGAAACTCCGTCTCAAAGTAGTGTTGTTTTAAAATGGCCGTTAATCTAACTAAAAAGTAACTTTCTCTCCTATTATCAAATTATTTTGCATCCAACTCAGTTATTTATTAATAAATTGAACTTTATCATTATTGCGAACTGACTGTTAGCTATGCAGTTATCTTGAGGCTGCTTTTACAGTTTTTTCTGAAGATCATATTGATGTACAATAATTCCTTCGTATGCGATTTAGAGAAAAGTAATTTTCAATTAAAGTGTTTAGTTTTAATAGAAATTCATTTAATAAATGATTATGAGAAGTATTCTAAGTAAATAAAAAGTCTTCTAAAATAAGAATATTACTTCTATACTTTTGTGTTACTTATAAGATATGAAAAGAAGAAGAAGAAGAAAGAGGTACATATATTTATGTTAAACATTCACGATACATAAAGAAATCTATAAAAACAGCTACATAAAACTTTTTCACTTCTAAAGCCAGAATGAAAATAGCAAAATAAGTAACAAGTAAAACTGAAACGCTAACAATGCAGTATATTCAACGAAATACAATTGTATACAAATTATATTTAACTGCGAAGAATGCTCCTTTGTCTATGAAAATTTTCTTGAATAACAGGTAACTGCATTAATTCATTGGTAACGTATAAGGTGAAAGATCAGTCAATAAAAATCAAGGTTATCAATAAAACAAAAAATTTATCCTTCTAAATTACGGCGTATCCTAGTCTCAAGGAATCCTTTTACCGTTAAACAAAGAAACTTTAATCTCAACTTTAAAAAACTATTCACCTCATCTCAATATTACACAATTAAATAATCATAATTCCTCAGCTTTTCCGAATTGAAAATAGAACATCAAAAACTCATGAGCGATCACAATTATCCTTTATTTTATTTTTTTGTTGTTGTTGAAAGAACTTCCTTTTGGAAACCACCAGAGGGCGAAAGAATCGACAGTAGTAGAAAATCGTTTGCTTGGAAAAGTTTAACTCTATTGTTCTGTAAAAAGTAATTGCTTTCAGGACAATTATTTTAAATGCTCACGTATGAAGAATTTCCTTTTATTAGTTCGTCTTTCACATAAGAGTTGGCAACATTTATTTGAAAGCTTAGCAGAAAAAAAATGGATATAAATTCAACATGGAAAAAGTTAAATGAAAACATGGGAAGCAAAAGTTCGATGAAATAAATCGTTTAGAGTCAGAAAGAATGATGACTTATAGGAAAAGAAAGTCAACGATTTTTTCGTTAGCACAATAGAGCATTTTAAAAGTTTAAATTGGTGAATTTATTGTCATCTGTTTGATAAATGACTATGTATGTATCTTTGCGAAGGTATAAACATTGTTCATCTCTTTATATGAAAAACCTTTTCCTGGTATTGTTTTCTAAGTGCCAGAACCAGTTTTGTCTACTTGTTGAGAGTATAACTTTTAATTCATTCAAGAGTTTTATACTGTATCAGAGCATGACCTGGAAATAATTAAGTATATAAAATACATTTAAATTTCTTCGACTCATATAATTTTAAAATTCCTTTTTCTTTCATATAGAAACCAGCTGTTAATTGAAAATAAGTAAATTGAATTGATCATATAACTTATAATATTTTTCAAAATAGTTTTTAAAGCTATTAGCACAAGCAATAATTAAAATCTTAATGTTAATAGTTTATGCAAGGTTTCTACCCTCCTTTCACGTCTCTTATTAAAGATAATCAGGAAATAATCAGTATTCTATTATTTCATTACATGTCAAGACATCAAAATCGTCTTTTCGTCTTTTTCAAAAGAAAAAATGCTTTAAAATAACAAAAATATTTTTTCTACATCAAAAATTTAAACTTTTGTACTCATAATTTCTTTTAAACAAGGTTTTTTTTAAAAAAATAAACCTAATACAAAATTTAAATTTTTCATTGAATAGAAAAATGTATTACTTCCACGTAAAATTAGTTGATAGCCAATGGCGGATAATCAACTGTGCAAATTAGACAGTTATTTAAAGTGAAATAAACAATTTATTGAAATTATAAGATAGGTGAACAACAGAGTGTGCTTATGTTAAATTATTAAAATCTTTAGTAAATAAATTACAATACAATTATTTATTTATAATAAGGTATGTTATTCATTTAATTGGATATTGTATATTTCAGTTGATAATTGAAGGGTTTGCTACAAAAAGGATGTAACACCAATTTGAGAGAATTTCGAGTTACGTGCAATATCATGAGGTAAAAAAAAAACCTTTTTATCTTTTTCATTTGTTGTCAAAGAGATGTAGTGTCAATCGTTTACTCTCGCGTCACTCAAGCGATGGAGCTGTCTCACTGAGACTTAGTTTTCAGACGTTTTTTAAGGCTTTCTGCAAACTTGAGTAATTGAAGCTATCTCCTTTTTGTAGCAAACCCTTCAATTTCTGTAAAATAATAATTTTTTAATGTTATATTAGAAGTTAATTATTTCCTGACAATTTATCACAGTAATAAATACTTTTATTTTAAGGATAGAAATCAGTTATTAAATAATTTTACTAATTTTTAAAAGTATTTTGATAACCATTTTTTCAATGGTATACTAAAATTAATTAATAAATAGAAACAATTTAAATTATTAAACTAAATTGAATTTAAACAATTAAAACAATAAAAAAAAATAATATTTTAATATGTTCACAGACTTAAGTGAAGTTAAAAACAATAAACTTAAATAATTCTTTAGCTTGTTACTTAAACAAGACATATATTAAAAAGGAAACATAACTGACTTATTTTTAAAAGAGTGTCCCCAGAATGTGTGCAACAAAGTATCTTAATATACTGGAACCGAACTTTAAGACAGCGGTTTTCAACTTTCGTTATCAGATTTATGTCATCCAATTTTCTCAAAACTTTGTTGAATTCGAGGAACTGAATGTAGGATATTTACAAAATTAATATCCCAATACCATGAAAATTACTTAAAATTTATCTAAGATTGAAATCGAAATTTTAATTTTATTTCTAAAAAGATTATCCTTATTTTATTTAACATCAATTATCTGTCCCCTGCCCTTCTTATCACCAGGCATTAAACATCAGCAAGAATACATCATATATGCACAAAATTTTTATTCTATTTCAATGTTCAATCAAAATTCTATGTCAACTTTTTAAATGGTTGTAAGAACAGCATATGAGATATTCCGACAACGTTTTTAATAAATTAACTATCTCAGACTCAATCTAACATCTAAAAATTTCCCATTAGCCTTCTAAGCGCAAATCAGACTGTGTCAGCAGGCGACAGAGAATAACTTGTCAATCTACAAAAGTATCATCATTATTCTATTAAAACATGACTTACGGGCATACCAGCACGAAACTACTGTAATAGTTTGAAAAATATATCGGCAATATTGATAATCTGGGATTATATCACAAGTGCGGAACCAAATCCTCCAGTAACACAATGCCGTCTAAATAGCGGGAGACGATGCTCTTAAGAAAACCCAGTAGGATCAAAGTCCTGTTATGACAGCTCGACACATTCTGGTGGCGGATTATCGACCGGATTAATGGTCTTAGAGGACACAGATGACAGGATGACAAATATGGATCTCACCCAACTACTTTCTCTAACTGGTTTTTCTTGCTACGATTTTCTTGTGTTTGCAGTGTATGATAGATGGAATGGTGTTTTTTATAAGAAAAATGATAGCATTTTTTTTAAGGAAAATAAATTGAATAAAGAATATGATAAGAATTCTGCTATTGAGAGTAATAAATGTGGGAACTGAATTTTACTTTATGAAGATCGCAGATTGGAGAGGCAGAGAAATTCATCTAATTATTTCTCTTTGGTATATTCTTCAAATTGATTTTGAAATTAAGATCAAAAGGATCTTTCGGGAAATAATTATAACCTATAATTTACATCTTGAAAATTTGAGAATAAAATTACAGTTTTGATGACTTTGCTATTTTATTTTATTATTAGAATGAAGCTATTATTTATTAAATAGTTTAATAGAAGTCAACTTCATATTTCATTAATATATGAGGCTTTTGTATGACCTGCAGTGGACAACATATAACAATCGATGCGTTTGTAATGATTGCCAATTTTAAATATATTATCAAACATATATAAACATAGTTTTTTATTTAAATAATGAAAAGAATGATATATTCTTATATTAAAGTTATTTCACTGACGTTATAAAACTTTTAAAATAATAACGGAAACGTATGAAAAAAACAAGAATGTAACATATTTATAAGCATGGAAATAACATGCATTTTCACTTTTTTAAAAGAGATAGTAAAAAGGAAGCAGAAATGTTTTTTTTTTAATTCATATGAAATTATGTTTGTTTAAAAAGGTTTTAATTGCATTTAATAAGAAAATATTTAAGAAACATGTTTTTCTCAAACGAAATTCCAACGTACCTTTATTAAGTTTATATGCAGCGTTGCAATTGTAATAATAATCATTCCGAAAATAGCCAGAAAAATGCATTTCAAATGTAAAAACGCTTTTTATCTTCCCAATACTTCTGAATGACCTTGATGTCTAGAGCTGTTTATGATATTATTGTTGTTATTTATGGCGTTTTAAAAGCCCGCTGACAGAAAGCTGACAGCGATTTAAGCCTAAATTAGCACCCCTTGTTTTTTCAGTTGCGCTAATTAGTGCCAAGAGTTCCAAAACCATGCCCGAACTGGGACTCGAATCTCAGATCACGGGGAAGACATGCCTATGTCAGGACGCCGGCTACTGTTTATGATATACCTAACGTAATCTAATTTTTTCATTTCATCTGATTTACAAAGGACCATGCATTCGAAAGTATTCAAGGTAAAATTAAGAATCGTTTAGATTTCTGAAGGTGTGCCCTCCCCCCTTCAAATTAATGTTTGCTTGATTATTAGTCTAATGCATTCTTTCTCGCAAGTGGCTGACCAGTCCACTTAAAATTGCTTACATAAACTTTGCATTCAAGTATTTAGATTAAGTGTGTAAGTTTTTACCATTTTTATCAAATTTATTTCGATATTTTTGCACGTAAGTCATTGAAACTAATACTCTTGACTGTTATACCTAGATGAATTTCAATTTCAATTTACACTAAAGAGTATTAAAATAGTATTTACTTCTAAAAAGTGTTTGCATGGAGATTAAAAATACCTAGTTTTGTATGTTATGTTGAGACAAATTGCCTTATTACCCGAAATCTGCAGCATCTAATGTTTTCTATAGCATTTATTCTAATCTTGGGAAAGTGTTGTGTCCACGATATCCTCAAAAATACGATTGCCTCAAAGACAAAGGTAGACTCGAAAACAGACAGTACCCTTTAAAAAAGGGTGTTCGTAAGGTTAAGGTGCTATTTAAAATGGACATAACTTTGTAGGTATATGTAATAAAAGTATATAGTGCGTATTTTTTGAGACTGTATGATTAATATTAGGTGTCAGTGCATGGAAGTTTTACAACAAGTAACTATTTACAAGTAAAGATTATATCTACATCTCTAGTATTTTTCGATTGAATGCGAAGTCGATTTGTAAAGATACATTTATGTATTTGTATTTCACGGAGACATTTCTTTTTTCTTTTTCTGAAATAATAAAATTGTATTTTGAATTAGACTTTGAGGAGAATTCAAATCTCTATCAAAGTAATCTTTCAATTTACAGAAGGTCAATGGAGTTTAAACGACGAAATTATTGCCAACATATAATAATGAAAAGCCTTAAGTAGCGCAGATCTGATGTTTTATAGACATAAGCACCGATGCAAGCTGAATTAATGCGTCTGACCATTCCTGGGAAAATCCTACAAAACCCAATGTGAAAACTTTTATTTTCAGACAACAAGAAAGAAAACATTATGGAGACCAATAATGCTTTTCAAATGGAGAAAAAAACACTTCCTTATTTCATTAATAAATGAATTCTTAATCCTTAAGTCCCAATATAAAATATCTTTACAGTATAAGCCTGTTTATTTGGACGCTAAAATGCAGTAGTTTTCATTAACATAAAAATTCTGTCGATTCTGCAAAGCGGCAAGAAGCAGGTAGCTACTGAGTGACCCCTACCTATTGTTCGGGATGTTCCAGGGGTCAAGTTGCAGACGATTTTAGTCGGCCTTGGGGTTTTAACAGGTGCAAGGGAGGCTTAGTAGGGACAGAGCACTGAAATCCTGTTACACTTGTGGTTTTTTCGCAATTTCAACTGTATCTTCGCACTCATCTTTAAAATTATGAGTTTGGATAAAGCAAGAAGTTACTGAAAGATTAGGAAGAAGATTACTCGTTTTCAAATAAGGCCCATTCCTCAGATTATGTTTTCAAAGTCCAAATGTACCTTAAATCCTTATTTATACAAAATATTCAAGCATAATCAAAAACGGAAATAGATGACAATGTATTATAAATGTTCTAATTCCTCATATGTAATGTTATAAAGAATGATTGTACATTTCAATGTAATTTCTGCCTTTATTTAACGAAATGTTGAAGAAATATATACAATAGTTTTCAAAACGTCAATGCGTCACGGTATTGCGTTTTAGAAAGCAGTAGCATATGTATTCATACTCTTTCAAGTGATTGCCCATTTCAAGTGATCTGCAAAAAACAAATGATAAGATGCTGATGCTGTTTTAAATTAAATGCATATTTTTTTATAGTTATTTGGAAAAATGCTTTGTGGAAAACATTACTGATATTGTGTTTATAAGTTTTTATGTTTTATGCTTTTGTCTCTGATTATTTTATCTTATCAGATGTGTCAAGCACACCATACATGTTTGAATTCAGTGAATTCAAATATCTACATCTAATTTTCTTACTATGTGGATCGAGCTGAAAAGTACTGAACTATTTTTCTAATAGATTTTACAAAGTTGATGATTATAAAATAAAATTTTAAAAAATCAGAAAACTATCTCATTTATGAAAAAAAACGCCTTTGAAATTTGTTAATTCATTAATTTTAATTACATTTCGAAATAACAACTACTTATTTTTGCTACATTTTTTTAACATATTTTGTCATCTTTGATGTCGTGGCGAACTTTTTCCAAGAACTTCGAGGATCACGAATTAATTGCACAATCTAGAAACAGGCATAATTTTTTTCCTTTTGTATGAGCATCAAAACTTAGTTAAAATACCAATACATTTTCTCGCCAAATACTCTTGCAAATAGGTAACACGTTTTTAGCAAACCTAGACTCATCACTCCCTACCCCATTTTTTCGAAAGAGCTCCGCGTGATTAAGTGACTTTTCATGACCCGTTCGCATAGGTCAGTTCGCATCTGTCCCACTATTGAAACCAATGTGTGTATTGGGGAGGCTGGGATTCCGATTTTTTCTAATACTTCAATAATATTATGTAATTTATACAGTGGCGTATCTATAGAAATTCAGATGCCTTATAAGTCCAAAAGGGCCATAGTGGATCTTCGAGGAGCCAAAGCTTTTGCAACTGATGCCATTTTTAATTTTAAAATGTAAGGGCAAAAGTTTCATATGTTGTTCAGGATGCCGTTTATATTCCAGTCCCACTGATTTTTTGTCTAAAAAAACTAATTCAGTAGGAATGAAAAGGATGTAGGATTGTTCGTTAATCATTTATTAATTGAAACTAACATTTGATTCAAATCTATAATTTTAATGATAAAATAGAGAACTGATTTCCAGCTATCCAGAACGTTCATTTCTGAATTGTCGCTTAACATGTAAGAAGGCTACTGAATAGCTTTCTTGGTGGATATTTCTTCCAAATACACAACTAAACTTTAAAGCGAACTACAACGGGAATGTAAAGACAGCATATAAAATTTTATTCGGTTAGTTAGTGAAGTTTATGTACATTTTATTCAGATATTTTGTCTTTGTTCGTATAATCCTCTTTGTCATTTTTTCTCTATCTAGTAAATCTAGAAAGAGAATATTTTTTTTTTAAAAAAAGATTAAAGTTACAATGTTGTGATCTTCGAAATATACTAAGAAATACTGTCCACAAGCATAAATTAAACAATAATTACAAAAGGATAACGCAGTGAATTACCCAAAGCCTGTAATGAGGAGTGGAAAGTAAAATTAGTTTAATGTACAGTTGAACAAATGTAGAAAACATTTTGAAACACTTTGTTTTATCCTTTTCCTCCTGTCTTTTGGAGAATTACTGATATTCAAATTTCAATGAGTGATCAGGCGGTGAAGCTATATAATTTTAATTTTTCAGGGTAATGAAAGCAATTGATAAGCAAAGATGTAATTAGATGAAAGAATGCACAATAATTCACGGAGAGGTAAAGGAATAAAACTCAAAAAAAAAAAATGCTACGAGTCATCATTAAACAAACGCTGTTGTAATGGTTTTCTATGGTGGTTTTAAAAAAAATAGGCATAAATCAATTTTTTGAGGCGGGGGGACCAAAACTGCCTAACTAGAAGGAGATATATTAAAAGAACGATCTTATTTTTAACGATTACTTTACATTGAAAGATTGATTTATGGACCACGAACCCAGTTTTTTAAATTATTTTTAATAGATTCCATTATATACTTTATAAATAAAAAATTACAAATGCAATCAAATGCATTAATAAAGTTCTGATTGAAAATCTACTAATGCTGAAATTCCATCCATCCAATGCAGTAAGAGGGTTTTTTTCCTCACTTTTTAACTTTCTTTTTACGTAATACTTGAAAGTGCTTATTGTAGGGCATAATAGCCCTTATTTTGGAATATTTGAGTCATTATTAATTTATTGGTTGTTCATTAAGACCATTCAAGAAAGTTAATAGATCCGAAATGGAAACTGATTCGAAATCTGTAACTGACTCCCTCTTTCGCCCTCCTAGTTAGAACCTCCCTTAATTCTCTCTTTAATCTCCTTTTAGGGGTGTTTAGGGATGGAAGAATTTCGGTCTCGTTTGATGCTCTCCGAATGATCGAATCGGATCGTTTGGCGGCTTTCGAAGATATCCTTCTTTATGGGAATTTTATCGTTCCACCACCCCAAAAGATCGGTGTCTTGACAACGATTTGGGAACTTTCGTCTCATGAGAAGTTTTGAGGGTGGTCGGAGAGAAGATTTCCATTGTTGATTCTAAACTATATCTTAGATGTTCCGATATCGTCATTTCGGAATCATTTTTTTTTCCGCCTTACTCTTATCTTTTTGTCATCTTCTTTTGCACATTGTCTGCCCCTTCCCCCATCTATATTTAACAACTCAAAGATATCTCTTTTCATATTAAAGTAATTTTCATACAACAAGCTCCTTTAGAAGAAGACCTCTGTTTAAAGAAATTTTCTATGCAAACACGAATTACTCAGACTAATATTTGCTTTTTATCATGTAATTTTTTGTTTTCTTGCAAAAACTACAGTACTTTCGTTCCACCCCCTCCCCTACTGCTCAGTTGAGGGAGTTCCAATAAAATCAATCAAATTGACTGCCATTTAAAGTGACAGCATTTTAAAGACTTGAGATCAACGGAAGAAAGCATAGAAACTTATTTAATTTGCTTCTTTCAGGAATAGACTGATGATTATTTTGAGAACATACTACAGAATATATAGGGATGATTTTACAAGGTAATTCAAAACTTATCCTTCGTCTCTCTTGTCCATGCAAATGTCGTTTTTCGACATGCTTTCCTATATATAATTGGTTTTCTGACCGTATTTCCAACCTCAATACGAAATTTGGATACGTTTTGGATCCCACCGTACAGTGAATAACGAAGACGATAACAAAGAAATTATTGAAAAATCTTCCACAACAAAGAACCTCTTGTAAGAATTTAATACGTATGTAGAGATTGCAGTTTTTAGAAGAGGTTGAGAATTATATTTATCAATCTTTACAAAAGTGTGGAAAATAACTTCTTCATATTAAGCTTGTTTAAAATCGAATTTGAGCTTTTTTCATACTTAAGGATTTTTATGAATACTAATAAAGAGGATTGGTAACTTAAGTATATTTATTTATTATAATTATTTTGGTTTTTTAATCTTTATTCCCAAATTTTTATTTTTTATCGATTTTCTGTAAATTCACTGGGATAATAAAACTTTGTTAAATAGAGAGTCAACAGTATTTTAAAACGTCCTTTTCAATAATAAAAAAAAATTAACTCCTGTATTATATTGGTATTAAAATAACTGTTTCGCCTCAAAAAGAGTAATTTTGACTATTATGATGCAAAATTCCAAAGAAATTGTTAATGTTGCAGTTACCTGATGTTGCTTCAGTTATTTTTTATAGAAATCATCAAGTTCTAAAACATAACAGACCTCTATGGTTTCAAGATTTAATATTTACTGGTTGTACAATCAATAATCTTAGAGAGAATGGCCACAGTTCAAATGACGTTAGTGAAATCTGTCCTTGGTTTAAAACATCAAAGATAAAACAAAAGTATTATCCTGTGTTTTTAAAAAATGTAACTAATTAAAGGAATTCAAAATGTCCACATAAAAAAATTACCACACTATTATGAGCCTGTTCTTTTTAATCAATACTTGTGGTAAAATTAAACACGAAATAACAACCAATAACACTATTTGTTGTTACTTATGACACTTTACAAGCCCGTTGTCAGTTATACGTCAGCGATTTAAGACGAAATGAATGTCTCCTTTTTTCTCAGTATCACCAACTAGGGCCAAGAATACGACTTAATTACTTCATGCTTCACATTCGCTTACACATATCCTTTCAACAGGGTGGCATACTCACACACCTGACACATAGAACAAAGAAAAAGGATAACCATGTCCGAACGAGGTTTAAACCCGTGAAGCCCAGTTCACCGGAAAAACACGCTATCCTTATGCCAGGAAGCCGGCAAAAGTTTTGATTAAAAGATTCTACTAACGCTGAAAACTCTTCCAAGGCCTGCTATTTTTTTCAATGCATCTTTAATGGTTTGCTTTTTATTCTTTCTTCTACAAAACAGTATTTTTGCGCATTATTGAACGCTGACATTTAAAGTCATAAAAATGCACTAAAATACGATCAACAAAGCATTTCCAATCGATAAACAGTAACATTAATATACACCTTTCTCTCACTATTCATAATATTCATTGATATTATGATCATATCAGAGTAGGATTAAATTATGTCAACATCAATTTAATGATTGAAGGACAAAAGATAAATTATTTTCACCCTTTCATTACAAATGAATTCAGACTATTGAAAACAAAATAACTTTTCAATGTATAATTTATAATAAATCGAACTTTCTTCACATTAGGAAAGATCTTAAATCACTCTAATGAATCCCACCTCGTAATATAATACATCATTTCTCACTTAAACATGTCATCGCCTCTTGCTAAGTTCAACAGTTGTGAGAGTTTTTCTGCGTATACGAATGCACTATCAATGATTTTACCAATGATCATTTAAAGCTTCAGAAATCCATTAGGGGGACTTTCAATCTTAACAATAAAAATGGTTTCAATGTCGCCTTTCGGCTATAGGTCAGAAACATAAAGCGCGAGGACTGAAAAAAAATTGTACAAAAAGTCTGTGTTCCTTTGAAGAGGAAAAAAATTATTCGAAGGGAAAAAAACTCCTTTAAAGTTACACGATAATCGCTAGAGCTTAATCGTGACCAAACGATGATTTTTCTAATCGTTTCCTAAATACCCCACACAGAACAAAGGGTTGCTTTCTTATCAGCCATCCCCCTATCCCACCCACTTTGCTAACTCCTCCTTCTGTATTTTTGAGACACGGACTATCACAAAGGTAATTTTTCTCCAGACTTAAGTAAGTCGCGTGACAGGGCAAAAGCTGAGGTGAAGCCACACACATATATGTTTAAGTATAATAGTACTTTGAATAGTCTGCTATTACCTCCTAACAAGAACTTTCCAGTCTTTTTTTAATAGGTCAGACACTGTTAAATTCATTTTTAATCGGGATAAAATTATAACTACTTGGAGAGGGTATTAAGGTATATTAAAATTAAAATTATGATTTTTCAATCCATAACATTGTCCTTTCACTAGTTATTATGCAATATTCAAATCCATATCATTTGGCAGATGTTTAGTCTCTTTGCTGTTTGACGATTTTTATTAATTTGATAATTGGATATAATGGTTGACATCCTTTAGAAGAGAACTGTTCATTAAAAATCTAAAAAATTAAGAAAGTCCTTCGTTTTGAAATGTCTCTAGAAAGTTAAAAATTAATGATATTCAGTGATCCTTTGATGTTCAAGTAATTATACATGTATCGTTATTAATATTATTCACAATTATGGTTTCGAAGGTCGGGTGGCACTCAGATATAAGAACGTGGATTTATTCCCTTTCCTGGAGGATCCTTTTATAATTTGGATAAGAGCTTTATGAGATGGAAATTTCATCGCTATCGAAAAGTTCTCTATAAGAAATGTGGTGGAGTTCTTATCGATATTTTACAGCTATTCCTTATAATGAATTATTAACAATATTCCCAATTTGTAAGTCCAACAATCTCAATCTAGTTACCTTTTGCTTGACTCGTCGATTTTTCAAAATATACCATTTAAGTGCTTCACTTTAATTTGTTACTTGCCTATTTAACATCCATGCAAATACAACATCATTTGCGGTCTCATTAGCAAAGTCCTATTAAAACAAAAAGTGATGCTATTAACTAAACTTTCCTTTCCCAGAAACTATTATTGGGCAAAAGAAAAAAATTGCATCATGCAACAGCTAAATCTGAAGACTCAGTTAATTTTGCTCTGCGTTATCAAAGACATTTCATGCATATGTGGGAGAAAAACTGAAAACTCGTCTTATACAGCAAATCGCCATTTTTAAAAATACATTCAGAATTCAAGATATCCATATCTTTTTTCCGGTTCTGGTTACCAGAGTTATTATTATAATTCTCATTATCCATTTAGGGTATCGATGCCCCGATTGAAAATCTTGGGGGGGGGGCATCTTAAGGATAAACAAAGCCTTTAATTTCTTTTAAAAGCAAAATATGTTGTAAAAACTTAATGCTATGTCACGGACACAACTTTCTTCGCTATGCAACTGGGTGAGTAAATTTTAAAATAGTTTTACAAAGAAAAAAAACGAATAAGAATGCACAGGATCTATGAAATATTTGTGACATTTACAAACACAGGTGATTTTAATTGCTTCATATTAGGAATTGCACAATAGCTGAATTAAAAAAGTTTTCTTTCACTTTTTATAGAAAAAATCAAAAAGTATTTCAAATCTGAAAGATATAAAAATTCTATTCTTATGAACCACTGTCTTGATTTTTAATTAATTATTAAACAAAAAACGGTTATTTTGTTGATTAAATAATTTTTAAAAAAAACGCGAATATTTGTGAAAAGAATGGAGGGAGTTGTGAAATTGTTATTTATATTTGCTGCTTTGTGCGATTAACCGTAAAAAAATCAATGTTTATATTAGGAAAATGTAAAAAGGACAGTTTCCCATTTGGAAATTTTTTATTTATTAAGGAATACAAAAAAGTTTATCAACAGTACTAAATTATATCAATTAATTTTGTCTCAAGAATCTATCAAAATGAGTTGAACTTTAAATATGGAAAATATAGCAACATTATTTACAGAGTTAAAAAATGTATTAACATTGAAAACATTATTATGCAGCAAAAAAAAAAAAAAATTGTATAAAAATGTATTTGTTGCTTGCTGTCTTTTCTTTGAAAACTTTTATCACAAAAGAACAAATTATCAATAGCGAGTAATAGAAAATGTGACAAAATTATCATTAAGAAATTGCTATTTTTATAAATATAACTATACTGTTACAATTTTCATTATGCAACTATATCTTTTTTTCAAAGTTTGATTTCTTTTCATAACATTTTACAATGATAGTTTTTTTAATTCCGGGATAAATCTTGCTTATAAAATTAGAAGTTTCATGTCAATGAACGATGATATTAATAATTAAAGTATTAATTTAATTTAAGTTAATATTAATAAATTTAAATTAAAGTTAAGTTTACATTAAATTACTTAAAGTAAATGTTTTCAATTTAAGTTAATATTTAAAAACACGTTATTTCTAGAAAAATATATAAATGTTAATACGCAATTTTAATTTTAATAACAAATTATAAATACATAAAATATTTAGTATAAAAATGAAATATGTTCATTCATAAAAATGAAGTAAATGTACGATTCCAGAGTTTTACATAATTAATCGAGAAACAGTCAAAGTATCTAAATTTTTACATTAAAAAAAACTGTAACTTCTTTGTCTCAAAAAAATTCTTCAAGCTATAATAAAAAAAGTTTAAAGGTCACGATCCATCGATTCGGAAAAGAACGCTCACAAAAAGCACCGCAGATCTAAAACAATTGAGATTCAAATCTAGCCAAATTAAAAGTCCCATTTCATTGGAGTAGCACTTACACGCATCAAATAACCATCATTTAGCAACGATTTTCGTTCCTCTGGTGTTGCTACCACCCGCGTAAATCTTGATCGCTAATTTCGTGTAATCACTTCGGAGCTTTACGATAGAGCTACTTTTAGATCTTTCGGCAGTTTGTTTCGTAGCTGGAAGATTGAGAATGATCTGATCTGTGCTCAGTTGATCACGATTTAGAAGAGATCGTTGTTCGTCACGTTATCTCGGTTTTTTCTTTTTTTTTTCCCGAAGTTTGAAGAAGTGCTTCAGATATGTTGGTCAGTACTTGAATATGCACCGTAATGCTTAATTTTAATTTAAAAAAAGAAATAAACTTTTAAAATATCAGATTTTTGGAAAAATTAATAAACAAAGCAAAAGGAATATTTATATTTTCATAAAAGATAATAGATGATGAGCATTTCATAAGCAGGTGAATTAGCAATAAAAGGAGTACACATAAAATATTATATTTTACCGAAAAAAAATTTCAAATAAATTACCAATAAAGTAACAAATGTCAGTATTTCTACAGTTTTCAAATTTAAATAAAATTTCTTTAAAGAATAAGTAAGTATGACTTTAAAAGGATTTTTGAATGCTGACTACAATTAAAGAAATAATAAGTGATTCGAATTTTAAAAGAAAATAAATGCAATCTATTGTTCTCCTAGACATGGGACTGAATATATTATTCGGTGCGAAATTCGATACGAGACACATTATTGTGTTGAAAAATAGAGAGGAAATTATACCATCAGATAAAAGATGAATATGTTTAAAATCTCAAAATTAAGATCTTAATTTTATATATATATATATATATATATATATATATATATATATATACTACGTTAAAGAAAAGATCAAAATTTAATAAAAACCTGATTCAAAGAATCCAAAAAAAGCTTTTAAAATGAATTTGTAATTGTTCTTGATTCATATATTAAAGAAAAATATATTAAAGATAAACGAAAATGTAAAAGTCAATCCTTCATTAATGAAAACATTTCAAGAGAGAGAGATTACCTTCTTTCTCTTCCCACTCATCCAGCAGTAGAACTCTGTCGAACCCGAGCAAGCGCCAAACATTAAATCAATCATTAAAAATTCTTTGGAAAAATAAAATCTTTCGGCGCTTTTATGAGAGCGCCTATGAGGATGTGATAAAAGAGGTTGAAAAAAAATGGTTAATTCTTATACAACATTATATATAAATATTACATAAGTTTCGAATTAAAACACGATTGAAAAAGGAATTGACCATCAATATTTAAAAAAAGCTAAAAGAAAACCGCATCAACGAAGAATTTCATCAGAGTGCTTTCTTTCTCCGATAGGGTGTTTGAGTTTAATTATTACAACATCCTGTTTTAAAACAAATAGGGCTATTTTGAGATGGATCTTGTAATTTTGAACCATGGTTAGATTGAGGAATTCACCCTTCCCTTTTCCTCCTCTCCAAGAAAATGATATAGGTTTTGGTTCTTGAGATTAATAATAGTACTTATTCATTAGTTTTTACAGATATACTTGCTGAATAAACAGATGTACTGCCTATAGAATTCTGTATTTTTGCGCGAATGAAAACATTTCTGAAAATTATGAGGTTTAAAATTGTTAATAAATACAGAAAAGGGAGAAAAATACACCAATATTGATTTCACAAGATGCTTCATTATCACAAAAAATAAGCAATAAAATGTCGGTTATGATAAATCAAACAAAACAACAAAAACAAAATATGCAAAAAATCTTATTTGCATTAAATCAAAATCGCTCGATGAGCAGCCTTGATAGATCAGAAAAAACATTTGAAAATCATTGCGTTTATCTTAGAAATAATACATCAAATGCAAAATACGATCGATACAAAGCAAATAAAAAAGTATTCTCCGTTTAGTTCAATCGTTACACAAAACTGAAACCATGTAATTAGATCAATAGTTCTTATAGAAGCGAAGAAAATGTTTAACTTCAATTAAAAGCAAAAAGTTTTATAAAAAAATTCTGCAATGAATAATGGCAAAGCTCAAGAATCTTGTTTCTTGTCCGAGCGAAACTTCAGTAAGCTTAGCTTAATTACGTATTAATTTGCCATAAATCCCGCACCCTTTTATTTGCATATATACCTGTCACACTGTAAACATCCATAACCTGTTTCGAATAAACGATCATCAAAATCGACAACGCGTAATTTCATCCACAAGAAATAAAAAACTCCCATAATATTATCTAAGCTACTCGTCCAGCCATTGCTCTGCTTGTTCTTTAACTTGTATTTACACAAGCAGCTAATAACCCGACAAGCACTCTTAATTCTCAATCATAGTTCTAACGTTCGATGCAGTCCCTCAGGGGGTATTCGACACTGAGCGGCGTCATGGCCGGCACCTAAGCTTCCAGATTTGGCACATTAATTAAAGCGAGGACCTTCATTACGTTTGGCACTCATTATCATAATAACAAGGACCGGCACCAAAAGATATTAGTTAATCGACTCCGGCAGATAAGGAGGGAGGTGGAACGGCCACTGACGCTGGTTCCCAGACTCGTCTACGGGTGCAGGGATGGAGATCGTTTGCTGATGTGGTTCTTCTTCGGTGTGGTCCGATGAATTTGAGCTGGTTCTCAGCAGAATTCGAGAATAGTCGTTAAGAGGATTGTAATAGTTGCAAAGGGAATTCCAAATGACACATTTGTAGGTCTAATTATAACTAAAATCTGCCAGTTTGACTTGCTGATGTGACTGTGACGTGTCCTAATGAGACATGATATATTGGTGCAGGAACAGGAGACGATTTCTGTGTAATTTATCTTCATAAAATAAAGAAATATTGACACTGTCAAGTATAGAATATTTTCATGCGTCAGTATCAGACTCGTGATATTGGAATTAATTTTTATGAAAATTGCATTAATATATGAAATAGAGCTTTCTATTCACGTCATACAAAATATGATATGTATTATTTTATTATTAGCACACTCATTTCCCACACAACTTTAAAATAGAATAATTTATGTAATCAATTGTGTATTCAATAATCGAGTTGTTGAAAAAATTTTATTCTTGGGAATAATTTGAAAATTATCCTTAAAAAAACTAATTTTCAAAAATTGTTAAAATACAATTATATTCGACATCATTGAAAAGGGCTTGAAGGAAATAAAGTGTAAAAAATAGTACTATGCAAAAATTTGCTTGGAAGATAAAGAAAAAATAAAGGAAGTAACGATTGAAAAATTAATTATTCTATATACAGAATAAAGATAATATGTGTGTTTGTGTTGGCACTCTGCAGAATAAATCGGCTGACCCAGAGCTATCCAACTCGATAAATATAATACTTTGAAAGATGAAAATATGCAACTAGAAGCGATTTTCTTTAAAACGAATTTCAATTAGAATTTTAATTAATTAAAAATACCCAGAAATATTATGGTACAAAAAAAGTTTTACAACATCTTAAAATTCAAAAGACTATCTTTTCAATTATATCAATTTTTTTAACATATAAATTTTCTATTTTTATTAATTCTTTAAAAATACTTTGAACATTTTTCCAAAACCATATTTCATCCAAATAAAAATAAAATTTAACAAGTGTGAGCACGTCACACGTCCGTGGAAATAATAGTTTTCTTCAACGTGTTGCCATTACGTTCACAAAATTTCCAAATAAAAAATTAAGTTAAAATATAGAACAGTGTAATTATCATACGGTATCTGTAAGAAATTAGATAAATATGTAACGTGGTATTTTCTAGGAAAGATAACTGCAAGAAATGTTTTTTGTGATGTTATTGTACAAAAAAGTATATTTTATTTTGAAATGAATAGGAACCAAGCAAGGATAAAATGCCAGTTATAAACTATTTTTACCTAAAAACTAAATTGAAACAGAATTCTGAAAACGTGTCTATTCCCTCTCTACAAAAACATACCTTTCTATTTCTCATTACAGCAATATTATTTACTGAAATTATACTAAGCTTTTTTAAGAAAGAATTCTAATGCTTCTTCAAAAATGATGCGACTTCAGAATGATTTGTCGTTTCTACACATAATACCATATTTATAATTATGTGTGTGAGGGCAGTAAATCATCTTGAATTAGCTCAGAATACCTTCAAAAACCGATTTTGCTTATAAATTTCATAATAAATGCACTAAATCACCTAATGTATCATTGCGATGTTTTTTCATGCTTTTTTTCAGTGACTCGTTTATTTATTTACAATTTATTTTTACATTCAATAAAAAAAGAATTTATGTAGATTAAAGATCCTTTTCAATACATTTAACGTTTGAAAAAGGTTTATTACTTTTTTTCAAAAACCTGCAGAATAAGAGGTTTTTTTCTTCTTTATTTTCTGATAACGTAACTAAAATTTGAATACAACTATTTTTATTTGCCGGTTGATTAAAAATGTTATTTAAAAATCGGAATTATTTCGAATATCATTTTATATTAATTGCATTTCGAAAAAAAGTGATCTGCATGAAAATTACCAGTTTAGTGTTCGAAAAATTTGAGGAGTAATATGATTTCTTTTTATTCAGTAAAAGCCAATAAAAGCAAATTCACTTTCTGTAAATTTTATCTCTATTAAATCACTCCATAAATTAAATCTAAAATCTCAAAACAAAATTCACTGATATTTTTGTCTATTATAAAACGTTTCATCATATGTAATTTGAGATACAAATCCTTTGGTAAAGCGAATACCACCCAGAAACAAAACTCTCAACACCGTCCGTTATAGCGATTATTTGAAGAGTTTGGTAGATATGGAAACAGGTTTGACAAGCAATTTAAATACATATCACATAACAAACCCATTATACCATAAACTGTTTAGTAACGCTATCAACAACCAGCTATAAACTTCAGTCATTTTATTTCTTCGCTTTGTAATTTGCATGTATAAAAGCACTCAACGTACGAACCAGGACTACTAAGTTGGCTTTTTTATGACTAAATTTTGGAAATTTGGCTTTCTTCCAAAATACTTAAAAATATCTTTGGCTTTATTTTTATTTTTTCTCCTCTTTTCATAAATTTTATTTTAATTCATAAGTTTTTTAAAAAGTTATTGGCACTTTCTTGCGCGCATACACACATAATGTGCAATTAGCAAACATAATAATTATCAAATACCTCGACACAGATATTCCGATGAGTTCGGACAGTTTAATTCCCCTTTATTTTTGAAGAAATACCACTCAGATTAACATTTTATAGGGAATATTGCCTATTGTAATGAATGTTATGGCATGACTTAGAGAAAATTATTTTTGGAAATTGAGAAATATTTTTAGAGAAATATTTTTGGACTAGGATATATAATTGTCAATTATATAAAGTTAATATAATTGACAATTCTAATTCTTCATTTCAACATAGCGACAGATCTAAGTGAAAAATTTTGATTTTAAATTATCCTTGTTACAACTAACCCTTCATTCCTTTACTTTTTTTAGTAAATTCAAATCAAACTTTTGGTCTATTGTGAGAACCAAACAAGCAATCAGAGCTAAAGGTTTTTTTGACTGGAATTTAGGCTTGGGCATCGAGAGGTGAAAGTTTCAGATTTGATTGTCAGAACTTACCATTCTTTATGGTTGTCAATGAATCTGTTGACTTCAAGCATTCTGTTTATGGCGAATAACAACGGTCAGGTCGAATACACAACAGCCATCCTATATTTCTGAATTAATCATCACAGATGAATTTTGTTTTTTTATATAATTTACCCCTATATTTGTTGATAATTTTGAACTAAACACTGGAAGAAAGAATCTTTTGGCCTGCTTATTTTTAAGAGCCACAGAGATTTTCTAGGTGCCATACGGACATAGCATAATTTCTTACGAATAAGAGTTATATAAACTTGCAAAAACAAAAAATCCAACCTTATCATTCTTAGATTGTTTGTATAAGAGAAATCTTTTTTAATTTTATGGAAAAGTTGAGATGCTGAAACAATTCTTAAATTAATCTTGTTATTTTTTAAAGGTTCAAACTATTGATTGCATATCTTAACATTCTTTATTGTTTTAGTATTTGCAGTTCTTGCAGCAAAATAATACCCACTTAAAAAATAAATTCATTAATCACAATTATGAATGTTTGATTGAAATATAAATTTGTTGAAATATAATTTTAAAAAACTACTCTAGTTTTTATTTTAATATAAAGAATATTGCATGTTTTAATCCATTCATCGGTGCTTGATCTATTTTAAAAAAGAATAAAATTGGCATTATTTTGCCCCTATCAGCCGGCAACCCTGCTCTCGGCAAAAATGTAAAATATAGCGTCATGGTAAGATATCTGGTATCGACGGCTTGTCACAGCTTTCATTACTTTAAACATGGAAGACATAAAATCTTTCTTGTTGCTTTTTTTTCTTTGCGATCACGTTTAAAGACTTCTTTAATCGCTCATATCAACGACTTTATTATCAGATGATGTAGCAAGTGCACAGCTTGCGGCAGGAATTTAAATGAGTCTTCGATCTTCATATCGATTAGACATGGATATTTTAATCGATATTTACTGCCAAGGGAGTCAGTGATGCGCGATTTTAAGGGGAATAAGTGTGATAAGGAAATGCTTCGAAACATCCGGGTATAACCATCCAACACATGTTTTGGGCACCTAAGGGTTAGTAGAACGTTATCTTGTGAAGTGCTAGTTGTCGTCATCAGTTATTTATTATTTTAAGTATCAGATATTAATACGGAACTGCAGAATGACGAAGGACTGATCATTTAATTTGATTTATGTTAAGTGATGAAGGCAAAATATTTCGATGCATTTGCTTCGTAATTGATTTTGTAATAATAGCTGTAATGGGACAAAAATAATTTGAGGTCTGAAAGGTTTCATTTTTTTTTTTTTTTTTTTTCATTTTAGAGTTAATTTTTTAATGATTTCTGTTGCCTTTTGGTCATTTTAAATTTTCAACAAATTGAACCTTTATTGTTATTTCATTAAGTAAATAACATTCTCTCGTCTAAAGAAAAATATTGTTTCATGGGGTAGTTCCTCATGTAATTTTTTGTCATTTCAGTTATAGATAATAATTATGGGAGTGATTTAAATAATTGCAGAATCTATGAGTACATACGAAATACTTTATTAAAAAGCAGGTCCAAATTAAGCAATTTAGATGTAAACTACAGACAGAGTCAGAAAAAAAAATTGTTCATACACTCATCAGAGTGTGTGTTTCCAATTTCAGAAATAAAATGTAAATATTCTGGTTAATGGAGTTGCTGTGGTAGAATTCACATAATACTGAAAGCATTTGAAATTCTCCTGTCAGTATAATGAAAAGAAGGCAGGCATTTTCATAATACTAAGAATTGGTGATTATGACTTTGACTTCACCAAGTTGAGCATTTTTTATCAAGCCCTTAAGAAAATTTAATTAATTAAGCTAATTTAATTTCATTAAGATTAATTAAATCATAAATTAAACTAATTTAAATAAATCAATATCTTAATTTTTATCTTAATTTATCTCATATTAATTTCATTCTAAAATTGTCTCTTATTTCCTGATCCCAAATCACCTAATCAATGCAGTATAGGCCTTATAAAAATGATTACTTTTGCAAGTTCTCATGCTCTGAGTGACTTGATAAAAATCCTTATTTTTTACCACTTTTTTTAATGATACCTAAAATTAACTTACCTAAATCAATCCGTGCCAAAGAACTTTCTGTCAGAATCTTGTAGTATAAAATCATTGAGGGAAAAGTCTCTTTTGCTCTTGAAGAGCGATGTCAGCAGACATCCATTTCATCATCACTTCTTGTACATAATATGCTTCCAAGATAAAATTTAGCGAAGTTTTTAGATTTTCAAAAGTTTCTTCTTTTCGATCACGCATCTGCAAAAATATGTTCAAATTATAGTCAACTGTTTAGGGAAGTTTATCTTTATAGATATATTTCAAAAATCCGATCTTTCTGTTTCTAATCCAACTCTTTTTTCTTTTCTTTTCATTTCATTAGAGGTAATGCTACCAGACAACACAGTCGAGTCGAGTAATAAAACATGTGAGGAATAACATTTTTTCAAAAAGTCTGGTTAAAAATAAGCCAAAGCATAGAGCCCATAAATTCTTTCTTCTGATTCTTATCATAAAGCCATGTTAATGACTCAACTCATTGGCTCACTGATGAATCAGAATATAAATAACGAATACTTTTATCTTTTAGATTAGCAAAAATTGTACAAAGAAATTTTTTTTCTTTAATTTCTTTATATTTAGATTTTTGTGAGATATATAATAACATAATTTTTTCAGCAATCTAGTATATAGAATAATACAACAATAAATATTGAGATTGTAAAAAATAAAATCTAAATCTTCAAGAACTTAAACCTTTCGGAGTAGATAAAAACTGTTTTGAAATTATGTATATCTATCTTTTTACGCAACCAAGTTTTAAAAACGCCGGGAGCCTAATGGATAAAATTAGGCACAAAATTATTGCACAAACATTGTAGACCTCTAAACAATTTTAGACATAAATCCGGCTATACAAATTCACCATTCATCAATCGAAACAATATTCACAAAAGTGAGATATATGGATCATTAGTTGTTTTATTATTAGAATTGAAGACAGTATTAGTTTTTATATGTAACACATCAGTGCTATGTACTTAGCTCATTGCCGATGTATCAACTCGGTTGCACGAGAAAAACAAAAACTTAGATATACGAAACGAACTAGACATACAAAACTAAGTATCTAACCTTTACAACAAAATTTTTAAGCATAATCAAATTTCAGAATCAATTAACTTACTTAAATACTATTCTAAA
>JAPMOQ010015521.1:2706563-2742458 GCA_026543055.1 Argiope trifasciata | reverse complement strand
AAGGAAGAGACTTAGCACTAAATAGCTTTCCGTTAATATTATATTATCATCAATTTTTAATCCCGTTCAATCTTGTTCAGACTTTACCAGCTACTATCAGAAAATAGAATTTTTTCATTTTTTTTCTCATCATTATTGTTATTGAATCACCAAATGTTTTAGAAAAGAGTTTTAGAATATGTAATAAAGCTAATTTTTACATGACGGAGCTCTATAAATTGTCATTATTGTGATTTCTTATAATTCGAAAAGTTATTCAGAGAAAAAATAATAATGAAAAGATCTTTGAATTCTTAAGCAACTCTATAATGGCACTGGAAATGCACCAGAAAGCTTCGTGTTTTTGAGCAGAAAAAAAAATATTATTTTTATATCACCTTTAAAGAATAAGAGCATCTTTCTTATTCACCATACTTATATATTTCCCTTCACGTAATTCCAAAAGAATAAATACTCAGATAGAAAATTGGCTAACGAGTGGTATCGTTTGAACTGAACGAATTCAAATTTAGAAAACTCTATCAATAAGAAAGGTATCATGATTTAAAATTTAGTCCTCATTAATTAAGCTAAATGAGTTTTTACTGTTGCAAAGGTTTGAATAGTTATTGATCTAAACTTGAAACTAATCACCACAAAAGACGATTTTACAAGGTCAAAATTCTTTACTACACTCTTTTTTTTATATCTTTTCGAATATGAATACTGAGGGAAGGATGGTGGGAGATGCCTAAAAGCGAAGGTGGTAAAAAAATTTGAGGCCCCTTAATCATGGGGGCAGGTGTCAGCGCGTCACGTTGTTCGTATACACCCCCCTCCCTATATTCTCACGATTGCTCGTTAGATTCGGTGATATGAACGTCATTTCTATAATTAAGTGAGAGGATCCTCGATTTTATCGGAGGGTGTTCACTATTAGGGTGAATTTTTTGTAGCGGTTTCTGAAGGTGATATTCGAAAACGAAATGGTGAATAGAAATCAGACTTAAATTCAATAAATCAGAAAATTAATTCTTTAAATACTGATTTTTTTTCTAACTTCTGAAGTTAACCTTGTAAAGCAATTGTCATTTTTTTTTAAGTCCAAATTATGAAAGCATATTAGGCTTTACAGTCCAAATTATGAAAGCATATTAAACTTTACAGAAAATACTATAAATATATAATCCAAGCGTAAAAAATATTTAATAAAGTGATTTTTTTACTTTGAATTCCATTTGTGATGTATCAGTTTGCGTTTTCTGCATGTCTAAGAAAATCATTTTGACAGTTTTTATTAATTACTACATTCACATTTTTTATTGGAAATCCAAAGTATTAATAATAACATTTATTAAATGTAATCCATCCTCGTTCCTCCAAGAGGAAGATATATATAATGAATTTGTACGATGTATATAAAACTCGATGAAAAGTTTGAGATTTGGAATGGTCGTTTGCTTACAGTGTTACAAGGTCAGCGTGCGTGCGCACTTTCAATTCTCAGATAAGGTCTGAATAACTTTTTTTTGTTGTTGTTGTTGTTACTACTGCAGCTTTACTGAGTTCAACTTCAGTAGAAATAGATTTATTGGTATAAACAGAAATGTAGTTGAAACATCAATAGCTATATTATTTTCACTTAATAGTTTTAAAAATCCTAGAAATCATAAGTGAATAAAAAACAGAAAACAGAAAATAGATTGATCAAAAATACATATGTTTCTCATAGTGTTTTGTCTTAACTATAATAATATTGATTTGAAATTAAAGTAGCTGTTGTACCCAGAAATAGCTTACATATTAGTTTAGATCAGGATTGGGCATTGGAGGCGCGATCGACCGTTGCAACACCACGACATTTTAAGATGATCGTCTTTATTAAAGTCTAAGTTTTTCTTCTTCAAACTGATATAATTTTAAGAGCACGTAGTTTAGAGACTAAAAAGAACTGTTGGAATGTAATAAATTAAGCAAAGTATCCTGATTTAAAAAAAAACTTTGCATATAATTTAACATCGTTCTTTGGTTCCCCCTATATGTTTTAATCTGTATTTTCAACGATGAGTATAATTAAGACAACATATCGCTTCTGTCGCAAAGATCACCATTTAGGATCCATTGCAAGATTAGCAGTTAGTAATTATAGAGCCAGATATTCCAGACTGGCGGACAGTATGCAGAATAAGTCTTCTACAAACAATAATTATGCGAACTAACTTCAGATGAAAACGATTTAATTTTTCAGGTATTTTAAATAACTATTTGATATTAAATCAATCATTTAATATTATTATATTTATGACTATACCTATTATGCTTTCAGTTACGTAGATAAGAACATATTCCATACTTATAATTAAATTTTAACAAATATAGTAGAAATTTTTTGGCTCAACACATTCCATAACACCTTGAAAAAAGTAGAAATATCCTGGAAAATTCTACCCACCCCTGGTTTAGATTTTGCATATACCTATATTGTTTTCAGTAACAAGCATCCTCTATATAGGGAAATATCCGATCTCAGAAAATCCAATCATTTTACTGAAATAAACATTTTGATGTTCCATTTATTTTTAATCTATAAGAGGAAAAGTATGAAAATGCTATATTAAAAATTAGGCGCCATTCAATCTGCATCTCCTTTACACAGGCACGGAAGTATGATTTCACCAAAAAAAATGGTTGCTTTATTTTTGATGAAGTAAATTCTGTTATTATTATTTTTTTCATTATTATACGTCATTCACCTTCATTCGTTGCAAAGGGTTCAAGAGGCAGGCCTTTCGTGATGAACGAAAAGCGTGCACTATCCTCACGAGTTCACTTCTCCTACTCACCCACATTTATTTTACTCCTTAACTAACCTTTGCCATGAAAGCGAGTTAGAGGAAGTTCTCAACGTGAATGAAAATTCTTCTTGTACTCTTTCATTCATAAAGTTCCCACAGATACGATTTTCATTCATCAATTTTTGTAGCTGCATTAAAGATGATCGAATGTATAAAATGGATAGGTTTAATTTATAGGAAATAATTAATGTATGAATAATATTTGTAATCAATCTTAATTTTGTTGAAATTAATCTCTATTACTAAGATAGAAAAGTAATAACGATTTATTCTACATTAATTTTAATTTCAGCTCTGCTTTAATATAAATATTTTTATCATAGTAAAAATAAACTAAGAATTAAACTTTATAAAGAAGTTGACTTCCTGTGAAAGGAATCTTTTCAAGGAGTGCAGATACTTTAGCAATTTGCTGTGCTATATTATGATCTCCCTTTTCCCTAAAGTCGAATGGAATTGATATTCAACTAATCTTGTTTTGAGGGGGAGGGGGAGCTCCGGTGTCCCACGTATTTTTACTTTTTATAAATAACCTTTAATAATTTGCCTCATTAAAATCAATAAAAATTTTAAGGCAAAAGAAAATCTAAAGATCAAATTTTGAAAGTGCATCTTTTGCTAGCAAAAATTATTATTGTCATTAGGCAAACAGACTCTTTTTCTGACACACATTTAACAAAATAAATGCATAACAAAATAACAAGAATCATGAAAAACAGGAATAATTCTTATTCTAATGTATATTAAAGAATAGGAAGACCTTTATTATGATATTCGGGGGAGGGGATGAATCAGGATCGAATTAAGCTTTGTAGAGCTTTAAGAAAATGCAACATGTGACTGCCTTCTTTCATGATCCAAAACCTTCTTTATTTTAGTTTAATTTTTATGTATATAGTTTTCAGTACAAATGTACATTATTTTTATGTACAAATTTTAAGACATTTTAAAATACTGAAAGTTTAATTACGGGTTGTCTGTAAGAGAATTTGTTTCAATATTTGAGAAATTTAAAAAAAAAATGTAACTTTAAGTATAATTTTATTACGCAAAATATCAAAACTTTGTAACATGTTCTAACTGCTCAAATAAAAAGAAAAGAGTCCTTTGAATTGTATTTAAACGGTACTTGTCTTTAATTTGAATATATTCGAATGCATCTGCCTCTTAAATAACATAGAAATAATAATTTATACTTCCCTAAAACACTCTAAAAAATCCAAAAATCTGATATTACGATGGCACAAAGCATTTACTTATAATTCGATCCTGAACAGGTATGGAGAAGAAAATAAATATATCTGACACCAGTCATAATGAACTCTGTAGAAACAGCGTTAGAATCTATGCTGCTAAAGATGTCCAGTTTTTAAAGCAAATATGGAAAAATAATTCTATATTATTGGAAGTCATTAATATTATCTAAGTCACTGAGAGTGAAAAAAAATCTTATTACAAGTCAGGAATCAATCATACTCGCTGAACCGTTGCAAACCTGGAGAACTTTTAAACTTATTCGAATAATTAAAATTAACTGGAAAAATGCTTAAACCACCCTTTAAATAAACGGCACAATTAAGACTGTTAAACGGACATATGAATTTAACCTCTTCATCGTCCGTAACGCGCATAACGCAATCAAGTGAAACTTCTGCAGGACGCTTTAAAACGCTTCAAATGTTCTTCTAAATTTTAAAACTTCTGAAAGTCTAAAACGCTTTGTAAATGTTTACTTGCTTTACTTTTTATTTTTGTTTATTCTGATGTTGCAAAAAACAGAGGAAAAATTGAAAAAGGCTGACAGGAAAGAACAGATAAAGCATATGTTTAATAACGCATATGTTTAATAACATATGCGTTGTGATATATGACAATGATATTAATTTATGACTCAACTTAAGTACCATCAATTTAAAAAAAAAGCATTAAATGCTTAATTCATTATATAAAAATTAAGCTAAAAATATTTTTGACATTCTTTTGTAAAAACAAAATTATAAGGTGAAATATGCCCAGAGGCAAAAGCATTATTATTCATGGAGAAAAAAATAAAACACAGTTTATTTCGGTTTAATTTTAACAAATTATTTACCTGTTTTTTGAGACATGCGTATGTAAAGCACAAAGATTACAGGTTAGAAATGTATATTCTTAAGCAATTAAATAAAAACAAACTACAGAATTCAACACATGAAACGTGTATAGCACTGATTCGAGTTGGCCACACGCCATTGCAAGAAATAAAACAAAAGCAGAAATATAATTAATCACACAGCAGCATAACGTAAATACCCCCCCCCCTCAAACATCAAAGTAAAATAAATAAATAAACCGATGCCACTAGTGACCTACTTTTTGTTTAATTTAGTTCAAGGTAGGTGGAAAAACCCTGATGAAAACAATACCTTGGGACTAGCCCGTTATTTAGTGTCGAAGAAGTAGCAAACTACTGTTATGATGCTATCCTGCAGAGTTTTATAAAGTGGGACGAATAAATTCCCTAGTGCCTCTATGCAACCATCTGTGTGGCAGCGGAAGACAATATAAACAGGCTACCAAACGATGCAATAACTGTCAAAGACAGCCAAAATTGTCGCCAAGTGACAGCATCAAATGACTGGTAAGATCATGCCTTTTGAGGGGGTCAGTCGTAAAATTCGCCACTAAGAAAGACCCCGGAGAGAGGTCCTTGAAGAAAAATGGTGACGTTTAGGTGTCAACTGCAGGGATACTCCCGACGGGGTGTTAGAAATTGAATTACCTAGCATCTTGTGAGGGCCTCAAGAATGCTTTAGTTTAGTCAGGTAAATTTTTATCAGATACAGTTTTCGTAGTGCTCTTCTTAAAATTCTTTTCCAACAACTTAAATCTATTAGGGACGCTCAATATATAATAAGAATAGAAAAAACATTAAAATATTTTTTTTTAAAGAGAAACGGGACATAAATCACGATTTAAAAAAAACAAACCCGTAAATAAGATTTAGACAAAATAAAAATAGCGTCAGATGTTAACATTGCTGTGCTGGAAAAATTAAATGCAATTTTAGTTTCCAGTTTCCATGCTTTAAACATTACGTCTATCTATACAGTTTCTTAAACAAAATTAAAATGCCTTCGGCGTTTCGGACCTTTTTGTGGTTATAAAATATAAATAGCAGCTAATCTACGAGAGAGCTAGCCTAAGTATCTAGTTTGTTACAAAATCAAATCCAAAATTATTTTTAAATAAAAAGGTACACAAATTATAAATTGTTGCAATAAGCCCTAAATACTCTAATTCAAAATTTGTCAAGGCTATTAATTTATTAATCTGTCTCTCAGCTGCAAAAGAAAAGAAAGAGAAAAAATTCTTAACCGCACTAATTTGTAAGTAAATTTTAAAGTTCTACAACAGAAAAAAGCAAATGTTCTAAAAATTAAATTTTGACTCCATTTCAGCAGGAATATGTGGGAGTACCTTATTCGAATAATCGAAAGTTCGCCTGGCTCTTTTAAATCAAATGAAAACATGTAACATGAGACTTTTGAAGATAAAAAAATTATTCTTTAATCCGTTTTTCGGTGAGAGTCCGCGTATTTTTTCTGATGTGTAATGTTATCCGGCGCATTTGCTAAAACCTTACTTACAAGGAAATCGTTTGCTAGAATAACCACTCGCTCTTGCGACCAAAGGGAGGCACTAAAAGAGCGCTTCCTTAAAGATTCTAATCTATAAGTTCATCTAAGAGTATTTTAAAGTTCATTATATCAAAATCTAACTTTTCCCAAAGCACATTTAAAAAAATTTCAAGCCTTGAAAACATCCTGAGAAAATTTTAATCCCTCCAAGTTTACAACCTTGGGTTTGTGGATTCGAACAAAACGAAAAAGAACAGGATGCGTTCTAGCTTCCACCCCTCCCAGAACCCCTGTCCTTTTTATTATTATTTTCATGATTAGTCCCATTGCAGCCCACACAATTTTCCCAGCGAACACAACCGAACGATAGGGAAAAAAAGTAACTTTCACTTCCACTTCCAAGTCCATTTCAAACGATTCTCCGAATTCGAAGGATTAAGTTTTCCTTAATCCGTTCGTTTTGAAAAGGAGTACATCTTTTAAAAAGTCGTTTGGTAGTCTATCATAACAATGGGGACAGAGAGCATCTTCGATTCTGTACAATAGGAATTGATAAGGAACACGATCAATGAAAACTAGAGCACTGCGTCGGAACAGCTGGCCCTTGGCTGGGGGATCATGGCGACTGTTCGATTTCCCGAAGGTTCTTAAGATTTCCAATAACGACTTAAGAAAACATGCACGATCAAAACAAAATTCTAAGAATATTGAAATACTTCAATAAACATTAAGAGTTTTTGGATTTATTTTATTTCGATTATTTTTCCTCGGAACAAATGTTTGTTCTTGTTTTCATAACGTATTGTTATTATTTGGGTTTCTGTATTTGTTATTTTTTTTATACATAGGATTCTAACGGTTGTATTAAATCTACTTTTAAAGAGTGTATATATATACACAAAAATACCCCAAGTATATTAGGAGATCAAAAAAATTTAATCTTCAAATGACAAATCCATATAAAATTGAACGTAATGAAATTCTTATTTTCGTAAAGAAATTATTATTTTCCTTGAACTTTTCTACAACAGTGAATAGTAAGACTTTTTCTCTTGACATTGTAAATGAAATGAACAAAATAACACATTTAGACTAATTACTCTACATGTTGAAGAATTGTGAATTAAATTAGGCATCTAAACACAGTGACATTCATCAGCAAAGTGGAGATATTTGTTAGAGGGTTAAAATAAATTAATCCATTGTTTGGTTTGAAGTGCCAATGCATTTCGTCAAGAATCCGGAAAAGTCTATCCTGCCACCAATATCTAGGAAGTTCATAAATATAGCGTTTTACGATCTGGACAGATCTGTTATATTTTTAAACATAATAATGAACAAACATATTTATAAGACAGTATAGTGCCTCATATAAGCAATTTTTATGGACTATTGGAAATTGTTACTTATTCCAAAGCCTAATTCCAAAACTACTTATTGAAGCCTGATGACTTATCCTATGCCTGATTAAGAAGGTCTCACGATGTTATAGCCTGGTTTCTTCCTGTTGTATGTGTTAAAAATCTCCGAGAGAATGAAGAGATTTATTGAATGAAATAGAAAATATATTCATGAAACATTTCAAAAAAACATGCGTAAAACGCACTTGGGATATATGTATGGAAAACCGCAATTAGTCCCCGTTAATAATATTAAGGCCTTGTAGTAACGCTTTAGCAAAAGAACAGAATTAACTTCAAATTATCCAGAATGATTTATTATTCATAACCAATTTTATGTTGCAGTACAAACAAAAATTAGTATACCTTTCTAAGGACCACATGAAAAAATTGTAACTAAATTGCTATGTAGGTTTTATTTATGTATATGAATCCCTCTGAGGAACTATAAATTGATTGGGGGAAGGCTTCCTTGTCTTGTATTTTTTAATTTTCCATACAATATTTTTTCTTAATGATTTTTTATATTGTATCTCTTTCTCCATTAGCATAAAACTGAAGTAAATTATTTTACCTGTAGAATTACTAGATGGTATATTTATACATTTATTAATTATAACTAATTTACAAATTATTTTTACTAATAAAAATTATTTTATTGGCGCTTTATTTATGGAGATCTATATAGTTAGATAGTCAATGGATAACAAAATATCTATGAAAAATGTGCTACAATTCTAGATTTAAAAAAATCATGACAGGCATATGCTAAATTATCGGAATATGTCATAAAATTAACAAAAAAGTAAATTTCGCTAGAAAATTTTTTTGAATTGTCTTTTTTTTTATTTAAAGTATTTTTTATGACTTCTATTGACTCAATATTTTTAAAACCATCTATTTTAGTTTCCTCCGATATGAAATATTTCATTTCGACGATATTTAACACCTTTCCAAAACATATTTAAATGATAAAATGAACTATTAGTAGTATTGTCTTTTAAGATTTTTTGATAAAAATATAAAAAAAGGTTTAATTTTGTTCCCAATTAATTAAAGTTAAAAATTAAATACTTAATAAAAAATGAGGAAATGTTAAATTAATTATCTAACTAATCAATAAATATGTGTACGTAGAAAAGTATTTTGAGTATTATCATTCGTATGCAGATTATACTGCCTTCTAAAAGCACGTTTCAGTATGAGAGCAAATTAAGATTATTGAATGTAGGGTTTTCAAATGATATAAATTTGTGGGATGTATAAAATATACTGGTAAACCTTTTGCTGACTAATCGTGTTAATTCATGTGCCTTTAAAGTTACGAAAAAAACTCTTACAGAATGTGTCATCTGATATTTAACAATATAGGTTTCCAATGAACTATAAACTAATGGTCATTTTACACTTCTACAAGATTTTTAATTGATTTGCCCAGTGGTACTTTCATTACTTATTCATCACCTATAATGTATTACAAATTGATGTGGTATTTACCCATTAGTAATCAATATTATTTAATTCCACCTGAATTGTAAATTAAATTTGGTAATGAGTAAAATTTACTGACTTTTACAAAATAACAATAGCGTTATGAAATTTTTTTGCTTATATGCTCATAGAAAGCACGATAAAAATATTCTTATAATTTAATTCTGATTCAATGAATAAAATTAATGATGAGAGCTTTTGAAATACAAAATTAATCCCCTTAAATATCTTGTAGAATATTTTATCCGTGCGAATTATCGTATCGAATATTTACCATAATTCAATTAATGAATATATTATACAAAAGTTCCACACAAACAAACTTTGCAGTACTCATTGGATTCTTGATTGAATTATAATGACAGCTCAGTTTAAAAATCAGAAAAGTTACTTATTTAGATAGAAACAAAAACAAAATATTTAAGAAGGTAAATGATTTCCCACCATTCAAATTTAATCCAAAAAATACATGACTAAAATATGTATATGACTAAAATTTAATTACGAAAAAACTTTTTTTGTAAAGCAAAGCTCTTCCATTGATAAATAAATGGACATAACAATGTAAAAATTCTTTAAAACTTGCTTAAAGAATAATTAATATTTATCACAAGGATTGCTTTAGTTTAAAAATTAAAGTTTTTCATTTAATAATTAATTTAATATTAAAATGACAAAGCTACGAAAATTTCAAATTTCCGTCATTTTAACATTAATGGATGACTATATTTACAGGTCTTAGGAATTTCAATTTCTACGAATTATACCTTCAAATCACAAAAACAGCCGACTTCTCTTACCTGATACAATTAAATAGAGATTACGTAATCATGAATCTTACTTATTACACATATTTTATTCTTAAAATACAATGCGATAATTTTACAATTATTTGTAACTTCTAAATTATTGAGTTCAGAAATTTGATTATAAAAACATTTATAATATAAAAATTTATAAGTTACATATATAATTTGGAGATTTATGCCTTAACTCAAATGCCCTGGATGTCTATTAAAGCATTAATAGATCGTTGCGTATTTCATATTTTCAATCAAATTATCCTATACAATTATATCCGAATCATTAAAATTAAAGAAAAGGATACGTTTTATTTTATTAACTAGGTTCTTATAAAAACTGAACTGATTCCCTTTCAATATTTTCTAAAACTTTAGCTTTCCTTTAACTTAAAGTTAATTTTAAGTTAAAAGTTAAAACAAAAAGTAAAGTTAAAAGTTAGAACTTTAAAAAGTTAATGTTCTTTAACTATAAAGTAGAAGCAATACGAATAAAAAAAAGAAAAAAATCTTGATCTGAAGCAAAACAAAATTGAACTATATCATGTATTTCATCAACTCTTAATTACATTTTGTCATGCAAAATAAATAAATAAAAACCAAATAATTAAAAAATGGCTTATCTTCTTTCAAAGAATTTAGTCTTACTGCTTTTTTTTACATAGCCAAGAAGAAGTTTTCTTAAAGAATTCAATTTATTTCCAAAATAAAATTGAAAAAGATAATTTAATTATTTGATACATACAGAGCAATATGTTAAATTTAAAAGATCTGAAAAATAATATTAAAAAGAATATTCTTCAGGAATTGAATCTATTTCCAAAATAATTAAATAAATAAAATGATAATTGAGTTACTAGAAGCAGAAAGAAAGATACATAAAAAATATCGCATTCTGAAAGTAATTTTTAAAAGAATGTTCTTCAGGAATTTAATTCATTACAAAGGACAGTAAAAAAGATGTTTGGAAAAGTAATTAGCAAAGTATTAAAAATTCTATATCCTAAAAATCAATATTTATAAAAACTTGGATGTGTATTAACTTAGAATTTATCTAAATATTTTTGACATGAAATGAGAAATAATTTAAAAACAAATCGATCTTACCTCCAATCATATACTTTATAAAGTTTCAGTCGCCTGACATTCAAAATTATTTCATGGAATCAAATTGATATTAATAAATTATTCCAGAAAAATAAGGAGTTGAGGAGTTTTTTGCCACAAAAAGGATAATAAAATGTTATCTATAAAAGTAAATTTTAATGATAAGATTAATTTTAATCAAAAAAAAAAGAATTCACATAGCTTGGTAATAATCAAAAAACTTCTGAAACTTTAATAATTCACATGGTTAACAAAAGAATAATAAATTTTAAACCAAGCATCAAAATAATTTTTTATTGTTATTTAGATATAATTAATCTAAAATTTTTTTAATAAAAATTAGATAAGTTTAACAAAAACTAGAAATGTTTTTATACTTTTAGCTTCAGGAAAGTTAAATGAATATTACATTTAGAAATAAACAAATGCAAACGATAACTTAAAATTAGCAAAAAAAAAATTATATTGTTTACTTGAATAAATTGTTGAATTCTATTAAGGGAAATCAAACAAAAAGGGTAAATAAAATGAGTCACAAGAGAATAACTTATATAAAATGGGTCATATCCATGTTCATATAGTAAATACAAAATGCTAACATGTGTCTACTGCGTGTCTTGTTTTGTTGCATAATAAGAAGGAAAAAAATATTGTTCTAAATATTTATTTATTTATTCCTATCTTTTTCGGTAATATAAATATATTTCTCGAATTAGAACTTTAGTTTATTGATTTTAATGCTATTTATTGCTTAAGTTGGAATAACTTGCTTTCGTAGCATCTTTTGTCTAACGTATTTTAATCTTTTTTACACCTTATTATATATTTAATTAGCTTTATTTAATCTACTTATTAAATTATTTCCTAATTCGTAAAATTGTATTAAAAATATGCTACTCAACGTGTTGGTAGTCTGTTATAGGATTACAAATTTCTAATTTTTACAATCCACAATTTTGATAACTTTTATTTATAAAATGAAAAGTCGCTTTCGTTTGAAAATTTACTTTTTCCATACCCATTATAAAAATCAAACGATGAGAACGATTTTTAAATAGAGAGGTTTTTAAAAAAGTAATGACAGACAAAATGATAAACAATGAAATGTTAATGGCAGACAAATGCATTCAGATTAGGTTTCTATAACATGCGCAGTTATGTTTGCTAATGGACGTAAATAAAACTTTCAAAAAAAAAAAAAGGATTCGGTAATTATAATTCTTTCAGAGAATTTTTATAATAAAAATATATTCTGTTATTTAATATTTTTAGTGTAAAATGGAAGTACAATTGTTTCATTTTTCTTTTAGCGGAAAAACTCCTTAAAAATATGGAATTTATATACTTTATAAATATCTGTGGTTTTGCATTATTTAATGCAATTAATTTGAATTCATGTATTTTGGAGGGGTAGAAATTCACAAAAGACGCTCTACTTTTATCTGAACATGATACTTTACAATTAATTATGCATTTTGATCAGTTAATTTAATATAATTAACATTTTTTATTTCATCATCATCATCATCATTATTATTATTTTGCATATAAGACATATGTATTACTGGATAAATGAGATTGATTTTAAACTAACAGTAGCAACTTAAGCGAAGTGTAAAATAAAGTGATCAAATTCATTGGATTTGCTGATATATATATATATATATATATATATATATATAAACGCGTTTTTTTATTATTATTATTCCTTTGAAAATACTCCACATTTGTTTCATTTTTAAATAAAATCATTTGAACTAATCTGCTGTTTTATCAATACAAAATCGAATTAAAACACCAGAAACAAAAGCTGTTTTTTCTAAAACATGTTTCATTTTTTTATTATTATATTATATTCGAATTGAAATTTTAGCATATTTGACAAATGCTCGCTCTTTATCAAGATTTTTTTTTAAAGTATGTTAGTGACAATTAAATGAAACTTAATCTATTTGAATGAGCATTTCGCCAAAAAAGAATAACTTGTACAGCCCAAAAAGCTAGTTTCGAATTCATGAACGATACTATTAATCCTCAATATTATTAGTTATCCTTTAATTATATAGAGTTGTAAGAAATTTACTTGATAGAAAAAAAATAATAATGAAGAAAAGATTCCCTAGAAAGTTTTCATGGCTTAGAGAAATTAAAAGAATGTAGATCTACATTCATGAATCAATTCTTTAAAAAAAAATTATAAAACTATTTGACGTTTCCATATCTAATACGGTTTTTCATTTCCCTGTGTGTGTGTTTTCAAATAAATAGATTATAATCTATAAAGAATTTTGGAAAAGAAGGCTGCAGTCCCAATTGCTATATACCCACTGCAAACTACAAAAGCTCTCTAATTCGTAGTAAAATATCTATAAAAAATCTGATAATCCTAAATCAAAAACCACGAATGGTTATATTTTATGCTTCTTTAATATTTTTAATGAAAATATTTTTTTGTTTTATTTTCCTTTACCGAACATCAATAATCGAATCAGAAAATAAAAACAATCCATCCCCCAACTTTCATTTGAATCTTCATTAAAGAAAATTTCTTGGGAAAAAAATGAACTGATTATGAAATAGTCAGCAAGATTTTTATGAATATTCATTATTTTTTCCTATATAATTTTTGATCTACATTTCTATCTTTGTAAAACATAATTAAAAGGATCTCAGCACTCTTTTAAGAAGTTTAATAAGTACGTTTGTATGGGCGTGTGTTTGAACAGCTACAACTTCCACCAAACATTAAATATAAGTCTTCATTTATTGTACGAATTGCCCTTTAACCTACACAAAAATTCTTACATATTTTTTTTCAGGAATAACATGTTACTTTTTGGCTAATTTCCTACTTGGCTTTTGAGTTAACGTCTGAATTCAATGTTATTTCTAAAATTGAAGGTTTTCCTGCACAAAATTATTCAAGTTAGCAGAAAGTCATAAAAAAACGCCTGAAAATTCTAAATTTCTATTAGTCAGACCAGCTCCATCCCTTGAGAAGCGAGAAATAAGACTGGGCATCTTAGTTATCTCTTTCTTTTGGCACCAAACGAACATGGATTGTTTTTACCACGTGATAGTACATGTAACTCTAAATTCCCACATCATTTTGCAGCAAACCTTTCAATTATTGAATCGGAAAATCATTTTATTTATATAATCTTAGACAAACACACAAATAATAATTCAATAAATGTAATATAATTTACAGATTACGATACTATTCTTAGACACCCTTCTGTTTAAGGTATCCGTCTTAGTTCAAAAGAAAACTTTTCAAAAATTGGATTTTTTTTTAAACTATTTATTATTTTTACATATATTGTCCTTTATAAACATTATAAATACAAAAGAAATATTTGAAAATGTAATATATTTTGAGAAATAGGAAAATGTGTTGTAAATTTTAGTGAAAATGAACCAAAACGGTTAACGTTCTACAAAAAATGGCAATGCAGTAATAACAATTTTCTTTGCACACAAATTATAGACTCTAATGATGAATGAAATGAACCAAAATCTAAGAAAAATATTGAGATGCAAAGAAGTTGCGGGTAAAAGTATACGTATATATGCATTTTTTCCATCAATTCACAACTTAATTGTTATAAAAACACCTGTAAGTGAAAAAGTATTTCACCAATAATAAAACATTTGGATCATTTCGTTTCCAATATCATTTAAAACACACAATGAATTTTTTTATTTAAATATCCCAATTAGTTTATGAGCTATAATGTTAATGATGAGCAATTTTAATGAAAATTAAAGTTTTAAGTAAATAGAAATTAAAGACAAATTTAAGCTGAAAAATATGATTTGTGTAAAATTGCTCTGGATGCTAGGTCAGGCCTTCCTTTTCCTAGAAAAAATAAACTGTTTTGGAAAGGAAAAAATCTGAAATACAAGAAATAAAAAAAATCGCCGATGGGATCGATAATCAGTGCTTTTAACGTAGTCGGATACCTTAAGCAACTCCTTTCGTTGTAATACTTTTTTTTTCGAAATTTCTTAAAAGCTACCTCACTCACAAAGTTTTCGAAATTCCATACTTTTTTTTTGTCCTCTCAAAACCTTTCACAATTTATTTGGATCTCCATTCTCGTTGCCATGGACACCACAGGTTTAACCTTTGAGATGCAAAATTGTTACCATCAAAAAATCATTATTTTTCCCTTAACCCCTACCCGTGGGTAGGAAAATTGATGACATTCCATGTCCGGAAGTGAATTTTCACTAATCACAAACTTTCTCCGGAAAACATTCCTGGCAGCATCCAGGTGTCGGGTATCTTCCCTTCCACCTGTTTTGCATTTCACCTTGGACTGTAAGATGAACGGTTTCTATATTCATGATGCTCGAAAGGAAGGAGAGGGGAAAGCACCCTTCGGAGCACCCCTTTTCTAATAAGTTTCACGGTGGGATTTTTTGGATATCTCAGTTTTTGGTGATTTTTGGATCGGCTACTGTGCGAGCACACGACTACGCAGGATTTCGTGTTGCTATGGGTTACCTTTGGAACCCAAATTTGTACAAACCGTCGTTAACGGCTTATAAAGATTTTGTGGAAAAAAGTGATCGTTAAAATAACAATGCACACTAAGTTTTTATATATAACTGGTAATAATATTAATAATATAATGGTAATTTTTTTTATTTAAAAAGTACCTCTATTTTCAAAGAGGTGGACTGAATTAAAAGCTATTGAAAAATAAAGAAATTGATGGAAAATGTATTTTTACTAACGCCAGATCAATAACTTTTTCCTCGTGGCATTGGAGACTGGAAAAAAGTATCTATAATAATTAGAGAAAACAAGGCATTGTTTAAAGATAAAATCAAATCGAATCATGTTGGGTCGAGACTTACGCCCAAAATAAAAATAATAAGAAGGTCAACACCTTTACTAAAAACGTCATTAACAAATTAGAAGAAGATAACCATAAAAAGTGGTGGCTGAAATAGAGATTAAAAATATCCTTACACGAGGAAAAAAGGGATGATTGGAAACATCAGAATATTCGAATTTCATCTTCTGTTTGTTACTTAAAGTAATTGAAGCTTGGTGCATTGCTAATTTTTATATCAATCAGACATTAACTATGCATGTGTGTTTCCCCAAGAATGAATAGAAAATTTATGTCATCTTCTCTTTAGATGTTAAATCTGCGTATGAATTTTGTTCTATCTAGCTCTTTATAGCTTATAATTATCGAAATCATTTGTATTTGAGCAATGATATTGAAAATTGCCTCTGAATGAATTTCGCTTTTGTTTGTAGGCTTCGAACTCAAGTTTTGTTTAATTTAGTTGTATTAACGCTCCAATTTAAACAACCTAGGGCTATTTTAGGACGGTTCTCGAAATTTTGAACCGCTGTCAGATGACGAAGACTACAGCTGAGCTGGAACCCTCTGACCACATCACACCACACCAGTGGGACGACGTTTGGCTGACGGATTTCTCGTGCAACAGTCTTTTTACATGACGGTTCTTCGGTGGAATTGGGTCCCGAACCTGAAACTCTACGGCTTACAAGCCGAGACCTTACCACCAGGTCACCATGGCCCTACAAACACAGGATGGTTAAAAATCTCGATTCGAACGTTTGCCTTTTTTAACAATGTAGCACTTTTACTATACAGCTTTCTAATACGAGGACATAAAAAAACAATTAATGATAAAATTCATTATTCGAACTTTGATTTTATCTCTTGTTATTTAAATTTTTTAATGGAAAACTGCTTCGTTCCACCTAAAAAATTTTCTATTGCATTTATATTTTTTGGCTGCTTTTTTCCGAAAACCATAAAACTTTCCTTGGGTAACCCTTTTCTAAGCCTGTGTCTATATTATTCCCTTATGAACAATGATTAGGTGACACTCAAATTCCAGAGCATCAGTTCGGTTAAATCTGAAAGAATATTTAGTTCTTTTAGTATCATTTCAAATTATCCTGTTTTCTTAATCATGATGCCAATTGAATCAATATATGAAAGTATTCTCATGACAAAAACTTCATAATAATTTCATAAATAGCTTAGGAAAAAACAATTAATGAGCTGGTAAGGAGCATAAAATTTAGTGACGTCAAATTCCCTCTTAATAATTTATTGATGACAGATTCATTAGGTTCCATTATTAAAGTTATCACATTGTCCAACAAAGATGATCAAATGTTGGATATGAAAGTGGCAAAGTTTATAAGTAAACAATTTATTGATTAATTAAACAATTATTTATGACGTGATATAATTAATTAATCAATCAATAGGAAACATTACACTTTATCAAGCAATGAAAGAAGATTTATTGAAGGCATTTGAGAGAAATACAGCCGTTTAGAGGTTTTGTCTTTCCTCACAAAGAAAAAAAAAATTCTACTATTTTGAAAAGAAAGCTGTGAAATATAACCCACCGTCCCAGCTGATTTCGTTCAATATAATTTACTATAGATGAGAAAATCAGCCTTTCTGCGTCTTCCAAATGGATTTCCGTCTTTTGTTTCATGCAGTTATTAAATTGAATAAGAATAATGCATTGTTAAATCTCACAAAACTTTTAATATACTCTTCAAAAATATATGATGGATATTTTCAAAATATTAGTGATTCTTCCGTAGACTACAAAAGATTTCTTAAAATGAGCTTTAGAGAAACTACGCCATTCTAGCGTAACTTAAATATCTGAATGCTGTTATTTCCCTAAAATCGAGATTTTTTAATTCATTTTTTGCAATGATTTTCAACTTCTTGCCCCTTTGAATTTTTTAAAGCTTTTTGAAATGGGGTTTTGGTGGGGGGATGAATTCGTTTCATTTTACGTTAGAATTGTTTGAAATAAAAATGTATAATTTCTCTTAAAAAATTTAATCGTTGTGAGATTTTTTTTCTTTTTATTTAATTGAAATAATAAATGTATTTATTGAGAAAGACGGAAAAGTATCTAACTAGGATCCATACTCTTTTAGAAAAAGACATTCTTATAAGTATTAAAAGAGAATAATCAAAAGTGAAAATTAAAAATAATTAAAGATCATACAAAAGGAAAAAAGAAAATAAAGATTCCATATGATGCTAACAGCTAAAACTTTTCAAACTTTCATCAGTACTGTAACAATTTTACTTATAAATTAAGGTAATTGCCTTTTCTTCAAATATCTTATTTTACAAAATACATATTCTTACGGAAATGTAAAAAAAAGGTGATTTAGTGCAACTTTGCACTTAATAAGCGTATTATCAGTTTTTCAATTTTTGAATTAATGAATTTAACTTATGAATACCAATATTTCAATATTACTTTTATTATTATTAATTTTATTCCGCAAAATAATACTAAAATTCACCGGAAAATTAAAATCCTTCTCTTTCTCTTGCATTGTCATAATCATTATTATAAAATAGCAAAATAAAATTCACTCAATGAATCATAGGATGGTATTCAAATAAAATAAATATAGTAAACAGATTAAGATAAAATTTTAGAACATTTCAAAAATGATTTTTTAAAACTCTTTTCTATAGTTACACTTTACTGGATCACGCATCTGGGTTACATATGATAATATATTTTATTACGCATCTTTTAATTTATTGTCTTTTCTTATAAAATAATTTACAAAAGAAAAAAAAAAACTCTATTCTTCTGTAGACCACATACTAGCCGAGACACACCTTCTGAAAAATTTCTTTTCTCAGAACTTAAGGAAATTCTCCATATTTGTGCATTAATCTCTGGGAAACTCCATTACATGAGCAGTCTGTCCGTCCTTTCCAATCACTCATTTAGTCACCACCACGCAAACTCAGGTCCGTTCATTAGCAACCTCATTTCTCTCCTCTGTAATGGATTGACCACTACAGAATGCATTCTTTAAGAATCCCCAGGTTTGCCCCCTGTGATGGATTGGCACACCTTCCAATAGAATATGGGGGATTTTCTTTCTTACTGAAACAATGGTAAAAATCTAAAAAGGCTATTGCCACAGCAAATGATCAAAATATTTAAGCGTAGATCAATAGCTTAGAATAAATTGCACAGAAGTAAAAAGTTTCTTTCATTTCTTTAATTTGTTTGTCTAATTAAATTCGGAATTACCAAATGCATAATCCACATGTTTGGATTTCACTTCTCATTGAATTATTTATGAAAATGAGTTGTTTGTTGCTATTTGTTATGTAAATTTTCTTAGCTTTGTTTGTTGACTACAACTGACTCTGTGGTATACCGGAATCATGATTTAACTCCTATTGTCACGAATAAAATTTAACGACACAAAAACTTTCACTAAAGTGCATGGTTGAAGGCAAACAATAAAGTGAATAAAAAATAGAATTATCTGAAGTCATTTGCCGAAAAAACATAAGAAATCTTATAAAATGATCATTTTGAAAATCTGGTACGAAGTTAGATAAATATGCGAAAAAAAGATACTCCAAAATGTGCGTATCCAAAAGAAGATGAAGAAGCTAGTGACTATTATTTGTAATTATGATACATGAATCCTGAAATAATAAACTAAACTAGAGTGAGTAGTCGCTTTAAAATTTTCTCGTATACTCTTTCATAAACTTGTCATTCCAAAGAACACCTTGCTATGCACTGACTTACAATAGTTACAAAATATTAACCTTAGGTTTGAATTTAGCATTTTTATTGAATTTATCGTGTCATCTTTGGCAAGTGTTTTGGCTTCATGTCAATGTTTGGCCCTGTGTTTACTGTTAATACATTCGACCCATTCATTTAATAGTATCCGACAATTGAATACCTGCTTTCGATTGAAACAAAGATTTTTCACAAAACTAAACACGTAATCACAAAATCCCATATCGAATTTGATACATTTAAATGATTGCATTTTTGAATTATTGTGTATACATGTTTCTAAAAGTACAGACCGAGACATTCTTTTTCTCCCAACTTTGAGTGATGTCTATATTATGGATGTTAAATCTGTGTACTGAATTTATTATATCTATAATAAATAATCTAGATAAATTATATCTATTTATCTCTCTTCGTTTCATAGTTATCACTTTAACTTACATTTGAGTAGTCGTGCATACGTGCTTTCACCGAACGAATTGTACTCAAAATTTGATAGAAATCTGCAAATTTGGCATAAAGATCACATAAAATTTCAATTGCCTAGCTAAAAGTTTTTAAAAGTTATCTTTGTTACAGAGAGACATTTTCCAAAAATGTGTTTTTTTGAACTCAAGGAGATCTAAAATGTGAAGATTTGACAAAGATCTCGATTTCAAATTTTTTTAGATGACTATATTTTCTCTATTCTAGGTATGCGAGAGAGTAAAAATAAAACAATTCAATAAAATATATTCTTTAATAATGTATTAGAAATAAATGAGGTAAAAGCATAATTACCAAAGAGAAATACTTTTGTCTACTAGTACATATTTTTGAATTTTATGTGAATGATTTTCACAAATTCATAAGTTCATGCATGTACTCTTGACAGAAATATTGTCAAATTCTAATATCATAAGTAAGAAAAAAGAAGCTGTGATGATAGCACAAATTTCTTTAAGTAATACAAAACTGTTTTCAGTTCATGATAGTAAAAACAAGAGTTTTATTATAATTGTGTTTTAAATTTTATCATACTACAGGTACGTCGAATTTACATAGTTATAACTTGAAATTCGTTTTTAAATTACAAAATTACTATTGTTTTGAAGTACGGTGAAAAAGAATGAGATACATTACTCTTTTCGAAAAAATTTGCTTTTATAATCGATTAATAATGGATGATCAAAAACTAAAGGAGAAATGAAAAAGAAAAGATACAGAAACCATGAAATATTCAATTTCATTTTTAAGCATCAATTCCATTTGAAATATTAGAAATCGCCCGATAGAATACAACTAATCATACAAATGCTCTAGCTCAGAGGTTCAAAAACTGTGAGTCGTAAGTCCATTTTTGGTATTCCCTGGCAAGATATTGAATGCCCGAGTATCTTTATATAATTTGTAGAACTGTGATATGGGCTTCAATCCTCATTACAATATATATTAGAAATATTTTTTCTAATATTATATTTAACAATCACTACTCTCACAGCGTTGCCCTTGGTATAGCATCCAAGAAGATAAATTAGCTTTAAAATTAAGTCTAATTTCCACCCTATGTGTCATGGACATGTTACGCAACATCAAATACTCATAAAATATATTTGTTTGTTTGTATTAACGAATCAAAAATAACTACACAACAATTTTTTATAGAATGAAACTTTTCGGCATTTAATGCATTCCGGCTGATATTGGATTTTCATCGTTCGAGCATAATGATATTTGAATCGCTCTTTAAAATCAGATATAAACAAAGACAAGTATCGCGTATGCATATCACAGCTCTTCCGATTTGCACATGCGCAGTTTGAGGTTTTTGCGCATTTCGCTGAATAATTAAAATCGCAGTAATAAAACTCCCTTTATTATTTTGAAATAACTTGAATGTACTAAAACCTTCCCCAATTAATGTTCTACAAAATGATATCAATATCTCCAATATCCGTTCACTTTTTCTCGAGTTTTTGTGGTTCAAAAAAACACACGCTTTCAGGAGACTTCGTTTTATACTGTGTATAGGTATTAAATTTTTCTTCCTTGCAAAACATTTATTATTAAACATAAAATTGACATAATAAACAAAATGTATGTGTAACCTTTATGCGTTTATATGTACCGAGGGGGAAATGAGTCCCTATGAATTCGGTATTTAAAAAAATGAGTTGCAGTATTTAAAAGTTTGCAAATTCTTACTTTAAAGATTTTTGAGCAAAGCAGTTCGAAGTGGAAAAATAACTCTTGAATTACATTATATGGCTTACGTTATATTCATGGTCCAACAGCTAATATCTAAATTGTGTGAAATATACGCATATTTTTTGTAGGAAGAGTGCAGAACATAGTGAAAAGAATTAAATTTTATAAGGTTGCTGTCAATAACTGCATTAAAATATTACCCGCATTTTTTATATAGTTCCCTGTCGTAATAAATAAATTATTCTTGAAGCGTTAATATTTTAATCACAAATTTCCATTTTAATATTATAAAATTATAAGGCTTTCAGTTTCTTTGTTTTAGATAGATTAATGTAGTTCTTCAAAATCACTTAAACGGTCTTAAATAATGATATTCAAGGCTTAATTATCAAGTGAATTTTGGTGACAGAAAAGTGGATCATTTTTTGTTTAAAATACTAGCGTGTCAAGAATATTTTACTAAATATGGCTAATAGGGCTGAAAAAAATCCATAAATATTTAAAGTTTTTTTTTTTTTTTTTTTTGAAATCATGTATAGAGACTCAAATGGCAAAACCATTATTTTTTAGACCATTTTACATACTAAAGATGTCTATGTATCTTTAATAGTCAATGAATTAGCCATTGAACTATGATTAGAAAGGAAATATATATTTATTCCATATGTCTTGAACTATAGAAAATTTTCATGATGTGAACTTAATTTTGGTTTAGAGGTAATTTAATAATTCACATAAATATTATTGAACTTTAAATTCCATTCAGATACAATAGTTATATTTCAATAACATTTATGTAGGACTATTAAGCTGAATCTAATGACACATAACTTAGATTTCCCGTATTACAAATTCCCTCACTTCAGAGTCAAAATTAATTATAAAATATATTTTCAACACAGTGAATCTGTTCTATATTGAACCTACTAAAGCAATCAAATAAAATTTGCTGTTAAATTACTTTATATAAAGTAAATGGTAGCCCCTAAGTAAGGCCAAAATTTATTTCCCCCAAACGCAGCATCATAATTGAATCGCAGTAATCACTTTCGCTGCATAAAATCTCATTACATAACGGACACGCCGAAACAATGCATAAAAATTCTAACTAAACCTCCTGACCTCCAGGCACAATCAGAAAACTAGTCTTCTGTCAAATTTTCCCACCGAATTTCTTTTTACTAAGGTCATTTGTCCAACGCAAATAGCACACCTTCTTTATACAGAAAAAAAGAGAAGTTAATAGCGCAATGTTTAATTAATATCAGAGCTGGTAATTAATTCTTAAATAATGAGCAGATGAAAACCACATTAAAGAGCCGCTAAATAGCTTATTTGTCCAAAGCTAAGAAGTGATTTAACCCTAATCAATTATGGCTGATCGCTGCTGAGGTTACATCAGCGTAAGAAGGTGAATTAACATTGAGTAAGGAAGGTCAGAGGGGCAATTTTAAGGGATTCATTCATGAAGGAGAGTATTTGATTTGAGTAAGTATCTAAAAGAATTGGGTAATATACTTGTAAAATTTGCGAGGCCGTATGAGATATAGGTTTGCAATAATGAAATGATTTCTAGATTGGTTCAATAATCAATGAAGCAATTATTTGAGTTCCACAATCGATTTAAATAGGATTTAATCGATTTAAAATGGAACGAGGTCGTTTATTAGTTGCCAGAAACGATGTTTATGATAGTACGGTGAATATGAAGTTGGATTTCTTTAAACCATGTCTTAGGAAAAATCCCAAAGGATTCTTTCCTAAAACTCCTTTCAGCTCAGAATCAGATGAATTTGAGCCTTTTGTAACCATAAATTTGGCTTATGTTTTCATTATCATCGCGTTTATGGAGACAGAGGTGACCGAAACCACTACATTACTATTTGCTCTGAAACAATAATCTTTCATTTCATCAAGCCCAGAGTAGGAAGCTTACCTAATTGGTGCTAAAATATTCTAAAAATTAAAGATTCCTAAACAAGGCTAAGAAGATGTGTCAGTATTCAAGGTAATTTTTTTTTAATTTTTAATTTTTTAAATTTAATTTATTTATTTTGAAAAACTTCTGAAAATAATTATATTTTTGACTATTTGCATTAAAAAAAATTAGAAAAACATCTAGGAAACCAAAATATGCGGATTACGCGGAAAAAATGCTTTGAAAATTGAAAAAAGAAAAAAAAATGCCATTTTTTGACTAAAAAGAGTATAAAGTAGAATTTCCTAGTTTAGATGTTTATGAATGATTTGCTTAAAATTTAAAAGAGTTTAAGAATATGTTATCTAGTCCTGAACTGAAAAGTAAATCATATTTATATCTAGTCCTTACAAATCGAGGTTCGGCTGATAAATAACACGAAATTTTTAATGTTTCCCGCATTGTGAAACATCAAAACAGCAACAGAATATTTTGAAGTTTAAATATTACGTATCCTCTTGTCCAGGAACTGTAAAATAAATATTGAGAAATTATTATACTAAACAAAAACAAAAATAAAATGTGTCTTAGATAATTTTTTTCAAGAAAGGTTTTTTCAAGAAAACTTTATCAAAGATTAGAATTTGAAAAAATAGCAGCTGAACATGTAAATTGCATTAAAACTACATAATAACAAAAATAAAAACCGATATAACTTCCAAAAAAATAGACTTAGAAATAAAATTAAATAGTAAAATTACATGTCGCAAAAATAATAAAGCCTCCTTTCGTTTCATAAGTGCAATTTAATGAATAATTTTTCTGTTTTAAGAAACATAAAACATTTTTTTAAAAAAAACGGAAACTCCAGTTTTTTGCTTAACAAAATATTCATTATTCTTTAATTAATTTTGGGAACATGCATCAATAGAACTTTTTTAATGATTTATTCAAACTCCTGATGCACCACAAAATGCACACTATGAAGGTGTTACATAGCACCAAATTTCTTTTTATAGGATCTTAAAATATTTTCTTGTTTCCAGAAGCAGGCAAGTAAAAGCGAGCTGCGAAGATGAACGCGGGGACATTATGTATATCACCTCACGTGCGCCACACGCCAAGGAAACAAAAACAGGGAGATAAAAAATTGGTTTCCCCAAACAATTGCAGTTGGCAAATTGAATCTCTGGAGGGGGTGGTCTATATGTGGGGTATCGATCAAGAGGGACTTTGTCTCAGGGGGTCCTGGCAGTGGCACTCGACAAATGACTTCATTATCTTGGACTACCCGGATTCAAGATAGATTTGTCAGCAAACATGCTCGTTTCTAGATGCTGCTGCTGCATTTCTGGAGTACTTAAGAGACTACAGTCCAAAGGGCTTCGGTTTTTAAACTATTTTAGATAACATTTGATTTTGTGGTACATATGGTGAAATTAGAATGATTGGAAATGTTATTGCCTTATATGATATGGCAAAAAAAATATAAATGCACTATAAGCAATTGTATTGGTTAGACGTAATGTTATGGGAAAAACCTGTTGATTTTTAAAAAATTGATCTTAAAATGTAACAAAAAAATCAATATTGGTTGTTGGTAATAGCACATATTATAGTAAGAAATAGTATATGGCTTAATGCAGTGCATTATAAAAAGTATGATAAAAGTAGCATTAATTAGAAATAATGATATTATACAGTATGATAAAAAAAATTTGGGTAATAATATCTCAAGGTGTAGTAGAAAATTATAGTGCTTTATAATAATGATATAATGTATCAAAATAAAAGTGGGGCTCTCTAATACACTACATACAGTAAAATCGCATGATAAAATTAGTAATTTTTAAATTTGATGAATTGTTTGGCTAGTAAAAAATGCATTGATTAACAGTAGAATTATCTTAAGGTATGATAAAAAATAGGATTGGTTGTTAGTATAAATGGTATAGTAAAAAAAGGATTTGCTTAGTATAATGCAGTATAAAATGATATGGTGAAAACAGTATTAATTAGAAGTAATAATATATCAGAATTTTATAAAAAGGAATTATCCATTTTAATAATATCAGTATTTTACGATATGGGAAAAAGTATTAGTTAGTCTTAATGGTATTATATGATATGATATGAAATCATATTCCTCTTAATAACTTGTTATTATTTGATAAAGTATAGTGTTGGAAAGAGTTAATATATTCTTTACATTGTTCTGCTTTATAGGAAAGTGAATACAGTCATCGTATAGAAGAATGTTTTCTTTAAATACCGATTTTTATTGAATAACATCGCTATACTATTACTAATCAAAGTAATAATTTTTAATTGAATTCTTTTCAACGAAATCCTTTTATTTAATTTCACAGTCACCGGCTGAAAGAAACTGTTCGCGTTGCATAATTGCACGTCATATAGACTGTAATCATTTTCATTCTGCACATTCTTAAATCGAGTTGCCTTGGTTCATTAAATGTGCATTTCGTGAAAAAAATGGATTCCATTAAGCCACCTTAAAAATAAATTTTTATCCTAATGCTTGAATTCCATGGGTGAATCGATAAGAAATGATTAGGAAAAGAAAATTTCTCGTAAGCACATCAAAATTGAAGCAAAAGTAAAAATCTCTAACAGAAAAATGAAGTAAAAACGAAGTCCTTCTTAATACGTTTCAAAAAGTTTAAATAAGAATTTAATGTTTAGATTCCTTTAGTTGAGATTCTCTTTGCATTTTTATTACCTCTTAATTTTCCCTAGAATATATGACAACGATTATTTAAACAATACAGTAAACAATATTCTTGCCGGATTAAATGTCATTTTGCAGAAAAATAAAGATCAGAATTAGAGTAAATAAATATTCTAACTGAATTATAATAAATAAATATTCTAATTGGATTATGGTTAAAACATTCTAACTGAATTAAATCTAATTCTCTTAATGTCCTTATTACTTTTTTATTTTCAACTGGAATGATTGGCAACAATAATATAAATAAATGCCGAATTACATCATATACAACTGTACAATACGAAATTTATTTACATGACCTTATTTAATATTATTATACAAAATGCCTAGGAAATAAGGCCCAGAATTTAAAAAACAACAACAACATAATATTCTAATTGAATTGTCTTAAACAACTCTCTGAATTGTATTAAATAATATTATTATTGAATAATTATATAATGTTCTACCTTAATTATTATTAAAGCATTCTAAATGAATTAAATCAAATTCTTCTTGCATCAATATTGCTTTTTTATCTTCCACTGGAGTGACATGCTACAATTATATAAACAAATGTGATATGTAATACTGAATTTATTTACATGACATTTCAAAATATTATTGGACAAAATGTTATTTAGTAGGGAAATAAGGACCAGAATTTAAAAACAAGAAAAATACACTAAGTGAACTATCTTAAACAACCTTCTGATTGAATTATAACAAAATTGTTATATAATATTCTAAGTAAATTATTATAAAAACAAACATTCTCAGCTGAATTATAATAAAAATTGACATTATCAGCTGAATTATAATAAAAACAAACATTATCAGCCGAATTATTATAAAAACAAGAAACTGAATTATTATTAAAATAAATATTCTAACTTAATTAAATCAAACTCGGTTCGCATCATTATCGTCTTTTAATTTTCTACTAAATTGAATGGCCAATACGGCCAGAACAATTATATTGAAAAAAAGGCAGTATACAATAATAATTAATTTGTATAACGTTACATAATAAATCTCATTTCTCGTGGAAATAAGGCTCGTAAATAAAAATAAAAAATTCTAATTGAATTGTCTTAAACAACATTCTGATTGAATTATATCAAAAAATATTCTAACTGATTTATCATAAAAACAAAATTCTAATTGGATTAAATCAAATTATTCTTGCATTATTATTAACCTTTTTCGTTTTTTGAAAATCACTGAAAGAATGGCGGCAATTATATAAATGCATGCAATATAAATAATGAATTTATTTATATGACTACATAAAATTACTAGACGAAACGTCATTTCTCTGGGTAATAAGGGCAAGAATTAAGAAAATGTATTAAATTATATTTCTAACGTATAGATAACAAACATGTAAAAATAGCATCATAAATACGGTTTCGAATTTTGTAAACTGGAAATAGGATATATATTTAGGTAATGCAAATCTTCCTCTAAACAAATTGAGGAAATAAAATTATCTTTCTTCAAAACTGTACGTGTGCTTTTTTAACTTCTGTAATAATAGCTGGTCATTAAATCCGCCAACGACTGAATATTCACACATTTAATGGTACTTACATTTAAGATAAAAATTTGGATTATTATTCCGGGTGTACTATATTGGATCCATATATTAAATTCTCATAAAGTGTTTTAAGAAAACACATTATTGAACTCTTCTTCCTGGTTCCTTTTTTTCCTTCCTTGTATAAAATTTATGACTTTTATAGCGAATGTCTGAGAAAAACTTAGCACAACCTACTTCTACAATTCTCTGTATACAAACAAATGGTGTTCCTGACATGGTAACCTCGACACGATTACTTTTGCTTTTACTTTATACTTTCGATTTCCAAAGTATAATTTAATTTCTATCTTTAACAAAAACCTTAAAAATTCTCCACTTTCTCCAACAACCATATATCACGTTTTCAATTTTCTCAACTCATTCATTCTTTTGAGCCCAATTGAAGATCTCCCTTCTTGGCTTGGCAAAAACAGTCATCTTATAGTGTAGTAAACCATAACCTCGTTTCCCGAAATAACTAGTGCGTGAAACAGAGTATTTTGGAAGGAAAACCCTAATCGCCGGTAGACAGCAGTACAAAGAAAGGAAATCTTCATAAAAAAAGAAGGTGGTATTCACCTTCGTCATAGTTATGAGTTCCCATCATGTAAATTCAACATTGTCCCCCCACCACCATAGATATGGCGTTACAACAAAACCACAAAAACTATCATTGAATCACTTAACCCCAATATCCACTAGTGAGAAAAAAGGAACCTAAACGCAACCAAACTTGTGCGGATATTGAAAATTAAACCCAAAAAATATATTCTCTTCGAACGACCATAAATCACTTGTTGCTGGTCTTACAATGCTTTGCTAGAGGTAGCGTCTTCCACCAGACGTCGAACGGCTCAATTCCAAAAATACGCATTAGCATATAATAAGACTAGATTACATGTTAGGGGGTTGGTTTTAGGGGGTCTTTGGTTGTGTGGGGATGTTCTGGAAGACTTAAAATCTCTATCTAGTGGCTGGTTTTGCTCGAATTTTGGGATTTATGTCCGTTTTCAGGTAACAATAGGGTGGGGGGAGTGATCGGGAGTGGAGAAGGGGTCGTCGTGATTTAAGGGTATGTTTCCGTTGACACGCCTACCTTGTTTCCGGTGTAAAATATGATGTTATAGTTTTCTGGCGATATATTTTTCTTTGATATAAATCTAGGAGAGAAGGTAATATTCTTTTTTAAAGGCCTCTAGAACTAAGAGATGTCTTCAAAATTTAAGGTTGCAAAATACTCCAGAGAATGAGGAGTTATATCTCTTTCTCTGTAATCATAGTTTAATTAACGAACAATAATTTTATAAATTGTTAGGATTATTGGTTCGTAACTTTAGTGGTGAGTTTAAATATTTTGTAGGCCCAAGCAGTCCACATTAAGAAATCCCTCCTTCTATTAATTGAACAATTTAATTCAAAATATTTTTTTAATTAATCGGCACGTTAACGGAGAAAAATTCCAGATAAGTTAACATCAGTTAATCCTTTTATTGTATAGAAAGAAAAGTATAATAATAGTTAAATGCAATAAATCATAATAGCCTTTAACTATTAAGATTAATTTCAAAAAATAATAAATTTCAAACATTTATAACAATAAAAATTGTTATTTCATAACACTTACCTGGTAGATTATAATATAATCAGTTAAATGAAAAATCAGCAATTTAATATTTTATGAACCTGTAATAAATTATACTTTAATTTATTTAATAATGCTTTTAATAATCCAATGTCAACACAAACTATTGTCTTATAATTTATGGTTCACAGAATGTGCATTTTTTTTACAAATTTATTTATTTATTCACTAAGATATTAATATTTTAAAATTATTTTGTCTGTAGCTCTCTTTAGTTCAGCGGGCTGTTCTTTAAGTCAAGTAAGAAATCCACCAATAAATAGGATATCTAACTTACAAGTTCTTTAGTGTCCATCACATTTAGTTATCCAGTATACACATCTAAAAATTTATGATTAATTCTGTTTTAAATAGCTAAACAAATTCATTTAACTATCTAAATTTTCATTTATAAATAGCTTATTGTAGTAGAATGGTAATACATATAATGTTATACCATGTAAGAGTGGATAGCACCTATTTAGAGATTACGAGATTGTTATATGAGATTGTTCCATGGGGATATATTTCATAGGGAGCGGTCTTATTGGCTATGTCCAGAAATGTTTAAAGCTTGAAAATTCATCAAAATCTCCAGATCAAACCAATAACAATAATAGTTCAAAGAAAGCTCAAACATATATACTCTTTTATTCATTTGATGTCGATTTTGGAATTTTGAAAATTGTATAGTAGACAATTATAGATATAGAATTGAATTAGTAAAAAATAATAATTTAAAAAGGGCAAGATATTTCTTTTGGCAATCTTCCGTAGCCAAGAATGCTACATTTCTGGTTTAAGAAACATAATTAAATTTAGCTCATAGAAGTTCATACTTTTTTTAAATACTAGTTTTTGCCCAAATATATTTAATATAAATTTATAATGTAACGCCAAATTTTCTTATACTACCAAATTGAATCATCTAATTATGCTCTAATTGTTTACTTACAACAAGCATTTTTTAATTCTTTAATAGCTAGTATTTTTTTTTTTTTTTTGCTAAGAACTTTATTTCATAATAATTGGGACATAATCTTATTTTGGAAATGGTTCATGAAATTATTCATTTTAAGCTCATATTATAGCAGTAGGTATTTATAAATTTTTATGGTGAGATTTTTGTTCGATGGCCTAAAATTTTATTCGATGCATAAAAACCAATTTTCTTTCATTTAGATGAAAATCTTTCATTAGATGAATAATTTACCGAAGGAAAAAAAACTTTTTTAAATTTTATTTTAATTATTTTGTAATTTTCTGGTTGTAATTTATAATTAATTATTAAATACGCTATATATTCTTGAAATCTGTTCGTTAGACTCCCAATCAGATAGTATTGTTGGTATTTTATGAAATGAAAATTATATTAAATGATATTTAAATTCTGCACATATTTTTAAAAAATGTATTGTCATGGAGAATTTGTAATTCATTAACTTTCAATCCTCTTTCACATTAGGAAATTTATAAAAATTCTACTAAAAAATTCAATCTTTGCAAGAATTAAGTGAGTTAAGTTAAATAAAAACGGTTGGAAACTGATTTTAAGGGTCAATTTTCATGAGAATAAAATTAAATGTCACAACAACAACAAGAATTCCTTATATATAAAAAAATTACGATACATAAAAATTTCATTAAACAGAGATGCATACAACATATTTTTTATTATTTTATTGATAAAAATACATTTATTTTTCATGTTTTAAGACTAAAGAAAGATTGAAGTCTTAAACTATCAAAGAAATCTGTTCTCAAAAAATATTCTAAAAATGTTAATTTTACAAAGTTATTGATGCTGCATTTGTTGAAATTTCCCATCCGCTTTTTGTATCTCTTATTAAACTATATCTTTATCTCATATTTAAAGACTTTTGTTTAAGAAGTATACACACTATAAAAAAAATGTAAGCTGGGCTGAATTTAAAGTTAAAAAAAAATTCCATTTCGCATTAAGAGAGCATTAATAAAGCAGTTTCATAAACACCGTCGGATATGCGAGAAATTCTATTAAAGAAAGAATCATGAAACCTTTTTTTTTAATTTAATTTATATTTTTATTTATAGGCGAAATAAATGGCGATTTTTTTATAGCAGCAGGTATATATAAATTTTTATGGTGGGAATTTTCTTAGATGGCCCGAAATTTTATTCGATACATAAAAACCAATTTTCAATTGAAAATCAAAACTGTTTGAAAAAAAAGAAAGATACTTGAAGATTTTTGATAAGTAGGGATTTCACTGTAATCAAAAAATGTGTAAAAATGAGAGAGTATTGCGCTGATTCTTTAAGTTTCAATTATAGAAGATTTTTAGAATACCGGTTCATAATCTGCCAATAAATGCCAATAAGAATCTTCATTAAACCTTCCAAACTGTATTCTAGCAGCAATTATCATCTATTTTTTATATATTGAAATGATTATTTTGATTAAAAGTCAGGGATCTATTCGGTACATAAAAAGTCATTGATATATGGTGAATTTCAATGTTATCACAAATCTTTATATTTATCTTATACAAAGTTTTTATGATACTGGTTCATAATTTGACAGTAAATGCCAACTGGCATCTGCCTTAAACCTTTGAAATCGCATTCTAGCTGTAATTACCATCTATTATGTGGTATATAGAAACTATTTTTTTTAATGAAATTCATCCTGATTCTTGAAAAAAAATTTGATCTATAAAGATTTTTGATGTATGGAGGATTCCAATATTATCACAAAATAGTCAAGATTTCTAACTTTTTTCTTAGCGTAACTGCTTGAGCATTGATTTATAATCTTCCAGTAAATGTCAACAGGCATCTGCATCAAGCCTTTCACAACACAATCTGGTTGCAATTTTCTTCCATTTGATTTAGTACTGTCCAAGTATAGATCCAGAACCTTTTTTGACATCCAAAGCAATGGTCACGTCCACCGTTCACGAGTGTAGCGGATCGCATCCGGATATGCCTGATCAAACACGGAAAGCGAAAGGGTTGAAGGTCCCAAAATAGTCACAACAGTTGGTGTTGGGGGCTTTTAATGCTTTCATGCCCTCGGGGCTTTCTCCTGTGGGCCATTGAAGAAGGAGGAGGAGGCCATTGACCAAAAAAGTGAAAGGGGTAAAAATCAATAGAATAAATCAAAAACCGTCCTCGAGCACACTTCAAGACGTGTGGACAGATGTTCCTTTGGTTGAGGGTGGACACTCAAGTACCGTAACAGAGCATCGGAAAAGCCTTTCGTGGTCGCCAGACCATGTTTGGTCGCCATAAACTTTCTTCGGTCAATTGTCAGGCGGTCATCGACACATAGGGGGACAGATCATCGGCCTTTTGGTGGAGCTTACTAAGCACCTGAAAGGTCGAGGAACCCTGAGAGATTTGAGGTTGAAGCATTTTGATAAATTAAATCTCTTCTTAACTTTTCAAGCAATATGGCACACTTTTTGGAGTACAAAATATAAAAATCTTCTGTTTTTGCTTCATAAGAAAAGACCAGTTTTTAGGATTCAGATATTGATTTAAAATGTTAGTTAGAAAAATGAGATCAGAAAGAAAAAATCTATGCATTCTTCCTTTAGTTTAAAACTTGAATTAAATCGCAAAAATCAAAAAATTTATCTATGAGTTTACAGAAAGAGGATTACAGAATTTCTGCTACGATCTCTGAAGCTCACATTTTGTAATAGAATCCAACTATCGTTGGATCATCAAAGAGAAAGTAGGTAATATACTAGGATTGATGGAAATTTGAGAGTACAAATCCTATGTACAAGTTTTGAGGATTATTTCATTTTATTTACATATATTTGAATACATTAAAATGAAAATCATATATCCCTTAATTACAATTAATAATTTAAAATTAGAATTTAGATTTTTTTTTACAAAGTTGTTAACTGATAAATGGAGTTCCTTTTCGTCTCTTTCTATCTTTGCTTCACATTTTTTTCTGCAGTCTCGAAAATGTTAATAATGCCTTATATACTTTACCTAACAAAAATTGTCTCACAAGCTTTGCTTTAAATATTTAGAACCTATCAAAAAATGTTTTTTTATGATTTTGTTTATATAATTATTTAAAAACCTTTTTGTTGTCATTTCAATTATTTTTAATATTTCCCATCAAAATTTTTTATACAAATTAAAGTTTAACCAATTAAAAAATAATTTTTAAAATACAAATGGGCAGATGGTACCCAAAGCCTTATGTTAGCAAAATCATTACAAAGCCTTATGTTAGCCAAAATCATTACAAAGCATTATGTTTTGGGACCAAAAGCGTTTAACGCCCTCTACAAAGCTCAATCTGGTGCTGAATGTAAGTAACTCAAAGCTACACTCCGCCTTCTTTCAGTAATATTTTGGTACTTAAATAATTTTTTTATCTCAATTCAACTAATTTTTAAAATTCTTTCTTTTCAGAATTATTGTATCAACTTCTTTGAACTTTAAATAGTACAAAATTTCTTCTATCTTTCGCTTGCATATTAAAAGATAGCAAAATTTGATTTTTTTCCCTAATAAGGAGTTTCCTAATAACGCTTACTGAAAATATATATCGACAATTAGCACTCCATGTATTAACAAGATTGTAAAAGATATTTAAAATAAAATATCTTTTACTATCTTGTTAATACATGAAGTGCTTATATTAATCTTAGAATTTTTGGTGAATAAAAAGCAAATCAATTTTATTAAGATCATTTTCAAGTTTGTTTTGACATTTTTCTAATCTCTTATTTTAAATTTATTGCCATAAATCTGAAATATTTCAAAACTCTTTTATAATAATCCCCTAGGAAAGGAGACAAATTCGTACAATATAAAAAAATCAATACTAAATTGGTACTACATAAACATGGTATCAAGATATAAAATATAAGTTATCAATACAGCATACCAGTAGAAGTCTTCTATGCATCTGAGAATTAGATAATTATTTTAGAGAAAACAAAGAATGAAGTTCTCAAACTTCAGAAGAACATCGCATAAACATCAGGCATGCCATTCAAACATAAAAGCAAACAATAAATTCTGTTCGAACTCTTGCAGCTACATATCCAAAAAACAATTTCATTTCAATCTTCTACAACAACAAGTTTGTAACAACACTTCTAAAACCAGGTCTGGAATACCGTTGCTTTGCATCATGTCAAAAAATCGAATGCATTGGTTGGAAAAGATGTAAACAAGAATCTCAACTAAATGACTTTAGAAAGGGGATGAGGGGAACTAATCACTAGCGGCCCTCAGAAGAACAAAACACAAAAACAAGTGAATATTGGTAAAGGTTCTCGAAGCGCAAGGTGGGCGGATCGTACAGAAGAACCTGAAAAAATCGTCGCGGTTGCCGATCGAAGGGGCGGCAATGCTTACAACTCAGGTAAGAACTCTCTGATGACAACTAATAGTCTAACTGGAGGTTTGCCAGTGGTTGGGCGATGATAACTTTGGTGATTTGATATCTTTTGGCGATGATAACTTCAAGTGCAATGAACTTTCAAATTATGTTAGCAACATTTCTGATTTTAAAAAAAAGTAATTAAGGTAAATTACTATTTGACATAGTTACTGAAAAACTACAAATTTTGTTTCAATTCAATTTCTAGGATGAAATATTCTTCATTTTGTTCATACGACCGTTTTTCATTATTTGGTCAACTATTATATTCATCTAACTATTATATTTTATTATGTTATTACTATTAAGTTCATCTAATTATTAAATTAAATAATGATTCTATTATTATGTTCGTCCAACTATTATGTTCTAATATGTCCATGTATTATGTCTTATTATGCTCATTTAACTATAACTTTATTACTACTATGTTCATCTAACGGTTCTATTACATTATTAAGACTGTGTTGATATAACTGTTCTATTACATTATTACTACTATGTGCATCTAGCTTCCTACTAAGCTTTTACTATTATATTCATCTAAATATTATGTTCTAATGTTTATCTAACTGTTCTATTACATTATT
>JAPMOQ010015521.1:2680431-2706553 GCA_026543055.1 Argiope trifasciata | reverse complement strand
ATTACATTATTACTACTATGTTCATCTAACTTTCTACTAAGCTTTTAATATTATATTCATCTAAATATTATGTCCTATTATGTTATAACTATTATAGTCATCTAACTATTATGTTATAACTATTATAGTCATTTAATTATTATGTTTCTATTATGTTACTACTATTATATTCATCTATTATGTTTTGTTATGCTATTACTATTATGTTTTATTATTAATCTTAAGTTCATCTAAATGTTCTATCAAACTATTATGTTATTACTATCTAATGTTATTCATCTAATTATTGCGTTGGCCGATGTTTGGTGATTTGATATCCTTTGGCAATGATGACTTCAAGTACAATGGATTTTCTAATTGTAGTAGCTTTATTTTTTATATCAGCCATGAAAAAAAGAATTTATATAAATTATTCGTGAATACAGGTACTAAAAAACTGCAAATTTTGTTTAAATTCAGTTTCTAGGATAACAAATTTTTCACTTTGCTTATGCGATGCAATTTCGTTATTTGATTCACTATTATGTTCATCTAAAAATTTGGAAACATAAAGGAAACATTTTTATGGAATCTTTGTCATATGGAAACATGTTATAACATTCCAGAACTTTTAAAATATTTTTCCAATGACAGTGACTCGCATCATCACCCTTATAAAAAATGAAAAATATCATGTGGTTGTCTAATGTAAAATTTCTACAAACAAAAATCCTCTAATTACTAGAAAAATTAATGCTTTTTTATTTTTTTCCTTTTAATAAAGGGAAAGTATAGTAATCGTCAAAAAAAAAATCCTCTGCCGAGTGTTTGACGAATCTTCGCCTTTTAGAACTTCGCATTCGGAAAACCAATTTTTTAAAAAAATGTCTGTCTGTAAAAAAAATAATAACTCAAAAACGCATTGAGTTAGACAATCAAAATTTGATATACTGTCTTCAAACCAAATTTTAAGTAAAATCTATTCAGAGGAAATAACGTTCATCCGATTTTTTGAATATAAGTTAATGCGATAACTAAAAAACGAAGATAGCTAGACTGATTAGTTTCATTAGAAGAATTTAACCTTTATAATGTAAGCATCTGTAAAATTTTGATCGGAATTCAAATACGAGTTGATCGTCTGCCGGTTTGCGCTTTTAGAAACATGTAAAACACGATAACTCAAAAATGCAATGGCTTAAACATATCAAATTTCATAAATGATTTTGTGACTATGAGCAGGGCCCGATTTAGCCTAATTGCATCTGGGGGCAAAACCCTCTTTTGGGCCCCCTCTGCTTCATTATTTTAGTAATAGAGAACCAAGCATAGAACTTCACTATGGTACTTTCGATTAGGAGCCCCCTCTGTTGCGAGGACTCGGGACAACTACCCCACATGCCCCTGCCTCACCTAGGCCTTGACTATGAGTGTAATTTTTGTCAAACTTTTATATCAATCCGGTTAGGAAAAACGCTTCTAAAACACAGATTCGATTTTCTGATGCTATTAACTAGATGCCAGGAAATGATAGCTAAAAAATTCTCCAAGGATGACACGATAGATTTAAAAAAAATATTAAATTCAAGTCAAAAATTAATATTTCGTAAATATTGCAAGCCGATGCCATGAAAGGCATTCTCTGGCAAGACAAGTTTAAAGAGAGTGCACAGAAAAGTTTGGGGAAACTACTCACCCTTCAACTTTCAAATTTTCTTTAAATATTTAATTTAACGCTTCAGCTTCGCCTTTCTTCTGTGCGTTCTAGATTTTATTTATTTTAAATTTGCAAAAAGTGAATCCGTTTAATTGAAAATCATCTTTATGTGATTCTTACATAATTTCCAAGAAACGATGACATTTCCTTATTATTATGATTCATATTTAAATATTCCACACGTATGAGACTATTTTATTTTCATTATAAACTGAGTTCGATTTCAATAATATTCAGAGCTACAGTGCCAACTCTGGCACCCCTAAGACACCCTAAAAGGTCAAGAGGGTTGGTCTCCAAACACTCCTCTTTAGAAAACTTCACTAAATACCGAAATCGCTTTGACGATTAATCGCGTTAGTGCTCAACCACCTAATTTCCCTAACTACGTTTTATTTTATGCCCAGTACAACTCCACTGTTGCTCGATTACGCATTTGACCCATCCCATAGCTTTTCGCTGTTTACAGTTAGATTACGCGGTCTACGTAATAATAGTGCCGATTGGCGGAAGTAAGTCCAGAGCACATGCGTAATTCTGCGACATTAGGCCAACCTCATTGCTTTTTTCTAGAAAGAAGTTTTTGAATATTAGAGGAAATGAATATAAAATTCTGTTGACTTAGGGCAGTAATTTCAACAGCGATGTAGACATGATATTTATGTATTCGGAGTTTTCGAACTGATGTGAGCAGCGTTTATGCAGTCGGTTAATGGTCGGTCATTTCCTGGTATGAGGGGAATTGTTAAGTGTCGTAGTGATATTTCTTTGTTTCAACAACATCCGCGTCGAAATGAAGATTGCCGAATTGTTAAAGACTAACCTAGAGGGACAAATAAATATCCGTCTTCAATGTAATGTTATGTTTGTTTGTAAAAGTTTAGGATAAAATATATCTGCCTTGATAATAGCTGTCTCATCTGCATAAGTTTTAGCTTCACAATGTTTTAAAGATTTTTCCATAGCATTTATTTAACGAAAAATAAACATTCTGTAGTACTTATTGTAATTTATAAATATAAAAAGATCTTTCAAAGTTCATCAGAGAGCTGTTTCTCGTTAATTCGTCACAGTGTCGACAGTCCGATTCAATCTTATAGCATTTTTAGTGTTAAAAATTGAAGCACTTTAGTATTTGGTAGTATAATTTCTCTGAGCTTTCATCCTATTAATTTTGCTCTTATTTTTCCCAGATTTTAAACTTACTTGAAATTCCTTTTCTGCTTACTATAATTTGTAAACACAGTAAAATATTTTAAACTACATTATGACGTCATTTATCGTTAATTCGTCAAATTGTCGTTACATCAATCCAGTCCTATAACATTTTGATATTTAAAAAAATGTAGCGTTTCACATATTTAGTTTTATTATTAATTTCAGCTTTCCATCTATTGATTTTGCCTTTATTTTTTCCTGAATTTAAATTCATAATACACGTTATAATCGCTATAATTTGTACTACTTTTAAACTACTATACTTTTTTGACTAAGTTAGAACGTCGTTTCTCCTTAATTCGCTCTATTGTCCTAACCCTATTTAGCCCAATCACACCTTAGTATCTTTAAAAAAATAAAAATAAAATAAAAACTGTAACGCTTTTGGTATTTAGCAGTATAATTACTTTGATTTTTCAATCTATTTATTTTGCCTTTATTTTCAACTTTAAATTCATAATATATTCTATAGTAAACGCTATGATTTGTAAACACGGTAAAACCTTTTAAAGGACGTTATAGCATTGTTTCTTGTTAATTCGTCAATTAAGTCCTGTCACATCTTAATATTAGAACTTTAGCGCTTTAAGTATTTATCAGAATAATCAGTCTGAACTTTCAGCCTATTAATTTTGTATTCAATTTTAGACTTAAAATATTCTTAATTCGTTATTTTATTCTTTTTTTTTTTCAAATATTCTTAATAAATGTTCTTCAAATATTCTTACTATACACCACGAATCCAATCAAAGGTTAATTCTTATATCTGATGGCACGTTGTCTTTTTACTTCAATACTTCAGAATTTTGACCTTTTTCAATTGGAATATTCGTGCGTGATGTTGCAAATCCCCCGGATGAAAGGACTGTTGTTTAAAAATACAATATTCATTCTCTTTCTTGTCCTTTGAAGCGCAGCACAAATTTATTATTATATAATTAATTGCTTTATAACATGGCTACATTTGTTGTGAAGCTTTATAATCTGAGTGGAGGTTGTTCCAACTAATTTGGTGCAACATATTTTGTTCCATTTCTAATACAGCTTTTAAAATAACGAATCGATTAAAACGTTAAAGTAAGCCATTTATAATTTAAACTGAGTTTCTCTAAGCACCCATTTTGTCTACGACAATAACTACATGATATATTTTGGCCCCTGAATTTTGTTAGAAATCTTTGTTTTGAATATACTGGTAATTAAATTATCAAATAAAGCCATTAATTAAAAGTTGGTCTCTTCTTACTCTAGCTCAATTTTGTCCGCACTCCGATGAGTCACTTTTTAAACAATACTTTCGGCTCTTTTTTTCCCTCTCTTCATTTAGCCATTTCACAAAAATAAAATTGTATTGCAATTTAATTTTTTAAAAAAGCTTCTGATATAATACTGATGGTATTCTTATGTTCTTATACAATAATTTCAGCATAATACTTTTTTACACTGCATATCACTAGTATTAGTTTGTGGGCATTTTTTGTAATCTTATTTTGAGGAAGATCCATGAAATTGGTGGTAGAGGTAGTTACATATTTTCTTCAACAAATAATTCTATTTAAAAGCAATCTCAAGAGACTTTATTTACAGTAATGTCAAAAGATTTAATAGAATTTTCAAATATTTTATATAAAAATCCTGAACAATTTTTTCTATAAAATATAGTTATTTAGCATTTTATTTTTTATGAACATAATCTATTGTACAAATTCGTTTTCTGTGTGCGTTCTTCTATGAGATCATCTTGTCCTCCCCTTGTTCGAAAGAGCCGATGCCTCTGAATCGAAATCTGAATAGCAATCGAACGATTCAACTAAATTAAGATTTTTTTTTTTTTTTGAATATCTGTTTTCTGATTATATTTACATCCATCAACAGAGAAATAATTTTATTAATGTCCCCGATTCATTATGACTTTTTATGAAATAATTACGAACTATTCAACTGAATTAAGATATTTATTAAATATCTATTTTCTAATTATAATTACATTCATCAACCGGAAAATAATTTCATGAATATCACCAGAATGATTTTTCATGAAATAGTTACACTCATTAATTTTATTTCATAAATAACCAGAATTTTCAAATTATATAGCTAAGTGAGAACTAGATTTCAATGCATTTTATAAGCGGGATTTTTTTCTCAGATTATAGTGATTTATAATTTATATATATATATAAGGAATACATATTAACATAACTGAAAAAAAAATTAGTGTTGAAGATTGAAATTTTGGTCTCGAAGCTCTAAATGTGTAAAACTGATTGGTCCCATAAATCTAAAGTTAAATTTTCCATTAATAAGAAACAGTAAATTTTCCCGCTTAATCTGTTGAATGAATTAAATACAAGATAGAACATTTTTCTCGTTAAAAATTGCTGTTATGTCTTTCCTAATTATTAAATTAATTAATTCCTTATCAATTAAATTTAATAATGAAGAATAAACTAATTATAAAGTAATCAATTTTTTATTATAAAATTTTTCTTTGCTATTATCAAATTAAATATTTCCTTATTCTAAATTTTAATACACATAAAAATGGAAATTTATTGATCTCGTAAATGTACTCATAAATTAGAGTAATTCTATTTTATTAGTTCATAATAATCTTTTTTCTATATTCAATTGAAAGAATTTTAAGTGAATAAAACTTCTTTGTTTTAGTTGTTAATTTTACTACTTTAAATCTTAACAAACACAAAAGGTACATTGATATTTTTTAAAAAATAAATAGATAAAATTAAAGATATATAAAAAATAATAAGAACTTAAGACTTTTTGTTTAAAACAAATAGTATAAGTAAAAAATGGATCCCACTACTTTTGATAATTATTTTAACTTGAAATAATGTTGATTTATTTGAAATATAATGAATATAGTTTTCATTAACATATATCAAAACAGAAATTTATTTCATCAAATAAGAAACATTTTAATAATATTTCAAAAAAAAAAAGTTTTTTTTATCGACATTTTTTAAATTTATTTATGATATCGATATGAATATAATGTTCCTAAATTGTTAAACGATCACAGACGTGAATATTTCAACATCTAGATTAATAATTCATACTATCGCACATCCTTATTTTCCCTCCCCCCTTGAAGTCACTAAGCATTTAAAGAAAAATCTTATCTAATTTCAACGGATGTTTTCATTTTGATTTGTCTCTTCTTTCAGTTGTTTGAATGCAAAAAATGTTAAATTAAGTAAGAAAATATCGAAATGGCGTCTTATTAAATATTCAGAATAAAAGTTATATAATAATAATAATAATAATTATAAACGAATTTGGAATAACTAGAAGCGTTTGTCAATTTTCTTGATGTATTCTTGTAGAGAAATTTCCTGACTTTTATTTGCTCACGATCCATACCAGATTAAGTCTGGAGTACTAGCGCCATCTATACTACAAAATAATAAACAGATGGATGCTCTACTTCAATATTTAATATTTATTTTTTCAAAATTCGATTTCCTTGTCTGAATTCAGAAACCCTGTTTTAATCATAATACATGTCATATAATAATATATGTTTATGTATCTTATATCTAAATATTATAAGCATTTTTTAATTTATTATTTCGCTTCATCAGAATTTTTTCTTCAAAAAAGAAAAAGAAAAAAAAATTACTCATGAATTATATTACTTAGAAATTAATTAAGGTTAAAAAAATTTTCTTTTTCTTATTTTTTTCTTGTAATTTTTTAACCAAATTTTGATTAGTTTTACATCAAGAGCTTTTCGTAATTTACATTGGGAAAAGTTATATACTCTTCAAATAAGAATTATTTTAGACTTACGCGCAAAACTCGAAAATTCATGAAACTTCAAAGAAAAATTTAAAAATGAATAATTCATATATTTACTAAATTTTGCTATTTAATCTAGTTGTTAGAGACAAATAATTTATGAAACATTTAAAATTATTTATCACTACATTTTTAAAATAACATTAAATGTTGCAAAAAAACTAGCAAGAATACCTTTTAATAATTTTCAATCCCTCAAAAATAAATAAGTTGTAATTCACTTTAATATATATAACTTTGTTTAAAAAGATAGAGCTATTACAATAATAGGAAAAAAATTTATTGTTCTAAGAAGTAAGTATTTTATTATTTATTTCTTAAATATTTTTCATAATGTTCAATAAAACAAGAAAATAGACGAAGCAAATTAATTTTAAAAGATTACTAATTAAAATATTTAAGTAAATAAAGATGACTATATTTTTACATAAAGATGACTATATCGTCATCATATAAAGAGGTATATGTTGACTGATGCACAATATTAATTTTTTTTTTTTGTTTTTTTGTTTTTCTACTGTTACAATACAGTCATATTCTAAGATATTTTTTTTCCCGAAATAAATGCTCTTTTCTAAAAATTGATGACCGTTATATGAAATGCAATGAATTTCGAGAAATATTTGTTCTAGCACAAGAAAGTATATATTCTTTAATTTGCAATGTAAACCTTTGCAGAAATATAAATGTTGTATTAGTAAAAAATTCATTATGAAAAAGTATTTCTTAAAAATTTATTACTCTTCCAAAAGAAATTGCTTTAATAAAGTTCATGACGCATTCATTTTTGTACAAAAATATCAATTAAGAAATATTCGCATATAATTACATACAAACATATTTCATATTAAATGCAATTGTCGCTGTTTCTTGCAATTCGTATCAAAAATATAAATTCCCTTTCGTATAAAAATATATATTAAGAAATAATCGTATATAAATATATAATTGCATTTCACATTAAATACAATTGTTGCTATTTTTTTTAATATTTTTCAAAATCACATTTTTTTTAAATCAACCTTGAAGCATTATTTATGATTATAAATTCCATTAAAAATTAAACAAAAGGCATAATATATTATTACTTCGCATAAAAGGAAAAATAAAGTTGTTATAAAATTCGATCAATGTGTTGTTTTTGTTGTACCAATTCTTTCTTTCAAAGCAATGCTATGATGTACTTTTTAAAATTCGTCTGTTTAAAATGAATTTAAACTTATCTTATTGGATTGTGGTTTAAAATTTTATGCGTCGGATTTTTAAAATTAAAAAATAAATGAAAGTATATAATTAGAAGTAATAAAAGAAAATATACTTTTATAGTTGCAAAAATTAATAAATAAAAAGGTTAATAATATATACTCCGAATGGTTAGGATATTATTAACAAATATCCATTTATGTGACTTCGATATATTCTATCAAATATCAGCTCTCCTTGAATTCTAAGGATCTTTGCATAATAAGGCATATTGAAATCAGCAATTGTTGGTTGCGCGACTGAACCTCAAACATGATAGTATCCTATATAAGATGCAACACATTTACATATCAATATTTTTCTTTATCAAAAATTCTTAACAAAAAAAAATCTCGCACACTCGTAATAATATAATACATCCAGTACCCAAAAAATCGTTTGAGTACACTTCCTGTCGCAGTCATGGAGTAGAGGGAGACCCCCTTGCACCCCCGTCTCCATCATTGTCCCATAACACGAACATTTCACTCCCCCCCCCCCCTTGAAAAATCGGACACGCGAGCACAGGGGGGAAGCGGACGGTTCCATTCCCCTTCATCCAGATATAGCCAGGTATACCTGGGGGGTTAGGGAGGAGCCTCGTATTCATGAGGGATGCTGAGGATGAAAGGTAAGAGGGGGTAGAAACGAGAGGGGCAACCCACTTAAAAGTACCCGCCGATCGGGAGCCGGTTTCAGTTGCACGTTGAACACAGCACCGGTTGGAAGGTAGCAAGGAAATCGTTTGGTAAGAGAGAAAAACTTGCTCCAGAAGCACCCCGTGGAACGCGCGGTAGAGAGAACCGACTGTCTAAACTTCTGTCGCGTTTATGGTTAATCAAATATTTTATCATTTTTAAAGCAAATATTATTATTGCTGTAGCCGAAATTTTATCAACAAGCATTTGAAGTCATTTTTTTTTCGGCCGATATTTCCTGCTTAATTGTAGAGCTATGATTAGGTTATTTTAACTATAAAAGACAGTTAAGCAGGCAGCTAAAAGTAAAAATCAACGTATACCAAAAGACTTAAGTGCTTTTGCATCATGGCATCGATGGCGCTTTATAGCAGCAATCAGCCAGAAAACCTCATGGGTAGTAGTACAACGTGCTACTTGGTATCATCTCCATCAAACATGGACAATAGCTCCTTGATATACAGCTCAACCACATCGACAGCAACGCATTCTCCGCCATCCCTTGTTGGAACACAGCAAAGGATCGCTCCAAAGTTACCCGTCCACCAACAACAACCACAGCAACAACACAAATACATCCACCAACAAGACTCATCAGAACTAATGCGTTGCAAAAGGCGAATCCAACTTGGACAGTTGTCATCTTCTGGTAAGAGCATGAATCCTCAACCAGCAGCTGTGGCCAGGAGGAACGAAAGGGAACGAAACCGGGTCCGGCTGGTCAATCTCGGGTTTGCAACGCTCCGACAGCACGTCCCCAGCACGACGAAAAACAAGAAGATGAGCAAAGTGGACACTCTGAAATCGGCGGTCGAATACATCAAGAGGCTGCAGGAGCTTCTAGGGGAAACGGGTGGCCCACAACCCGGTTCCGTCGACGAGAACTCTTACCCGATGGGCGGCCAGTCTTCGACGGGTTCTCCGACTCCCAGCCTTTGCTCTGACGCTTCCTCTCCCTACGAAGTGATCCACGGTGATGAGGAAGACGAGCTCATGGACTTCGCTTCCTGGTTTTGAATCTTGTCACGGTAAGTTGGCTAGTATTTCGATTGTTTCTTCTTTGTAAGCAGTGGCATGCTTTTTATGTTACTCGTATCTATGTGGTCATTCAATCCATTTATATGTTTCTGTAATTAATCATAAAGATTAGAAACTATTTCTCCGTACAAATCTTTATTTTTAAATCTATATTAATACTTAGATGTACTTAACTTATATGGATAGTCAGATAAATTCATTAAAATATGATTAAAATCGTGTTGAGGCTAATTCAGAATAGTTTTGAAGCTCAATTTTAAGGAAAGTTTATTATTTAAAATAATTAATACTTGATTATCGTTTTATAATTCTGCTGTAATCAATGAAAATAATAACTAGACCTTCAAAAAAATATATCCGATGGTGACTTAGTTAATGCGTAATATAGAAACTTTAAATACATAGCTAAGACGTAAGTATTTTTACTATAATTTATTTGTTAGATATAGATAAGTGATCATTTATATAAATTTAAGTTTATTATAATAATCAGCTATAAATTTAGCTTATGAACCAATGACTGTTTAATGACGTCTTCTGTTGTATCTTATTCTCTGTGTGTGCGCATGTTTTGCAGCTTGATGATTTTAAAATAAATCCTTTTTTTTTTCAAATTTCAGTCATTTTATTGAACTGAATAAAATCTACTATTAATAAATTAATTAAATAAGTAAATACTTTTCTGATAATAAGGCTGAAAAACTTTTCTACCAAGAAAAATTTCTCTAACTGTGTACCTGAAAAAAATTTGCGATTAATTTAATTATGCGTTTCAACTTAAATTTTCTACTTGATGTATCTGTTATTATTATTTTTAGAATTAAAATAGTACTAGATAAACCATTACTGCATTTATTTTGTTTTATATGAATTAGCTACAAAATCGATATTATAAAAACTACTAACGAAATAACATTGAAACTATAAATTGATGCTGCTACATAATTCCATCGTTATTTATATAAAAATCTAAAGCTTCAAAGAGCATTTATATATAAAAAAAAAACCAGACTTAAGCTCTAATGATTTAAAACGCTTGAACAAATGGTTAATAAAATCCCAAATCCACTTGATAAAAACCATCACTTTAGAGTTACCCCTGCATAACTTCATTAATTAATTGAATTCAATAACTCGGATGTTATGCATCCCGTAAATTATCAATAAAAAAAATTGCGATCATAAAGCGCGAATGATCATCCCCTAAAATCAAGATCTCGATTTCAAACGATACCGTCATGTTGCCATAAAAATAATCTTCCCCAATAATGATCAAAGAAAAAAGGGAAATTCAGTCATTGTCCCTGCGTCGAAATACAGCAATTTAGCCTAGAGCACCCCGAGTTGCATCTTTATTTGAACCTGAAAACCAGCACCGAATCGCTCATCTGTTGCTTGCTCAGACAAGGATCATGAATTAATCGTAAAATGAAGTCTCGGCCAGCTATTAATGTCATAGTAAGAAGGAAGTACAGGTCACGAAAAATATTTTTTTAACGCTTGGTTTTGCTTTTTGATCGCTTATGGTGGGATGCCTTTTTTTATTGTTATGTTATTCACTCATTTTGCGGTGCGTTTTCGCATGGATCTAACATAACGAACTGCATTCACATACTGTGACGTCAAAATTAGGATGTTTTAGGAAAAGGGCAAGGTTTCGGGAATAATAAAAATTAGGACGTTAATGTTGGCGTTGCGATTTTCTCGAACAGAGACAAACGTTCTATTGTTGTTCTATTTTATAATTGTAACTTTCTGATGATCCCTTTCATTTAAAAAGATTGGGGGGTTTCTATCTTAAAACAAAAGATCTTATTCTTATCTTTTTCGATTGCTGCGCTGTTGTAGATTCATGCAATCTTTTATTATTATACCGAGAAACATAACCTTCGCTGAAAATTTAGTTCATATTTAAAAAAGAAATTAATTTTTAAATGAATCTATATATTCATTTATGAATGAATATATTATGAATATAATGCTTAGGAAATAACAGTGTTGAAATTTTAAAATTTTAACTCGATTTCTTAAGTTATATTCTTTTTCAGCAACGTATCTGTAGTTACGTTAAACTTGAAACATAACGTTAAGTTGCAGTGAAAGTTTTGATTATATTATGGTCGAAGTAATCTTTTTATGAATCCTTATTTAATACAAACATATTATATATATGTGTGTGTGGTATTCCTGTGAACAACTTAGGGCAGTTAAAAATAGCATTTGTTCTTCCATTTCTAAAAATAATGATTAGAACTTAGAATAACTCTAATTGCTAAAGAAGAAAGAGAGATAGATATAATCTCGAATTCACTTCGCCGCCAAACTTAACCTTTTCACTGTCTTCTCCAGTCCCCGAAAATTTCTGTTTTCCGATGTATTAGAAGTAACAAAGATAAAAACTCAAACAGTTGAAAGCTCTAAAATGTAGAGCACTTGAAACATGTTAAGGTCGCCCTACAGAAGTTTCACTTGAGCGCGCTGGATGCGTCTAGGATGTTGAAGAGGTTAAATATCGAATAAGTTTGCTTAAAGTAATGAGTTCAAGCATACTAGTAAAATAATTGTTTTTAAAAAGCCTTTGATTTAAATTTTCATTTTTTTATGAAAAGAAGTTTAAAACTTTTTCTCTAAGATCTAAACTTACGAATAATTTTATTATTTTACGCATTTTGTTTCTAATTCTGTGCAAAAATCTAATCTATTGGTTGTCGAATTTGTATATTTGAAGCACTTGCTTAGGCATAACACCACTTTTCTGTTTTTATATCAAGAATATAAAATATCATAACAAATGTATTATGCAATAAATATTCCAACTTAGATAAACCGTGTGTTAAGTAAAGTGAAAGATAATACTAGCTAGCTTCAAATCGGGATTTTTTTCAAGGAACTAAACCTTACATCTGTTTTTATTCATTAAACAAAAGGACTCGAATCATCAGATTTAGAAATTATAAGAACATTCTGGAACAAACGAGAAATAACTGAAAATAATTCAATAATTTTTAGGCAATTTATTCGCATTTACATACGGACTTGCGAACTGCGACTTCTAGTTAGTAGCATTCTACCCCTGAGCCAAGCAGTCCGTGCCAAGCTAGAGCAAGTTTCGTTACAATATTCTTTATTAAATTATAAAGAAGAAAACTGGACACAAAATTCGATGTCAACAACCCACGAATGGAACAATATGGCCATTCATTTTATAAGGAATAGAATATAGAAGGAAAACCTCCCCCTCCCTTTTAATTTTGGCACCAGTCGGATGAAACACCCTCCTTAAAAAGCCTCCTTTTTTTATGGCGTGGACGAAATTGGGTCTTCTCTTTTTACGACCGTGCAATTCAAACATGAGGTTGGTCTTGGCTTCTAAGCCGTGGAAGAAAGCACATACTGACGAACAGACGGACCGACAAACAAGTGCGAAAGCAGAACAGGTAGTATTCATCTTATCAATAGGAGTCCCAGGTATAAGGTCCACAATAGAGATTCTTATACTTGGGTGACCCTTCTTTTTTGCCTTGGGTCCTGCACCCCACGGAAAGCCTTCTTTCATTGTTATGCCCCAACATCGAGTTTTTTTGGTTTGTTGGACGTTGTTATTTTTGCCAAGACAGGAAACATGGCTTGGTTCTGGTGCCTTCCTTTTTTTTTTTTATTAATTTTAATACTGGAGGAGAGGGTCGAGGGTTTGAGGGTGGTGCGCTTGAATGGCCCTGGGATTTATTTATATGGATATAATAGACAGGAAATTCGGTCACTGTATTACTCGAGCCATGATGAATATCTTCCATCAGAAGTCAGAACAGTGGCAACCTTGACCTGTTCAGTAGGGGTCAGAAGGTATGTTTTGTTCTCAGTAAACTGATGATGCAGTAAGATGAAATGGTTAGATATAAGGGAGTGACTTTAAAATAGAAACTACCTGTCAATTAAATAATAAAATAATTATAAGTATTATATTATTACATTTAAAACGAAATTCATGCCTGCGTTAATAAAAGAACTTAATTTGCGGTTTTAAATTGATTTGTTTCAAAACAGAAATTTTGCAAGTTTGCCTGAGGATATTTGAACGTATGTTATTGTTTTTAATTATGGTAATTTACAACCCCTCCGACGAACTGTCAGCGATTTCAGCTGAGTGTACAGTAGCTTTTGAGGGCCAATACCTCGAGATTACTCGGCAGATATGAAGACAACACACACATTCGTTTGTACAACCCCTTTTTACAGAAGAGATCTTTCACTCACCTCACAGATAAAACACACGGTAGAGAACAACTATGCATGGGCCAGGACTCGAACACGGACACCTAGATCTAGGGGAAGACGCGCTATCGCTAGGCCAGGTTGTTGTAACACATTCATTGCTCCTCCCGCTGGTGTGGTGTAGTGTGCAGAGGGGGGTGCTAGTTCATTTGTCGTCCTCGTCATCTGATCTTGGTTCAAAAGTACGAGGTCCGTCCCAAAATAGCCCTCGTGTTGCTTTAAATGGGACTTTAATATAACTAAACTAAACTAAACACATTTATTGCAGTAGTGATACACCCGTTCAGAGTATATTTCACTAAAGAATTTATTAATAGTTAAAACTATAGCAACGAAGAAAGGGCGGTATAAAATTTTTGTTGAGTCTCAAATAATATTTCAAATAAGGTCGTTCATACTTAGCAGTTCTTGAAATACAATGAGATTCCAAATAAATTTCATTTGTTTATATATGTATATATATATAATTCTCACCGTAGAACACTGAAAAAAACATTAGTATTCTCTAATATTTTTATTTTTATAATTTGTAAGAGATTTTTAAGACAATATCGAATATTTCATAAAGTGAATGCTATCTGCTGCAATATTCTCCTGCAATATTTGATTTACAATACTTAATATTTGATCTCACAATTTCTTGCGTATTTGTATTTAATCATAAAACCTTTACTATACTTTCATATGTGCATTTTTATAAATAGATTTTTTTTTTATATCTTTACAGATTGAAATGGAGCACAAACTACCTCAGTATAACTTGTTGGAGAAAAAAAAAACTCTTGCCGAGCAAGACTGCTTGTTAGTAGCTGTCGAGTTTTGATTCAACTAAAAATGAAAGGCATTTGAACTTAAAGCTCAAGCTATGCTTACAGCACTTGAAAGTGAGAGGCAATTCCACGCCATGCTGTTACAAACTTTTGAACTTTTTGATTTTAATCAGTGACGGTTTTACACGAATCAGTTGATCTGATTCTGTAAGAATGAAAGCAGTTGCAATTTTTCCTGTTGCCATTCCAAAATGTGTTTCTTCTATATAATATATTTATATCAGATTGAATGTTTGTACTGATGTGTTTTATTTATTAGAAAAAAAAATGTAAATTACTTATTGGTTGATTGCTTCAAACAGGATACATGCAAAGATTGTTCGTAATAATGATTTCAAAATTTTAACTAAATATTAAATATTGAAATTCATAATTTCGATTCCAATGTTAATGAAACAAAATGTGATCAATAATCGTCCAATAAGATTGATTAGTTTTATGTTGATACACTGTGCCTTGTCCAACAAAGCCTTCATTGTAGCAAATTGTTAAGCACGCTTTGCATTTTATTCAGACTTGTAGCTTGTTAGAAGTTAAATGTATTGATGAAGAATTTTATGCATTTCTTATTCTTGTATTTTTGTGAAGTTATTGTAAATAAGAGATAAGAGAGCTATTTTTTTGTATTTCCTGGTGAAAATTCATCAGATGTTGGAATCATACATTGTAATATTCATATTCTCATATGGCAATTTGCACATTTTTTAAAAAGTTTTTTTAATGCTCACGGATCAAATAAAAAAATATTTTTAAAATTTTTTGTCTGCTTATTTGAATACTTATTTCAAATTCAGCTCATTAATTTAGGTTTGTAGCAATGATATTAGATAATTTATTCCTTTGAAAATAATCCAAACAATGTCTCCGTGATATTAATTACGTTATAACAATTCTAAAATAAATATAAAAGTTCATTTTCATTAATACATTTTTTAATGCAAAAAATCATTTATAAGTTGATAACATTTTTAACTATACAAATACATAAATATATTAAAATTTATTTTTCATTTAAATAAATTTATTTAATTTCATTTGTTTAATCAAATGCAAATATTTTTAATCATAAAACACATAAATTTTTGCAGATTTTCTACGTTTAAAACTATTGTAACTTTCACTAATACATAGTAATCAATTTATCAAGTATATCTTATTAGATATACTTGATAAATTGATTTAAGTCAGATTGCCACATTATTTATAGAATTTTTTTTGAATAAATAGCTTTTTCCAACATATATTTCAGTCATAAATGCTAATGAAAACAATAAACTGAAAACGAAACAAACAGAAATGCTATAAATGATTTCAAAAATAAAAGGAACTAAGAGATTAAGGTCCTAAACAATTGCTTATAAACTCATTTCTTTGAACAACATACGCTTCATTTTTTTTCGAAGAATCAAAGAATACTGTTCTTTTCCAAATAATTTAAGTATGAAGACTTTAAACATAGAATTTCTTAATTTATTAGTTCCTAGATTCCAATAAGATATTTGTCAAAATCTCAAATTAAAAGTAAAAATGTCAGATTTATTTTTGTTTAAGTAGCTTATACAAACAACCTTTTTTCATTCAAAATAATATTAAATATTGAAAGCAAGACTTTTTTTTAAACTATGTAATTAAAATATTATTGCCCACATGGATTTTCTTGCTTCAAAATTTCAAAAATAAATGAATGAAATATGAATTGCAATTGAACCAACTTTTTTGGTTGTGCGGTTTAATGACCAAAGCAATTTTTTATTAAAGGAATTCAATCCTTAATTTGGTTCAGTTATTCAGAAGAGCCGTGACTTCGCCGGTTCTGACCGATTTTGATTGTCCAAGACCAATTTTGACAAGTCCAAATTCATTGTAACAAGTACATTCGAAGGTATACTTTCATAGGAGTACATCCAGGGATATCAGTATGTGCGTTCAAGTACTTTTTATTATTTTCCGTGAATGACCAATTGAAGGATTTAATATACTTGAAAAGCTCTCATAAATTATTCCTCAACCCAAAATAATAATAATAATATTCAAAAGATATCCTGATTTTAATGAATCTCCACTATTACATCTTCCTTGCTGCAAAATAAAATACCTTTTTATAGAAAATTTTTAACGTCTTTTTTTTTTTTCAGGGTTTGTCTGACTCCCTTGCTAATAACAAATCAGACAAGGGAAATTTAGCATTCAGTCGTCGCATTGTGATTGTAAATTTCTTTCGTAAATCAAGTTTTGAACAACATTAATCAGGCATTTTGTCATGGAAATTATAGATCATCTTCGCGTAGTTAATTACAAGCCATACTGCGTATTTGTACATAAATAAAATCACTTTAAACTACAAGTTAAATAAATATCTGACTGATGTTATTGACATAAAAATTGTAAATTGCATTAAAATTTGCGATAAGTAGATCAAAAGAAAATTATTGTTGGTAAGTCCATGTCTCGTACTTTTTTTTTTTTTGTCATAATATGATCAATCTAAATGCAAAGTTGTGTCTGGAACTGTGAGAAAGTTGGTTTTGACTGGCTTATAGAAGCTTCAACCATCCTAGGCTCAAACTTTTAATACGTTATCCATCAATTAATATAAAAAACTTAAGCAATGTTTGAGGCAATCAGCTTAAATTCTTCTGCAAAACACTGTTTATTTCAAAAAGAAGAAATGTATGATTTCAAAACAGAGCAGCTGATTATAATAATCTTATCGGCTCGGATTCACGCAAAATCGCCCTATTAAACAAAGTTTTGACTCGGGCGTTTTTAGGCTCATTACTGAAATCTTAGAGTGAGAGGTAATTCGACACCACCCGCTCATATGTATTTAGTTTAGTTTAGTTTAGTTATATTAACGTCCCTTGTAAAGCAATACTAGGGCTATTTTGGGAGGGGCCTCGTCATTTTGAACCATGGTCAGATGTCGAGGACGACACCTGACACACACACACCCTCTCCTCCCCACACCACATCAGAGGGAGGACGTTTGGCCTTACATATTTGATGTGCAAGAGACATCCTCACACGACGGTTCTTCGGTGAAATCGAGTTTTGAACCTGAAACCTTCCGGCCGCTCATATAGGAGCGACAATTCCATTCTGTTTTCATGTACGATGAGTTGCCGGATTTTAAGTACTTCAATTCTCATACAAGCCGAGCTCATAAAAATAATACGCTGAAATTCAGAAAATAAAATATATTTCTCATTTACATTCTATGAATATCTTAAGACAGAGGCTTTCATTCATCAAATAAAAAAAATTATGAAATTAAACGTCAAATAGCATTGACTGTATAATATTGGAATATGCTTATTTTATTGACTAAAATATTCCTTATTCTTAAATCGTGCAGGTTTTCAAGACAATTTTAATTAACAATGATCTTCTCAGAGATTTGTATCAATATATTTATCTAAACTTCTGATTTAAAGTGATTCTAATATAGTTTTATTTATTCAATTGCTGCGTTTTCAACGAATTAAAAATTAGAGTATTAATTATGCATTATTTTTCATTATTAAAAAATCAGAAAAATATTGTTTGATTCAAAAAAATTAATAATTTTAATCTGGACTCTGTGAATTAAAGAAATTCTAATAAATGGTTCATTTCTTTTTAAGACGAAAAACAGTTTGAAACAGTGATCGATTAAATATATTTCTTGATAATTAAAATGTGAAAGAACACATTAATTAATTCGTGAAAAATCTTTATTGAGTTTTTTAATATGAGCTCTAGAATTAAAGAATTTCTCTTACTTTATTCACAAAATATTCTCCTCAACAATTTTATCTGGGCTCTTCAATTTAAGGAATAGCAATACAATTATTTGAAAGTTCAATTCTTTTTAAAACAAAGTAAATGGGAAGCAGTGATTGATTGTATATAATTCTTGATTATTGAAATTTGTAAAAACAGTGAATTAATTCTTCGAAGAACTTTACCTAGATTTTTAAACTGAGCTTTTGAATTGAAGAATTTTTTACATAATTCATGGATTTGGAAGGCTATTGTTCTGCTCTCTTTTCTACTAAATGGACTTAGATTTGAAGAACAGTTTAACATAGGTTAAGTTTTTTTAATTATATATTCTCTTGTAATTTCTATTTTGTAAAAGTATCAATACTTCTTTAATGATACTCTGTAAAATTTTATAATAAGTAATAATAACATGTACAAACAATTTTTATTTTTATTTTCTTTCCCAGGAACATTCAACATAAACATTCAAAAGAAAAGTATAACATGATAAGAAAATGATTACTGGAAAAAAAGTTTTCTTCAAACAATTAGTGTAGAGTAGGCTAACTAACTATTAAAATTTTGTTTAAAAAATTGGCTTTTTTACTTTGTTAAGATCCGGCTAAAATTACGAAAAACATTCATTTTTATTCTCTCTTCTTCTTACATAAACAAATACGAATATTATAATTAAAACAACCCACAGACAACAAGTGTTTGTCTTAATACAGTTATTAACTCCCAACTGACTGCTGCTCGCGTGTACAACAATGGAAGACATTGACCTCTGCGAAATATCAAACCTGCATTTCGGGTCCATTTTTGTCCTGCCATTTGCAGCAATCGCAATTTTTCAATAAAAGCATGTGTAATGCCGTAAAGTCTATTAAAGTAGCATTATAATAAATTTTTAGGTATTTGGAAGACCTGGAAAAACAATGTCTATTACATAGTGTGACAAAAATTAACAGAAACGAAAAAAAAAAAAGAAAAAAAAATTTATCATTTGAGAGAAATAAAATCTAATAATAATTATCGGAGATACCGAATCTGAAACTATACCCTACGGCTGTTTTGTCACTACAGTAAATTGGCCAGTTATATTGCATTAGCAACCCAATTTTCCGGGTTTTAAATAAAATGCAACTTTGTATGCCAGAAAGATAAACACCAACAAATCAAATCAATTCTAGAAAACTACCACCAAATGATAAATTTATATTATAAATTCATAACAATCATAAAATTAAATAATCAAAATCAGCATATCATTGCTTAATAAGTCATTAATTTGATAATTACTTATACAATCTTTATATAATATCTGCTAGAGTTGATTCATGATATTTTCTACATGAACATCTTTTTAAAGGAAAAAAGATGTTCATTTGAAAATAAATCAACGGAAGTGCCCCCCCCTCACTTTTCTTGCATACTCACTAATAAATGTGCATGTGTATTAGTAACTGTTTGCCACTGGCAAGTAATGGTCATGAAAAAGTCTATTAGCATGCGATCTTTGGCGACTAATCGCCGGAACAAGCCAATTACGAAGTCACATAATGCTGAATGTGCATTTTAGATCCACTGAAACAAAAATTTAACTCAGAGCTATGTCACAGACTCATATATAAAATTTCCTATTCAAGTCATTCGTTCTTTCTAAATAAGTAAATCTGAAATTATCACATTTACTTTTCTGTGGAAGTACGAACCTCAGACATTTAATTCCAAATTTGATATATATCTGCACTTTAAATGTTAAACATATGTACCAAATTTTAACCATCTAGATCTCTTCGCATTGTACTTGTTCTGTTTACTTATATTCTCATAATCAGACAAACAAACTTTCCCTGAATAAATTTTGCTCTGAATTAGACAGAAATCAACAAATTTGTGTATATAAAATATAAAATATAAAGCATATATATATAAAGCATTTTTTTCTTGCAACGCCACTGTTTCTCTTTGACTTTCTTAGAAAGATAACAGTTTTCGACCCAGATCAGTCTTGACACGTTAGACATGTTAGAAGGTGCTTCACTTCGAAAGGTTTTCCATAGATTTACAACTAGTTTTTGAAAACGAAAAAGTAATAGTAAATCCATGAAAACCATCCAAAGTTTTTGTGCTCAAAGTGGACTAAAATGTCCGACATCTCTTCACCAAGCTTTCACAAGCCTCTTTTAAGATGAAGACTTCACAATAAACGTCAGTTCCACTCGCCTGGACCGAATCTCCCCACCCCCTCCAAACAGAGAGGACCCCTGCCCCCTAATAATAGTCATTGGCCCTTCGACACACAATGGAATAGGACCACCGCGGATTCAACAAAAACACTTCGCCGGCACCACACTCCCACTAAAAAGCCGGCTCTTTTTTTTTTCTTCTGTAAATATTGTTTTCAGTACACCATTCACCTCTGTTATAATAGAGAGGGAAAAATCCTGATGTTTCCAGAGAATAGGGAAAATTTTTGCCGAAATTAAAAATGAATTTAGTAGATTTTATAAAAGGAATAGGGATTGAGATGACAACATTTTTCAATGAATGTTGATTCTTCAGTTGAAGACATTTTTTTAAGTAATTAATTTAGTTTGTGTCTGCAGAAAATTCTTATCACCCACCTTCCAAAGTTTTAAAATGTGGTGCAATAAGTAAATACTATAGGTGTACTACACTTTTTCATTGTGATAATGAAGATCCTTCAAGAATTCAAAATTTAAAATCATACCAGAATGTTGATATATTTTGAAGAATATCATAAAAACTGAACTAAAACAAATTATCACAATAAAAAGGACAAGTGTAAAGTTATTACACTTATAATAAAACTTTCTTATATTAACTTAAAATTTTCTTATTCTTCTCTTAACTTATAGTATAAATTGTAAGGTTATAACATGGATTAAGACTTGAATACTTTTCATAATTTAAAATTTATTAAATACTTTAACGGAGGAACTGCAAAAATCAAGTTAAGCATAAAAGAATTAAGTAAAGTTATTCACAACAAATAATTCCGACGAATCAACTAGTGGCCAAAGACGGTTGGTTTAAAATAAATTAAGAAATAATTTAGTTTAATAAATTTCATGTAATAAATAAGATTTCATAATTTTGTTACGATATTAAATAATCAGTAAATAATAATAACGATACAACTGTTCAAAAGGACATTTTCAAATCTTTTATTATATTTGCAAAAAATTTTGTCTATGCAGGTTTTTTGTTTTTGTTTTGTTTTGTTTTTTGAAACATTGGGGAATTTTAGTATTTTCAGAATCTAAAAAATTCCCCAGGGCCACCACAGGTGAAAATAACCACCCATGAATTTTCAATTCAGTAGCTAAAATCGAGCGAATAACCCAAGTCCAACCCGCGATCCTCCCTCAGTGAATTCAAGGCTGTAATTTGGTCTTTAAATACGGACATCTTCATAAGAAGTAATCAGGCTTACACGCACGCCATAACCTATTTCCATGTTTTTGTGTTTCTCTCGAATTCTGATATTCTGGCATTGCTCGATGTTTTTTTCATCCTCCACTGCATTTGGGGAATGGAGAAAATGAAACATTGTTGCTTGCCGAAAGTTGCCCCTTCTCATGAAAATACAATTCGGGAGGATTCTTTAAGGAGGAAAATGTGTACACTGGATCTGTAAAATTGCAGTTTCGGTAAATTGGATCGAAAATTGAATGCGGGTCATTCATTCTTGTATGTTTTGAAAAAAAAAATGGGAAGGGTCTGAAATAGAATCCATAGTTGGTATTTTTTATATATATATATTTTTTTTCATCTTCGGGGTTTTTTTTTTTTTTTTTTCGAACATGAGTTGAATAACATCTTTGATCGAACACGATTTCTTTAATGGATTTTATCAGGAATAATCAGATTGCAGTTTATTGATTATTGAGGTTCTAAATCGATGTGCTTTCTCAACTGTTCATATATGTAAATACTCCAAAATATACAGTTTGTTTCTAAATCCGTAACTTTTTAATAAAAATGCATCATAATTAGTAAACAGATGCAATGATTAAAAAATTTATCAATTTTTTTTCTCATCCAAAGTGAATTACATCGTTGAACGAACAACAATGTCCTTCCAGATGCTATCAGGATTAATCAAGTATACAGTTCGTTATTCATTTAATTTATAAACCGAAGAACTGTTTTCTTATGTAAATAATCCAAAATATAAAGTGTATTTGTAAACCCGTAAAAAGTCAAGATGATACATAATTTGCATACTTACGTAATAATCCAAAAGAAATTATCATTTCCCACCTCATTTTCAACGCTTTTTCAATCTCAGTTGAATAACATCTTTGGATGAACAACTATTTTATCAGAAATAATTTAATGAAGTTTGATAGTTTCTAAACCAATGAATTTCATAAAATGTTCACTTATATAAATAATCCAAATATAAACTTTGTTTCTAACTCATTGTATATTTTAAATCAATGTGTTCCATTACCTGTATACATACGTAATAATCCAAAAATAAATTATTTTTATAATACATAAACTTCACCATAGATGAGATTCATCAAACTCTATATTAGTGTAATTTTTTTTAAGTAAAAATTACTCAGTTATTAAACCGATGTATTTCAACTGTATACAATCGTAAATGTACTCAATCGAATATAAACTTCTAATTTTTAAAGTTTCCGTTATTATATATTAATGTAAATGACACGAAAGTAATTATTTAATTATTCGCCCGCTTTCACATCGACTGTATATTAATGAAATATTTTTAAGATACCATTTATAACAATCCGTCTTTCGTTACAAGATCTGATAATCCTTACTCTGAAAGGACAGCAATAAATATTACTATCCAAATCATAACGCAGGTTTCAAAGAATCGAAAGAATCGGTCTTACATTTCGGCATTTCTAGTATTAGGTAGAGGGGAGTGGAGAGAGATAAAAAGTATCTATATTAAATATAAACGCATGTTTAAAACTTTTGACGTCATAAATTTGAGAGTTAATAAATAATGAACAATATTGCTCTTATATTTGCAATAAAATGGTATTTCTTCAAATTACAAAATAAACATACCTTGCAATCGAAATAGTTATAAGTTTGTAATGTAAATAAATGTGTGTAACTGTGCTCAGGGTAAAAATAATATTTTACACACACATTTGAAGATTTGAAGGTGACTTTTTCAGTCAAATGAATGAAAATTTAATTGTGTTTAGTTTAAAATAATTCTTTATACAAACTTAACAGCTTTTTAAGGTGATATTTCCCTTTAAATGAATGAGTGTGTAATTGTGCTCAATTTAAAAGTAATATTTTATTCATTTTTACAATTTTTAAAAACAATACTTCCCTTCAAACAATTAAATATGTAATTGTGTTCAGTTTTAAAATATAACTTAACACACATTTACAATTTTTAAAAACGATATTTTCCGTAAAATAAATGGGTATGAAATTGTGCTCAGTTTAAAAATATTATTTTATGCACATTTACGGCTTTTAAAGGTGATATTTCTCTTCAGTTTTAACAAGGATTTCTCTTTATATTTTCATTTCAATAATTAGTAAATCCATAGAGCTTTTTTCCCCATATTTTTGATTTAGTACGATTAGAGCCTCTGCTATAAAACATTTTCAAGTTAACAAACTACCTTATGATTATTTATCAAACAAAACTTATTTTTAAAAATGTATTTAACATACAAATAAATATTAATTTAATGAAAAACTCGAAAATTAGCTAAAACAACTTACTTGATGAAATTTATTGCCGAAAGCATGAGAATCATCAACAAAAATTGAAGGTTTCTCACAAGGTCTTCTCTCAAAGAAGTCAGCTTTTCCCGGGATACTAGTAAGATAGATGGAGGTGCTGAGCAAACACCTGACGAATTAACGGAGCTAAAATGGCTCTTTCCTGTAATAGGCCAGTAAACACTCTGTTTTGGTGAAGTGCTTGCACTATTCGTTGAGCACGACAGTCTTGAGGACTCTCATAAACTGACACGCAAAACTGAAGAGTTTCAGCCAATTGCAAATTGTTGACAGCGTGGACTGGAGCCCTGATAAAAAACAAAGAAAAAAGATGTGGAGCCAGCAATAGTGTTTCTGAATTGCTTGTGTTTATGTTTTTCACAATTTGATTATTTAAATAACTTATCAATAAAAATCGAAATAAAAGGCCACGATCTCATTTTAAAGATAAAGTCAGTATTTCATGAAGTATCGGTCAGAAAAATTAGTAATTGCAGAATTGAAGGAAACTTAAAATTTTGCATTCTTTTATTATTTTACACTCTATATTTGCATAAAATGGCAAGAGTCAAATGTTAATAAATCCTTACACAAATGTTTCAGACTACTCCATGGAACGTTTTTATAGTTGCATTTGATACAATTAATCTAACTAATTTGCATTTAATCAACTAATCACTAATTAATGAAGTTGTAAAACATTGTAAGAAATGCTCTGGATAAAGCTAGTCAAAAACTGTATATTCATAAAAATAAAAGAAGAAATAGGCTTCAAAGGTTTAATCCAGCCAAAACAGGCTTCCATAAGAAAATAAATGACCTACCTTACCTACAAAAATAATTTATACATTTTCTTCAAATTAAAAAAAAAAATCTTTTTCAATGAGATTAATTTTATCTTTGTATTCTTTTTGTCTTTCTAATAAAAATCCTTAAATGTTATACGTTATTATAACTATTTCAATGTTGTGATAGAATTCAAACAAACGAATGCTTGCTTTTGCGTATATTAAGATATAAAAAGAGAGACAGAGAGATTTTTACATTGATTTCGAAGTATTCCACTTTTATTTAGAATTATATATATATATTTTTATTAACAAGCCTATTATTTGTTTTGATTTAATCAAAACAAATAATAGGCTCATGTTTTAATATAATAACTCATGTTTTTCAGTCATCAAATAACAAAGTATATTTTTTAGAAGATATATGCATTCCACATTAATAACATAAAAGGTTAATAATCTGGGTGATAAAACTGGTCACCAATAAAGGATAGCTACTTAAAAATTTGATTACTAGTAGTTGTTGTTATTAGTAGTAAATGGGCAGAAGGTACAACTGCAGGAAAAAAAAGGTAATACTCGGAATGCTCATCCATTAACAGTTTATTTAAAGAATGATCACACCATTAAATGATGCAGAAATATAACGCTTGCCTCTCACTAATTTCCCTTTCCTTCAAGTGTTATAGCAAATGTAGGGAAAAGAAAATAGATATTCCAGGTGCAAGTATAGAAAAACGCATTGAAGAAAAATCTTTTGATTTTTTTAATGCTTTTTATAGCGAATTTAAAAGCCAAAAATAAATACTATACTCATGCAGTCGCTTCTCCTAATAGTTTCCCATAATTAACAAATTTGCATTCCTTAAAGAATTTCGAAAAAAAAATTAAATTGTCAAAAAAAAGTCTTAGAATTTTTTTACGAATCTTATCTTTCAGATTTCTTTGAAATATTTGAAAATGTGTGTGTGTGTGTGTGGGCGTGTGTGTGTGTGTGGGCGTGTGTGTGTG
>JAPMOQ010015521.1:2664671-2680421 GCA_026543055.1 Argiope trifasciata | reverse complement strand
GTGTGTGTGTGTGTGGGCGTGTGTGTGTGTGTGGGCGTGTGTGTGTGTGTGGGCGTGTGTGTGTGTGTGTGTGTGTGTGTGTGTGTGTGTGTGTGTGTGTGTGTGTGTGTGTGTGTGTGTGTTTTGGAATTTTGTCAGTCTGACCATGAAAAGAATGACTCAAAAATGGAATCAATCATGAGAATAAAATTTTGCTTGAAGTCTGTGATCTAAGACTGGAGGTATTTATCAAATTTTGGAACGAATCCATTTCCACGAAATATGTAGCAAGAGGTCACAAAACTGACACCTTTTTTAGACAATTGTCACCATTATTTTTCAACTTATGTCAAAATTGAAGAATTCAGAAACCAATATCAAGCATTCAAAGGCACCGAAAACCCTCAATTCGAGAACAGAATCTCATTTCTATTTTAATTCTCATCACAAAATGGACGTTCCATTAATAATTCCCTCCACTATCATTCCATTTCCTCAATTATTTGGCGATAAATATTTCACACACCACTCAGGCCATGACGAATCGTGATATTCTAATGGAAGGAGCTCGGGTGTATCTACAAGAAATGTCAAAATCACCGCCAAAAACGTATTGCTAAGTGTTAATGTGCGAAAGGCGACAGCAAGATTCGTACAGTAGCTGTGACAGTTCTTGTCGCCAAGTTCCTCACGCTAGTTTCGCATTAACTTTATCAGTATGGAATAGATCGCAGAGTGGTGTTGGGAGTGCTAACATCCCTATTAAAATCCCATTTAGATAGAAGTTGCCGTTTCGCGGAGAAATTCAAGTTTTAGAGGGTAATATTATGTAATATGCATCACTTCCTGTAACGATATTTTCTGGCCGAAAAGTACAAAAGTGTGAGAAGAATACATTAAAGATTACTTTCGATAATTTTAAGGAAAAAAAATTGTAGATGAGGGTTTGTTTATAAAATGAGTAATTTATAGAACTGGTTGAATGGCTTTAAATATGATTAAGGTTATTTTCAAGAAGGTCTGAAATACTGATGAGGATCATAAAACAGAGGAAGTTGCTTACTTCAAAACTGAAGGGACAACATTAAATATTAGATTTTTCTAAAAATTCCTATTAAGAAAAACTGAATATAAAAATAAAAATAGCAATTTTTAACTAAGAAATGTTTGATGTATAACAATTTTCATTAATAGTACCAATAATAAATATATATATACAGCTTTGACAAGTGAAATGACAATAATTATAACATTCATATATTGATATACTTTTGTTTCAACTTGTTCATTTTGCAACAACAAAAGCATATTAATTAATTTTTCTTTTCCCTTTAACTATTTTTAGCTGGGTAGTGACTTTAAAATTATTATATTTAAATTCTTTGTAATTGTTTCAGACAACCATAAACAAACAAAAAAATCTTTTAATACATAACGGTTTCAATAAATATAATTGATAATAAATAAAAAAATTATTCAAGTTTCATAAATAGTGACAAACAATTTTTAATAATAAAAATGTTTTAATAAAATGACAAACAAAAGAAACTAACAAGTATTAAGTTGAAAAGTTTTGATATATAACAATTTTAATAAATGAAACAGGTAATAAATTTTAGAAAATAGATATCCAGATTTGATACATAATATGACAATAATTATTATGCTGATATAATTGCATGCTTTTTTTTAATCTGTTAATTTTGCTACAAGAAAATATTAACTTATTTTTCTTTTGATATTTCTCTGTATACTGACAATAAACATGCTACATTTAAATTGTATGAAGTTACTTCAGAAACTATAAACAAATTTTTAAAAAGAGATTAATTTATCAGGTGTTTTTTAAAAAGAAATTTAACCAAGTTGTCAAAATCAGTCACAGTCTTTGAAAAACTTAGTAATATTTTAACCAAAAAATTAATCTTATGATCGGAAATAATTTACTATACAAATCACTATTTTAATATCAAAAATCAATGTATTAAAAACCCGATTCTTAAGGATTTAATGTATGAATAAAAGTATAAAAAAACTATCAATTTTAAGATTTTTTTAAACAATTAGTTCAAAATTTTTATTAACTTTTTAACACGTTTAAACTAAATTTAAACATGGTATGGGGATTTTCAAAATATGACCATTTCTTAAGATATAGTTTCCATGAAAATTGTCTTTACATTTCAAAGCAAATAACTATCGAATCGCATAGGTCATCTGATATTTCTTATTGCTACAATGATGTAGCAATAAGAAAGCAATAACTGTTATAGAAATTACATTTTATTAATAATTGCTCCAATCATAAGAAATGGTTTCCTGTTAAGAAAAAAAAAATATTCAGTTAGTTTTAACTGACAGCAAATTTCTTTACTCAGTTCGTCGACAAGAATTGCCAACGAACTTCTCCAAATGAGGCTAAAACTTGTGGACTCGTATTTGGGATTAAGTTAAACTCCCCGAAGAACCCCCGTACCTACTTAAGGGCATGAAAGCGAGCCTCGTGCCTTACCGTCCCTAGAAAAGATATCGCGGATAAAAAAAAATAAAGAAAAATTGTAAAAAATGGGTCAAGAGACCCGACCTCCCTAGGTAGGTTCTACCTTGCATAACAAAGGCACCCTCCCCCTTTCAAAAGATTAAAATCGCGTAGAGATTTCGGGCGCACTTTATCTTTCCGCAGACGGTGTTTGTTTCGCTAGTCACGCCGCGGATAAAAGGTGTGAATAGGCCTATTCATCGCGCAATCTGTTCATCATCAAGAAAAAATGTCCCAAGGCAATTGTCTCGCCAGCAGCTTACGGGCAACAGAAAGAATTGGAAGCAATGCTAATAAATCAGACATTTTACAATAATAGGACCCTTTACAGGGTATTTTAAGCCCGTAACCCGTTACCTTAAGGGTAAGATGAAGGATGTGGGTCCGTATAAATCCTTCTGTCCATAAATCTTGCACTACTGGCCTGGGTAGGGTGATCCCGTTGTAATTACTACATGGAGAGCAGGAAAAGAAATGGTGAAGATAATCAGAATTCAATAGGGATTAGATCAGCCGTTCTTGACGGCCGCAAACTTATCGCCGATGTTTCTTTTTTTATAAAAGGACGAGCGCATTAATCAAGTATTTCGAATTCGGTTGCTCGTTGTGGGAATTCTGTGAACCTTCGCCTATACTTGAAAAGTCATTGCTTTGTACAGTACTGAAAATTTTGTGGTGAAGCTATGCGAACTATTAAAAGAATATGTGCATTCTTCATATGTCTTGGGTGGTGTAAAATTCCTGTCTGAAAATGTATTTGGAAGTTTCGGTGTGGAATATTATGAGTAATCTAATAGTAACTTTCTAAAAGACGGAGAACTTTTTGTTAGAGTTATTTTTTTTAATTACTTAAGTCTTCTTATATAATGAAATAATTTATTTATAGAAAATATTTTACTATACATAAATTTTTATGCAAGAATTCATGCAATATTATATAAGGAAGGTGTATTAATTTGGAAATATATATCTATACATATTATAAAATAAAGTATCCTGAAAATTTACTATATTTGTATTTAAACCACAAAAACTCGAGAAATAGTAAACGGATACTGGAGATATTTATACCATTTTGTAGAGCATTTATTGAGGATGGTATCAGCACATTCAAGTAATATCTAAATAAAAAAAAAGAATTTTATAATTGCGATTTTAATTATTCAGTGCAGGCGCGAAAGCCTCAAACTCCACATGTGCAAATAGCGGGAGCTGTGGTACGTTTATATGTTGTTTCTTTGTTTAAGTCCAATTTTAAACTGCGATTCAAATATCATTATGCCCAAAAGAAGGAACATATTAAATTCAAAAAAGCTTCATTCCATAAAAAAATTGTTTTGTAGCTACTTTTGATGATTTCTAAATATATTTTATGTTTGTTTGATGTTGCGTTACATACCCATGTCATATCCGGGGGCGGCTAGACTTAAATTTAGAGCTAATTTTTTTCCCCTGGATACTATACCACCGGCAATACCGTTCGTTATTATATAATTGTATTATCTAAACAACATATGGTATTATTATATAAACTGTAAATTTATAAGAAAAGGTGGAAATTAAGTGTGTAATTTGCAAATAACACGTTAATTTGGCTAGGGGGATAATAGGGGATGATATCAATGCGAATCGCAAAAGAAATTGTAGCCTTTTCTGATAAAAATATTGAACAATAAGTTAAATAGTGCTGTCTTCATCCCGAATGTTACAATAAATAATGCTATATAAATGGTAAAGCGACGTAAGTCTGAGATTATAAAAATGATACACAAAATAAATGATATTAAAATAAATACAAGCGTTAAAAATTATACAGTTGTAACACTATATAAAAAAGGGTGTACAATTCACCTTCTATTAAAGCCAACAATTTAAGACATTTATTATAGCTTATAATTTAGATGCATCTTATTTCAAAGAAGCGCAATACCGATGTTGTTGTTGTTTTTTCACTCTCTAGTAATGCTCAACACCCGTTGTAACTTAAAACTGGGAACAAAAGTAAAATAAATAATTATTTCTAAAAAGAAGAATGTTTATTTTACAACATAATTAATAACTAAATGAATTAACTATTAATATTATTATTATCGGACATTTCGGAATTCAATCCATTTAAAAATGCTTTAATTTTTTTTAAAAAACAAAATTATATGAGAAATTATTTTTTAAAAACTACAACTATTAAGCCGGATTCTAGTGTTTTGCAATCAATTTTATGCCGACCCTTTCTTAATTATAACCTCAGGCCCAAAAGTACAAGAGAGTGCCTTCTTGGAAATGAATACTAAAATAACAAGAAATATTGCTTAATACTAAGCCGGAATTAAAAATGAATTTACCTTTGCCTAAAGCCTGTTTAAAGTTATAATTCGCACTTCTATATTAAACACAAGCTATAGTAGTAAAAATTTAAAATAAAGATGGTGAAACCTTTATTTACCATAAACAATTTTCGTTTTCGTTTTTTCTTAATAGAGGCAACAAAATTTGAGAGAGAAATACCAGGCTTCCGAAATTGATCTCTATTAATCAGGAGAGCAACATGTCAATATGAGCTGATTCTTCATACATTACCAAACTATCAGTATCTGACGGCATTGCCTGTGATATAGCATCCAAGAAGAAAAATTCAACTTAACTCTAGCCTCCATCCGATATGACATGGGCATGTTATGCAATATCAAACAAACATAAAATATATTTAGAAATTATTAAAAATAGCTACAAAACAATTTTACATAGAATTCATGTCATTTAACGTGCTCCGGCCAAGATTGGATTTCCTTCTTTTGGGCATAATGAAATTTGAATCGCTGTTTGAAATCAAACGTAAAGAAAGAAACACATCGCATATGCATACCGCAGTTCTTGCTACTTGCACATGAGCAGAATAATTAAAATCGCAATTATAAAACTCCCTTTTATTATTTTGATAAGATTTTAATGTATTAAAACCTACCCCAATAAATACAAAATGGTAAATCTCCAATATCCGTCAACTATTTCTCATGTTTTTGTGGTTCAAATAAACAGACGCTTTCAGGGCACATTTATGCTATATGCACATTTACGCTCACATTTTATGCTATAGATGACAGAGGAATGTATTTTATCCGATGGTAGAGCAACTTCCCCTTAGAATCTTTTTAAACTCACCTTTATTTAGTGATTATCTGAAGGATCTGAAGGATTGGGGAGATGAATCTCTGAAAAACTTACTAGTGAAATTTTATTTACTATTATTATTGATAATTTAGCAATTGATATTTTGAAAAAAAATTCGATTGAACAATAATAAATAATAAATCAAAGAATTTATTTGAAATAATTAATAAATTAATAAGAGTTAATGCAATATAAAAATAGTAACAATAAACATAACCAAAAATAGCTTCTTCAAAATATTTTTAAAAATCACAATTTTTTTTTAGCAGTTTTCTTTATAATTTTAATTTTAAGTATAATAAAAAATAATAAATAAAAATAATAAATTAATTTTAATAATAATAAAACATTTAAATCTGAATTCATTTTCTTATAAGGGAGATGATGAAATTATGTCTTGAAAATTGCTTTTACAAAAGTTGGAAAAAGAATCAATAAAAAAATATCTACTTGTAGTGTCTGAAGAGGAGGCTATGAAAGTCACATTTCTTATAAACCTCAACAAGGTTTAATCTCATTATATAATTACTTCGAAATTTCTCAAATTAAAAATGAAGTTGAATTTCTCGTAAATGAACTCAATTTATTACTCAATAAAGACATAAAAGTTAAATGCACGAATACATACGCACACATTTCAACATCAGAAATCATTCACACATCATAACACATCTTTTTCACCGAAATATAATTTTTAACTATGAAACGAAAAAAAGAAATGGAAAATAACCATATAGCTCAATGGTTTTGAAAATTCGAATGCTTTCATCGTTATTATATGATGGAACGATCGTTTTCTTTCTTTTAAAAACAGCTTTTCTTCTTGGAAGTTAGAAAGGAACTGAATTCACGAAGAGGCGTGTCAAGCAATCAGAAGGCGTGGTTAATCTAAACAAAGGTGCAGTATCGGAAGACTATCTTCTCTTTCCAATATCCATTTCACTCTCTATCTGATTACTGATTATTATTCGCAGATGAGGGATTGTATGCAAATTATAGAAGTTCGAAGAATTATATTAGAAATAAAACATTGTCATTAAATTGGGAATTAAAAATTGGCAGAGATCTTCATTTATTTTTACTTTCATAAGATGATGCAGCCAATTTTCCTTAATTGACATGAATAAAAAATCTTCTTTATTTTATTTCCAACTGAATTTTCATTGTTCTTAACTTGATTATTCTTTGAAATAAGTTTAATTTATGTTTTGCTGAAACCAGAATTGAATGTCAAATTAAACTTTGAAAATGCATATTTTTAGTGAATCCATTGTATTTTATTTTTATTATAGTCTAGGGGATTTACAAATAAATAATATATTTAGCATTATCTAATTTGTAAATTAATGTCATTTTTTAAAATTAAAAGTAGTGCGTAAGTATGTATATACATAAGGATATTTTAGCAGTTGCGAGGCCCAATAGAAGAAATCTTTGAAATGGAACTTCTTTACCAACTTCAATTTATTTCACCACTCGAAGCATACAAATACGTATGCTTCGCTTTACGTACAAATAATAAATAGAAAAAATTCATCTGACAACATTGCAAAAAAAGAGACCAACATCTTTTCCTTCAGTGATTTTATAATGATAGTTTTGACAGAGATTTTTTTTTTTTTTGGCTCGCATAATCTTAGGAAAATGAATTTAAGCATCTTTTAAAAAATGCTGTAAGCATTAAGGAATTTTATCCCTTCACAATAAGCGTGAAAAATTGCCGAGACTTGCAGTTATACAGAGTGCGTGTAGAATTAGATAAATAAAAAAAGTGGAATTGATGAGGAAATACGAGGAACAAACCAATGTTGGCTAAATTAAGATAAAAATTAGGAAAATAATCAGGATTTACATTAGATTAAGAAATATCATTGCATAATATATGAATTACAAAAATATTAATAAAAACATAATTATCCAGTTCATTTACCTTCCAACTTACTAGATATTTTATTTTCACATTTTATATTTATCATACAAATACACATTCTTCTCTTTATTATTATACAAAAACAGCATATTTCTTCCTTGCCTTTTAATGACGCAGAGAAAATTATGCGAATAAATATTTAAGGATTTTATCGCATTATTCGTATAATAAATTTATCTTAATTACTAATTATTATTATAATTATTGTATGTAAATTTTTTTTCTCTTGTTTGTATTTGTTATGTATATTCTTGTGTTTTTCCTCTTTCATATGATTTGTCTTTGTGCCTGTATTTTTTACATTTAAAACTTCCTTCCATTATCAATTGATTATAGACTTAAGTAGAGAGTAGTATAAGTAGTAGATATAAGTAGACTTATAGATAGTAAACCTTGTCTTATATTTTTTGATACACAAGGAGTATATAATTTGTGCTTTAAAAAAATAATTGATGAAACAATGGAAACTGCTTGGATATCAGTCATCAATATAATCCAATGATGAAAATTCTGCAAAGATATATCTTTTTGAAAATTTGAGGAAATTTAGGAGAAATTATCACATTTATTAAATTGATATCATTGAAAAGATAATTTTCTTAAGACTGTGTAAAAATCTTTTTTTTTTACACCATCTTGTCTTACTGACTGTAGTAATTACGGTTGTTGCAATGAAATAACTTCAAAATATGGCTTAATTTTCAATAAATTAAAATATAAGAACCTTCTAAGGAGCATGTTTCTACTTTCTAAAGCATATCTGCACCAAACTTAGAAGGTTGATACTGATAGACCTTCATAGATCCGATGGTCTGTTTTGTAAGCATCAGCACACCCACATACACAATATCTCCTAATTTCTGAATTATGTATATTTGTTAGTTTTTATGCAGGTGGTTTATATAGGATAGATATTTTGAAAAGAAGTCTTCTATATTCAATTTTTAAAAAATCTCCCCTCTTTTTAAAATAAATATTGAAATTCAATTTGAAAAGAAAATAAATGACATACATTCATAAGTTGCATAGCCTAGACTTTAGAAAAAGGTAAGTTTTATTTGACAGGACCTTTTAAAGTTAGTAACTGATGGAGTTCGGTTGATGTTAGTTGGTATTAAGTATAGGTATTCCTGTATCAAGAATAGGTTGATACTGGTATTCGTTTGACTTGATACTTTCCTCAGATACTTTTGTACCAAACTCTTTGTTACCTGATACAGCAAATAACCTATTATTTTTCCTTTTAATTAGAACCAGGCATTTGGTGAGTATCGATTCCCATAATTGGGCCGAAACTGCTAGTTGAAACAAATACGGATATAATGACAAATTGCGATTTAGCTTCTTCCGAAATAGTGCTGACGACTCTGCGCAGGGGACTTTGATTTTTACAGCGATTGACAAATGGCCAAGAAGAGTAAAAAATAAAAAAAGGGAGGAGGGTCTTGATATAGTTAGAATGTAAAAAGACTAGAAGTCTCCAGTCGTAAGTACACCTTTACATGAGGTAAAAGGAATAAGGTCCGGGGATGAAATATAGTTTTAAAAATATTATACATGTCTCATAGTATCACCAAGATAAAAAGAATTGGTATCAAACAAATTATAAAAGGATATCAAGTACCTTATTTTCTTGGTCAGTATCAGATTTGTGTACCCATTTCTTTTTTGTACGTTATACAGCGTTATTCAACACTAACTGATGAAATGACTCTATGTGCAGCATCACTTAGAAAAGATTATCTCACTATTTTTGTATTAATTACAAAACACAACTGATTTTTCTTTTAAATTTCCCAACCACGTACTAAATAATTACATAACATGCTATTACTCTATCCAACTGTGGGTGAAGAAAGTGAAAAACTTCAAGAACTCCATGACTTCTCACAACTCGGCAATTTCTTTGTACATTTTTCCTCTTCTTTTCAAACTTATTCGGAACTTACTTTTTGTATCTTATTCAGAAAATACCTGTAATGTCTGATGATTATATCTCTTTAATAACAAAAGTTCGTTCGTTCTTATTTTGCATTATGATTAGTCCATGTTAAGTTAAATCTGAATTCGATCTTCGGCGCTTCTTAAACACACCATATAGCGTTCACTTACAAAAGATACTAGTTCATTTTCGTCAAGATTTCTTGACTCAATGTACCAAATGTTAAACCAAATTGAAAAGATTAGAGCATTCATAGGGTCTTGGTTTAAAAAGAAGTCCTGCTAGCTCAAATAACGGATACCTTGATTAATCCACTAATAGCCAAATTTTTAAGGCAGGTAATATATCGAATCATTTTGATTATGAAGAGATCCCATTTCCCTATCACCAGAAGTCTTTTATTTACAGAGTTAGCTATACATGTTAAGTCACTAAAAGGGATTAGAGGTTTTTGGTTCTGGAAAAATCGAATAAGTCCTATCAGCACGAGTAACATTTTTTTCTGCACCCCTCAAGCACTCACTTTCGCTTTACATTCCTTATCTCTCTCTTTTGAATCTCCAATGGCATCTCAAAGGGCGTTTTTGCTCCTCTTTTGACAAGTGCTTACTTTAGACTTATCTGATCTGTTCACACCTTGCTCAATGGGAGGAGGAGGTGTCGGCACCTCTCACCTCCCGATTTGAAGAGGTGTTTACCGGTTAATGAGGAATCGATATAGATGAGTATCGATTATCTTGAAGACATCGATATGTGTATATGGGTTTCGAGAGGCAAGAGGATCACGATTTTTTTTTTTTTAATATTGCGGTTAGCTTACACGTTTTTGATGGGAGATAAAATTTGGGGAAGATGTTCAATAGCTATTGGGCCAAAAATCTGGATTGCATATGGGATGTTTATGTCCACGTATTTCTAAACTGGAAGTAAATAAATTTAGAAATTCCAATTTAGTTAACGAAATTTTTAAAATTAGAGCTCTTGACGCCAAGTTTGATCTATTAGCATTCACATATGAAGAGAGTTGGTCTTACGTTATATTTCTTCTTATTATTTTTCTCGTAATTATATCATATCTGCTATCTTCTTACGATTTTCAATTCACAAATGATAGTTTAAAAAGTGCTCTGTTCATTTTTTAAAGTTTTATTTTTCAATACAAGTAAACGATTAGAATAAAACTGGGTGATTCTTAGGGTTTAGTTTGGTTTAGCTTACTTATATTAGTGTCCCGTTTAAAGCAACACGGGGGCTATTTTCGGACGGACCTCGTAATTTTGAACCAAGATCAGATGACGGGGACGACACCTGAACTGGCACCCTCCTTCTCCACACCACACCAGCGGGAGGACGTTCTTCGCTGGAATCGAGTCTCGAACCTGAAATCCTCCGGTTCCGAAGCCGAGACCTTACCACCAGGCTTTATAGGCCATCGCTACGTTAATATTATTTTTTAAGTTGAAAAGATTCTGGTATTCTTATATTAAAGTACTGACTGAGATCATGTTTTCATTCATGTTGGAAAAATTACATTCAGTATAAAATGTTGGGTCTATGTTTCATTCAAAAATTTAAATAAATTTTCCATATAAACCGATTCTTCATTCAATAGAATTTTATCTGAAGAATTTTTCTATTTAAAGAAATTTTCTGTAAAATCTTGACTTTGAATAACGATTACATGTTATTAACTTTCCATATTATAAAAGATATTTCCTATTTTTTTTAAAAAAAATCCTTCTTTTTAACATTTTGCGTTTTTTTTTATTTATCTAAGATCCAACCAAATAGGTTACTGTAAAAAGTGAATGTATCTGAAAAAGTTGAGAATTATTGAATATAAAGCTATTTATTCTATTCATAAAGCATAAAATTAATATAATTTTATGCTTTAATTTAATATGTAAGGGCCATGCAATCAAACCGATTTATATTCAGTTTGGGTATATTCAAAACTGGTATGATGAAATGATAGAAACCTTGTTCTAATAATCCTAATTAATTATATCTTACCAGTTTTATATAAAGACATTAATTTTTTTAAAGTATTGCTTTATATTTAAAAAAAAACTAACCGATCCTACAATTAAACAGCATTTGGATTTCGCTCAAAAGTTGTTCCTTAGCACCTTTGTTTATAATAGTTTTATCTGTAAATTTATAATTTTTTGAATGAAGAATATTGAGGCCGAATCTCTCGAAAATACCCCTTACCCAAATGTTTTGTTAAATAATTAGAATTTGATGTATAAGGGGTTGTTAACACAAATAATAAAACCTAAAAAATATCTGGGAGAGGGATTTAAAAAATTGGATTTTTTCAGGGAAAATTTTCCCAAAAGAATAAATTTTAAAACTTCTCGATAACTTTTACTCTGCTTTAGATATTTGAAAATGTCTATTAAATATAATGAAAATCCTACAGGGAATTATAAAGTCAATAATCAGAAAGCTATTAAAAAAACCTTCACAAGAAAAAATACAAATAGTATTTTAAAATGTACTTTTTTATGATTAGTTTAAGCTAATAATTCCAGTATTTTATTAACTTACATTTTAGCTCTTTTTTGAAAAAGTTGGCAATGTCTTTTCTCTAGAGTTGAAGAGCGCGTGTTCCACATTTCAACAAATCCGGAAAAAAGGTGTAAATTTGAATAAAATGGAGAACACAAACGCATACATCATTGCATATAGACATCCTTTTGAAAAATAAAATTACTATTTTCACCCGATCTCCTTTGATTAAAAATAAATTAATATTTTATTACATATTTTTTATCAAAAATGTATTCAAATGATTTTTCTAGATACAAATAAAAGACTTTACGAAAATAGTCGGACTGCAAAGTTTTCACACTCTTATTTTTAGCTTAAGATAAACGTAACCCATTTTCAGAACAAATTATTGGTGTCAGGATATTCATATTCATTCAAAGATTTCCGTTTTTTTATGAAAACACATATATTGAATCATCAGTTGAAGTAAAGAGTCATTCATAAATAAAACTCCTAATTTTTTCTGTGACATCTGTTGTGACAAAAAAGCACAAACGTTTTTTTTTTCTTTGCAATTCTAAAAAATTTCATAAAACCATGTCACACACAGCCAAAAGTAGTATTCACACAATTGCCATATCTATTGGCCCAGGACATTTACCTTTGAAAGTAAAAGTATCATTCACAGATATCTCCAATAAATACTCACACTTTTTCTCACGAGCATCTTCCTTTTTATTGGTTTAAAAAAATACTAACCGACATTTATATCCCAGGTGAGACACATTATTTTTTACTATTCCGATTCCAAATATGATTTTTTCCAACGATTTCAGTTTCCATATCAAATGTACAATATGTTTTTCAGCTGGATATAGAAGAAGAAGAAAAAAACAACGAATCACAAAAAAGTAACGTGAGAATCCTATTTAGCAACATCAAGTCCCGTTTCACTAAAAGTGTCATTGTTCTTGCCCATAGGTGTCGCAAATGCGTTTCGCCACATGTTTCCGTTAAAACGCATTATATTTGTCAGCGGTACTCATGTTTTCCTTTGCAAAATTTACTGAAAAATTTTCACCTCAGTCCCCGTTGCACAGCATGGGGCTAAGATGTCACAGCAGTCCCGCGACAAAGGGCATCTCTCAAGAACGAAAAGAATGTAATATTTTGAGGATATTCACAAAGTACTGTAAAAAGTCATGTTGTTTTTGTAAAAAGAGTTTTTTCTTGTCGTATTTTGGCCCTTACGATTCCAAGGACTTCGTGGGAATTGAAGAGCCTCTAGACCAAGAGTTCTGAAAAGGGATGGAGCTGTATTGGAGGTCCCCTTACCTTGTTGCGAACTGTGTGTGACATTGTAGTTGGCCCTGCCCCGGTGCGAAGTCTGTGTGTGGGCCCTGCAATAAAGGTTTACTAGAAACTTGGCAACAAGTTCTGCTGTGTTAAAATTCCAAATGAAGTTAAAGGGTTTATACACAAATCTCGAAAAATTTAGAAGCCATGTTAATATAATTCGATTTTTCACATTACTTTAAAAAAATTGTAGTAAAGAATTTGGAATCAGGTATTAGCACCTTCGTGTAAAATGACGTATCTGACACTTGTATAGAATTATTGAATTTTTGTTTTTAAATCTTAAATTAAGTGAAAGTATTAAGTAATTTAAAATGTGAAAGTCTCTCTGGTGTACTTTAATATCACAAAGCTCTTTATGTTCATTATTATAGGAATCAAAATAACAATAAATGTCTCAGATAGGATGTGTCAACTAATTAAAAAATTAAATAAATACATATGTCAAAAGGTTAATGCGATATTCAGATTTAAAACTTTGTTTTAAATTTTAAAATCGTGAAGCCGTTATTATAAAATTCTCACACAGTATGAAACTAGCGATGAAAAAAACTATTTTATTTTCTACAAAAACTTTTATTCCCACTTATTGAATGAATTGTTTTTTCAGTTTATTATTACTATTATTAAGTCATCTTGTAACTTGCATTTTTAATTGGTTTTTAAAAAATAAAGATTAAAAGATATTACTTATTTTTATAACAGGAAATCAGAACAAAACTTTCCAATTTTTCTTTCCTGAATTGAAAAAAATATGAACTAAAATAAACACTTTGGTCTAAAAAAGATGTCTTTTTCCTGTATTTTGTCAGTTCATAATGCCAAGCAAGAAAGAAAATTCAGCAATACGAATTGATCAAGTTATCATTCTTTTGCAATATTCAAGCGATTAAAAAAATATAATTCTAATATCAAAGTCCAGACAAAAAAAATTATTTGCTAGTTTTTAGCTGAAGAATCTTTTTAAAGGAGTTTAATAACGACTCCCAATTATCTATCAAAAAATATTTATATTATATCAATTTTAGCACTTCGTAACACTAAATAAAAAAGTAATTCATAATATAGTATGTGGAAAATCCATGAGTTTATCCAACTACTAGTATTTGATGTCTTTAAATTTATTATTCTTTGGAGGATATCATATATAACTAATGGAATAGAAAAATATTCTATTTATTTCAGAAATTATGTGCAAAATTCAGAATTTTTTAGGGAATTTTTAAGAACTTTAATAAATGATTCCTTTACCTTTTCATAACGCTAAAAAAATTGAATGTGTTTTGGGGATATTATTTAACCCTTTATTTACCAAATTATTTTACCATTAATTTATCAAATTTATTTTTAAACCATTAGTTAAATTTTGACACAGAATAAACCCAGGAAGATAAAAAACAAAAATTTAATTAATAAAATTATTTCAATACTTTAATTAATAATAAAAGATTTTTAATGTTATTTTTAGTTGACATTCACTGTTTTCTGCTGAAAATATGTGTTCATACAAATACTTTTAGATAGTTTAGTTAGCTATAATGTGAAGATATCGGCTGGATTTAAATGGTACTTAAAAGTATCATTGGAAAATAAAGGATTAATAATATTAATATGCCTAGAATATGATAAATTTCATTGTACCTTGAGCAGAGCATCTATCAACTAGCTATAAAATTTGAGTTTCCAAAGGCTAGCTATTTATCAACTTATTCTTCAGCAGCATTCAAACTGATGCTGAATATATGATCGACCTAATTTAAATGTTCAGGCACTTAGGAGAAAATCCACAATGTCCTTCAACAATCGCATGTTTGGCCTAAAATGTGATGGATGTCCTACTGCGTAACAGCATTCGTCACCCATAAGTCGTAATGGAATTACACAGTAGCACAGCCAAGCACAAAAAGTCTGCTCAGAGTGAGCTTTTCTGCAGGTTTCTTTGATTCGACAAAAGAAAACACCGAATTTCTTTGTCGGCTAAGGGTTTGTTGCTTTTACTTTTCAATAGGTATGTTTACGGGTCGAATTTTTGACTTAAACATAAAAAGAGAGCTGGCTCATTGTGCAAAGGATCTTTGTATGTCTTATTGTAGCTTTATGAATCGGTTCAAGGGTAACAAGAATACAAGGTAAACATACATTCTAACTAAGGCACATGTAGCTTTAATTTTTTTCCTCCTTTTCAACAAAATGGTGTAATGGTATTTTTTAGAGTGGTTTTAGCTATAAATCAAAATTGGTTAAGAGACGTGGTTGTATTTTGAAGAATAGACAATTCACATGGTTTTATTTTTGAGAATAGATATTTGATAGTGAAGACAGTTATATTCTGAAGAACAA
>JAPMOQ010015521.1:2643686-2664271 GCA_026543055.1 Argiope trifasciata | reverse complement strand
AATTTTTTTATCTTTTGATATTATCGGAAATTATTTCTGAATGTGCCGAATTTCGTTTTAATTTCAATTAACTAAAATTTATCAAAAAAACATTTCAAGGGTACCCATTTTATAGATAACATCATATCAGCATTGGACTTCTTTACAAATACAATTTTTATTTTTATTCAAGTTAATTATCTATTCAGGCAAAGCAACCCATGAGATTAAAGTAAATTTATTTTTTGGGAACTGTAAACTGAAGTTTTTATTTCAGTGGTTCATTAATTTGTTTGTGAAATCAAATAGCTGAATTAATAATAAATTGCCACACAATGATCATTCGATATGATTACTGATAATCTAAGTATTTAAACTTTTTTTAAATAATTTCATAACAATAAATATTGATTTTAAGCACAATTCTAAAAATTTAACTTCATAATTTCCTTGAAAGATCCTTGAGCACCCAGAGGGCAGAAGTCTAACTTCTAGCTCAAATGAAGGTGACACATCCATTCGTTTGCACGACCCCTTTTTACAGGGGGGCACATGCATACATCTCACAGATAGAACACAGCACAACCATGCCCGAACCGGGACGCGAACCTGGGACTCCCAGATGACGGGGAAGACACGCTACTTCTATGCCAGGAAGTAGGCAGATATTAAATTAAAATCTCAATATAAAAGTATGAATTTTTATTCATTTTTTTTCTAAAAAAATGTATTTAAAAATTTACAACGTTTGGAGTTAAAATCAAATTTTATTGCAGTCGAAATTTAAAATTATAACTTAAATGTGAAAAAATCTAGAGAACTGAATTTGTTTAACATTAAATTCAAAATAAGGATTGAAAAAGACGAACTCTTTTTTTTCCCCCAAGACGAACTCTTTTAACAAGCTTAAAGAAAAATTAACTTTTTAACAGGAAAAAAAAATCATTTTCAGTATTAAGTAAATGAGGGTAATTGTTTGATAAAAGTATTGATATAATTAAGTTCAAACGACTATTTTTAAATTGAGAGCTATCATTTGATAAACTTACTGATATAACTATGTTCAAACACTTATTTATAAAGTGGGAGACATTCTTTGATAAATGTATTGATATAATTAAGTTCAAACGATTTTTTATAAATCGCCTATTGACTTCTTCATCCAAACACAAATGATTTTTTTTCTAATTATGATGGGGAGTGACGAAATGGAAGAAAACGAAAGATAACTTTCTTCTGTGCAGCTATTCTTTCACACCATACCCACCGTCCCAAAGCTGTCGTTTTCCAATTAGCTGCTTCTTTGAAAAATTCTCTTCGTCCGAATACCGTATGGCAAGGGGAAGAGGAGGGACGAGGAGGGTATCTTATACGCATCGGTAACGCCACCAAACCACCTGTGACGACACCAGAACGCGAACGTGCGCGTTCGTCCCTGAATAGATGAGAACACGCCAAACGATTATGCGGTGGTTGTATATCCCTCCCCTTCCAGTCGTCAGACGCAAGGTAAAAAAAATAATGATGATTGAAAAGCTTCAAAGGGGTTGAGTGATGGGAAGTTCGGGAAGATGTCTCAGAATGAAACGGTAGTCGGAAATTTGCATGGAAGAAAAGAGGGGAAGAGGAGTGGTTTGAAAAAAGAACGATATCTGCTTACACCCGGTAATAGAATATGGAATTATTATAATTGTTTGTTGCTCAGTGGGCACAGCACATGATGGGAACCTGCACAAAAAAATTAGATTGAAACACCTGGCCAGTAAAAAATTGGGCTTTGTTAATTTTCAAGGTACCTTAGCACAGATTACTTACTTGGTATTTTAATTATTTCCTTTCTTAGATTATTATTTTACTAGAATATGTATATCATCTAGATGGGCTGCTATTCTACTAAAAATATCAACTGACTGTCGCAGATTGACTAATGAAAGATGTAGTAGAAAATTTCATGCACGATGGTAGAGTTCTTAAAATAGGTTAATACGTTAAATTTTGGCAAAAATATGATTTTTTAAAAATTTTAATATTCTTAATATTTGAATAGTTTTCTTTATAAAGCCTTTAGAATTTTGTTTCTAAGCCCATTTTAGGGGGAATTACACTGATTTTTATATTTACATTCATATACGTTTTAATGATAATTTACATCTTTAAATACTATTTTCTTAAATTCTAGTCATGGTAGAATTTTCAAACAAAAAATCTCGTTTATTAATATCTAATGCACGTCTTTTTGTTCAAATTTAGAATTGTTTCTCAGTTCTTAAACTAGAGAATAAATAGTCTTTTCGTTAAATAAAAAAATTACTTTTTCTCTTGTTTAAGAATAAGTAATCTCTTCGTTTAAAATTAAAACAGCTATATTCTGTAGAAGTAAGCAGCTATATTCTATAGCTGTTTTAATGCTTTACAATGCGAAAAAAAATTTAAATTTATAGTGGTATATTGATAGAACCCTAATATTTAAAGAGTGAACAGAAATACAGCTTATTTCTTAGTTCAATAATTGTGTAATGCTGGTAACAATTAGTAAATAAGCTATACGCAAAACTTTACTTAAATTATTTATTTGATAGGTGTCCAAGCTAAAAGACGTCTTTTTAATATTAAAAAGAAACTCTTCTTTCCAGTTAAAAAAACTAGTAGCATTCAACTCGCATATTTTGGTAACATAAATGAGTTTTTTTAATGCACATTTTCAATAATAAGTATATTTTAGAGCATTTAAAAAAAAATTCTCCTGGAACGTTGTCACATACCTTAAGAAATAAATTATGATCTCTAATAGATGTTAGACGAAAATATAATAATATCAAATTTAAGCAACGAACACCCCGAATTCAAAACTAACAAATTCCATGAACATTCAGATCAAAACTAATTATTAAAATCTGATTGAACGCAGAAAAAAATTTATTACTGTATATGAAATAATAAATAATAGAAGCAGCTACCAACCATCCGTGAAGAAAGAATATAATTAATCTGTATAATCAAAGTTGAAATTTTCAATTTATTCTTCTTTAATTCAATCCAGCATTTAAAAAAGTGTGAATAAAGCATATAATTTACAATTCAATAACAAATTATTATTCATGCTTTTTTGTCCCACTGGAGGTATTTTAAAAAGAGAAATGAAAAGTTTCTGACATTACAGTTGTTTCTCGCTATCTTGGAGAACACAAAAACCATGTGGGGTCGAGTCACTTTCAGCCAATGACAAAACATACCTCCTACGGATCAAGGATAACCAATAGGACTTAATCATAGTTTCCATATGGCGTTCCAACAATCTAATTTGACTGAATATCTTAGGATTGAAGAATTTTTTCAGGTTTAACTATTCCTGCTTAGTTTTATTCACACACAAAAAAGAAGAAAAAAAACCGCTTGAGACCCTAGTTGTCAAAACAGAAGTTGGGGTTTCGCATTAGCAGAATATTTTTAAATTCTTCCCAGCATAACACGGCGTTCAGAAATAATTCGTTCTGATTATTCCCAGTAACATGAAAGGAAAGATAGTAGATTTGATTAAAAAATATATTTATTAACTTTCAAATTAAAGATATTTGTCGAAAATTATTTTTATTTTTCTAAAAAAAAATCTATTTTAATAAATAAACGTTATATGTCATAACGACAATATTTATTTTTGTTTTGTTTTTGTATTTTGAAAAAACGCGTCTTTAATTTAGATATTTTTAAAATTCAATAATTTGATTTTTCCTTACCAAAAATGCTTTCATCTCTTTAAGATGAGAATTTTCAGAAAGCGTTGAATGTAAACATTCAAACGTTGAACCAAAAAAAAAATGATTAAACATGCATGTATATAACTTCTCCTTTTCTTCGAATATTTCTTTTAATTTCCGTAAGTACATAGTTTCGTAAACCATTGCTCTCTATATAATCTCACATCAACTTGAGAACGACGAAAATAATTACCTCTAACTTGTTATCTAATTATAACATTGTTATCATACATGACACTCTCAGCTTAGTTACATCGCCAACAGGTGATACATAGCATAATTAGTGTTCCTATGTTGAAAATGTTCTAAGATAAAAGAGAAACATCAATTACAAAATTTATAGAACGTCTTTGATTTAGCATAAAAAGGCCCTTTGAATATCATAATTCGGTAAACAAAATGTGTAAAACAAAACACTCGTATAAACGCCATCATTATTTAACCAAAAGTAGATAAAATATCAGATTTCACATCTTTTCAGATATTTCTTTTAGTTTCCAAAAATATGAATCGCATATTCCAAATATTTTCGAAAATTATCATTCTTATTATCTTGCATTAATTTGAGAAAGAAGAAAATAATCATCACAAATTTACAATAATATCTGGATATAGTAAAATTACCATATGCTACATGAGGAGATAAATTATAGGGTCTTGCTAATCTGACAACAGATAACGGAATAAGCGTTCATATCTCGAAAATGTTACAAGGTATGGTGAAAAGTCAATACAGGATTGTTAATACAGGATTTTGTATGAAAAGATCTCTCATGCACAGTAATTTTACGAGCAAAACATGTAAAAAGCGCGTTTGTTTAGTTAAAATCTTTCAGATACACTGGAAAAGCGTTAGAAACAGAACATTAACTTCTCAAGCTTTACTTATATGTTCTGTGTTCGAAATGCTCAAGACTTCGTATCGAGGTTTATAGTTCGAAAGTTTATTGCTGCTTCGAGTTATTATATAATAGGTTTAGAAAATAACGACCTAAGATGCTTGTTTCATACGTTTAATTCTTAGAATTATTTCCCTTAAGACGTCTTTTCTTACTAAATTGAAAACTCTCAACATTATTATAATTGTAATTTTAACGATACCTGGTACCGTTTGAAAACAGGAAGGCTAACTCCATTTTCCCGCCAGGTGGCGATTTAACAGGCTCGATCACAATAAATCTTGTCGATACTGCTATGTTCAGTAGTGGCGGGGTGGTCGCCTGTATACAAGAAGGTGGCGATGTAACATGGTCATTTTACCATAACTAGACAGTAAGTTCAGAGTAATAGTTATCGTCTTCTCAAATTAATGCAGGATTTTAGACGGCAGCCTGTATATACCATGAATTCTAAAACTAGTTTAACCATCTTTGTGTTGTGAATAATGCATTACTTGTTATTACAAGAAACCTTAATTTTCTACACACACGCTTCATATTTATGACCGAAAAATGAAAGATCAGTTGGGAAACACCTACTCAGGAATTATACTCGATTATTATTAACTCGTAATCTGTTCAACAGAATAAAAAAAAAAATTTTTTTTAAAAACTGACGCAAAACTATTGTTAGGCCAAATTTTAATACTTATAAATTTTTTAAAATATGGAAGTTTAGTTAACTTTTTTTTTAGTATTATGTATTGATATTACACCCACAGCTATTTTTTCTCACAAAGATTATCTTAATCAAAATTAAAGATTTGAATTAGCTTGCTAGTAACACGACTGCAGTTAATTTTATCTATGGGATTTTCTTTATTTATATTTTGCTTTACTTTAAGAATAATACCGAATTTCAATACATTAAAGCAACATCATAAAAATTTCACATTTTCCTTCGATGAAAATAAATGAGGTTATTAAATACTTAAAAAAGTGATGATCTTTTAACTGTTATTTAACAAAATTGGGCTCAAATGGAAGCAGATGTAATAAAACATATGGAAATAGTAGTGATGGAAGGGGATTGCCGTGGTTGCAGTCCACACCGTTATCATCTCAGAGAGTGTGAAAAAAATTACCGGTTTTGTAATAATATGGCATATTTTAATATAAAATAACATATCGAATAATTTACATTTACAGCTTCTGTTATTGTTTCTAACGGCACTTGTCATCGACAAGCCCACAAACTAACCAGCCATCGATTTAATCCGAATTGTGCGACTCTTATTTTTTCAGTAGCGCTATCTAGAGCCAAGAGTACGAGTTCGCTACTCAAGCGTCACAACCTTTTTTACGGAGCAGACTTCATTCATACGTTTCATTCACTCATCTGCAGATCTTAATTTAGACCTAGATCAGAGAATGATCACCTCTGAATTAGTAACCTCAATGGTATTACTCTCGACATGGAAGACTTTGTGACCACGACAGATTTATATGTGCCCCAGCCACCACCATATAAGAAGGTATTCGGCTTGCCGGGTTTGAATTCGCAGTCCAAGTGATGCGCCCTACCAATTAGGCTACTCCTCCCTAACAATTTATAATTGCAATAAACTGAGGGGGTGGGTGTAATGCTGTAATAATTCAGCATGATTATATGGTGAATTGAAATAGTTCACAATCTCATTAATTTTTTTCATCATTTTTTTCAACTTTAGGTATTCCTTTCGCATCTATGAGATTAGTTTTTCGACATTCAAACTAATTAAGAATTATTTCAGAACAACTATGAACCAGGCATGATTCTTACTCACTCGATTTCTCAAAAAGTGCAGCTATAAATATCGATTTTTTTTACCTAATTTCAAAATTTACAGAATATAAAGTAGGAAAAAAGAGATTCTAAGTATCATGCCGAAGTACACTTCGTTGAATAGAAAACTAGAGAAAGTAATTCGTAAAAAAATGATTTCCATTAAATTGTCTTAAAATAATAATAAAATGTGTACTCGAATAAGATGTCTAAAATTATGGAAAAAATCTTACAAGCACATTAAACTAATTTCTGGTTGGAGAGGCATTTAACTTTTTTCCATCAATAAAAATATTTTATAAAATAATGAACACAATCCCTTTTTACTTAAACAATAAAATTTAAAAAAAAAACAGTTTTTTAAAAAAGATTGCTTTAACCTTCAGTTGCCAAAGTTCATCTTTCTCTGTGTGTTTGGATTTCATGTGTTAGAAGTCCATCTTTTACAAGTGTTTAGATTTTACCCAAATTTTAATGCTTTAATTATTTATTTTTCGGTTATTACTAATCTTACTTTTAAGTGACCTAAAGAGCAAACATGTCATAGTTGGAAAATTCTGATCAATCCGGATGTAATGTTATGGGCATTGCGTCGACAAACGATTAAAGCATACTTTCTCCGATCATTTCAATAATGACTCTTTATGAAAGCATATACCGGCGTCCTGGCATAGGTTTAGCGTGTCTTGCTCGTGTTCTTTGCATCCAGTCCAGGTTCGAGTCCCGATTCGGGCACGGTTACTTTTCTGTGTTCTATCAGAGAGTAGTGTGAATGTGTTCCCCTGTAAAAATAGATTGTGCAAGCGAATGTGAAGCATGAAGTGTCTAAGTTGTACTCCTGGGCCTAGTTGTCGCAACTGGGAAACAAAAGAAAGGCTAATTTAGGCTTAAATCACTGACAGCTCTCTGTCAGCCGGCTTGTAAAATGCCCCAAGTAACACAACAACATAAAGGCGTATTGGTCTCTATAAAAAATATATTGGAAAAAGACGGGAGATACCTTTCAGCCAAGATCAAATAAGGTGCTCCATTTGAATACACAAAGGTTTTTCAAGTGAATCGAGTCTCTAACCTGTGTCTTTCTGAGTTTGAACCTGCGTGTTTAACTAAAAAGCATCAGGTGAATAGGAGCAACAAAATTTTAATGTGTATTGTGATGTTTTCATCTACGATTAAGGTTAACGACTCGTAATTTCTAAAGGATGACAGTTTATCAAAAGCCTTTAGTATAAAAGTTTTCCATCATTCGAAAAACCTTCTTACTTTCAATAAGAAAGCTGTAGAACAATGCAAGTTTCATACTCCTCCTTTAACCCTCTCACTACTGACCAAGCCCAACCGGTAGTGGAAATTCTACCCTGGTGGATCTGTTTCTGTTTCAAATGGGGAACTCGAAGATAAAGCAAGGATATCTTTTGTGATAAATCGTTTTACTTCCTGCATCTGTCGCTTGAAACAGAAATCGGTCTGCTAAGATAGAATTTGCAAGGCCGTTTGGGACGGAACAGCAACGAAAGATTTAAACAAGGTGATCTACTATCTATAAATGCAATTGGGATTTTCATCCTTCCTGTGATAAATTTTTCACCCATTAAAATCTCATCAAAACAACTTGCCTCATCTCATTCACAAATTATCACGAGCGTCAAGCTGAGTGGAATATTGAACTTTTCTATTCGTACCCAGTGCTAATATGTATCGGTATACTTCCAACTCTAAATTTCATCAATTTCTCTTGTGACCTATAATCACAGATTCTGCTTATTGTCCCGTGATTGTTACATCTATGAAACCGAATGATCCTTATCGCTTCACTATTGTTCTATGGAAAAAGTTTTTCGTTTCAACAAATTCAGTCAAAAAAATTTCAACGTAATGCCAAAATTTGATCAATATCAAATTTCTGTGGCTCAAATAATAAACTCTATGAAATTTCTAAAAGGGTGAAAAGCATGATATCATCATTGATAGAGAAATACTTTAGCTATCGTCACCCAAACATTCATTGTGTACTGCTTAATTACAGTTTTCTTTTTATATATAACTTCTTCCCCCACCCTTTTCTTTTCTGGTGTACGAAGTATAGAGAAAATACAATAATAGTCAAAAAATTTGAACTTGAGATTTTGGTAAATATCCAAGATTTAGACCTCTTTAAGTTCGGAAAACACATTTTAAGAAAATCTCCGTGTGTCTGTCTGTGATACAAACAAACAAATTTTAAGTGAAATCGTATCAAATAAAGTTCAACTCTTCGAATATATTAACACATTAACTACAAAACGACAGATAAAATTCATTACACAGGTTTAACATTTACAGTACAGACAGTTACCAAATTTTGAGCCAAATTTAATAAGGGATTAACCGCTGGTGTGTTTGCAATTTCAGAAACATATCAAAGCGATGACTTAAAAAAGTCATCACTTTTTTGAGTTGTCGTGTTGACGAAATTGGTACAAATGGTCAAATTTGGTACGAAATTTTATTTTTGCTAGTGCATTTTTATTTCAAATTTTGTATTCAAATGTTTAACAAAAATGTTCTAAAGCACAAATTTGATTTTTAGATACTATTAATCTCATGTCGGAGATTAATTGCCCAAATACTTACCAAGGATGTCATAAAACATCCAGTCAAAATGCTATATCCACTCCAAAAATTAATATTTCATAACTATTATAGCCCGATCCCATGTAAGGAGTTCTCAGAGATAACTTCTTTATGAGAATGTGGAAAAAGATTTGGGGTCAAAGAGTTGAAAGTTGAAAAAGAGAGTAGAGAGTTCAATTGTAGAGTTGAAAAAAAGAATTGTACATTTTTATAATGGATGGGAAAAATATAATGGATGGGAAAAATATTTATAAATATATGGGAAAGGACAACAATTTTCAAAGAGGCAATTTGATTGAATTGTTACATTTCTTCGAAACAAGTTGTAGAGTAACCTCTTTTGTTTTATTTTTAATTTCCTTTTGTATCCTGGATACGGCTATGGCCCAAGAAAAGTTGTCTAAAGTAATCAGAACCTTATCAGACCTGTTATCTCTAGGTGGCTAACATTAAAAATAATAAAGAGCAAAGTATTACATCGAAATTTACTTATCTAAAACGGCAATACTGAATTAAATGATAAAAACTCGTTATTTATAATATAGCCAACATTTAGTTATTTCAATTATAGAGTTAAATGGGAGTTTTACATTTTTATAATGGCAAAGGACAACCGTATTTAGTCGTCATTTAATTGAATTATTGCATTTCTTCAGTACAGTTTGTATGATAACATCAATGTTTCAATTATTTTATTTCTTATTATATCCTAGATTTTACTATATCCCAAGAGTGTGTTGTCTAAAGTAATCTTTATCAGATCAGTTCTCTCTAGGAGGCTTAATATTAAGAATAATAATGACTAAAATCTTACATCGAATTTTATTCAAACAAAACGACATTACTGAATTCAATAATTAAAATTTGATATATATGATTTTACTTCTCGATATAGCCAACATTTAGTTATTTCGATTACAAAATTTAACGGTGAGTTTTATATTTTTATATTGAATATGTATTTTGTATTTTGTTACAAACAGAATAATATTCAAAATGGCCATTTTATTGAATTATTGTATTTCACCATTGTCATCTTATTGAATTGTTCTATTTCTCCATTGCCATCTTATTGATTCTCCATTGCCACCTTATTGTTGTTGTATGTCGTATGGCACCTTCCCTTGTTTTATTTTTTATTTTATTTTTAATTACAGTTAACAGTAATGAATAAAGTGCTATATCAAACTTTATTTGAACCAAAAAAATACTGAATTAAATGATATAAACTCTTCATGTATGAGTTTACTTCCAATGTAGTCAGCTATCAGTTATTACAGTTGGGTTTAAAAGAAAGTTTTAAAATTTTGATATTTGCAAAAGACAACAGTATTCAAAGTTGCCACCTGATTGAATAATTGAAAGCCATATTTCGCTTTCTAAACACCACTTTTAGGCATTTCAGATACCTATGAAACACATTCCAAGAAGAAAAAAGTAATTTAACAGAATGTACATGAATAACGATAAAAAATTGCTGTTTTAACGAATACGAATCGAAACACTGCAATATCTTCACCAAAACTTTACAAAGACTTGCATAATCTCCGAAATTGTGCACGAAAAATGGCAGAACAGGGCGCACGGGAGTTCTCTCGCATTCTGACAATGGTTTTTCGCACTGCGTAATGGGTGGAAGCACTTTTCAGAGATAATAGCAGGGGGAGGTTGAAGATGGCTCGGGGAAGAAGTGAAGAGTATTTTTTGAAAGCTTCGAGGGGTAAATAAGAAATTTCGAACAAGGGTCGATGCTCTTAACATCTGCCTTAGTCTTACGATTCATCCATCCCCTTCAATGAAGAACGATCTCAGTGTTTAGAATATTAAGAAAAAGAATAATAAATGTGTATGTTTCTGAGATACAATTGAAAAAAAAAAAATAGCATATTTTTCATTGAAAAATCCATTTTGAAATGTTTTTCTCATATTTAGGGGTGATTTTCTCTCTTTTTTTTTAACATTTGATTAAAGAATATTTTTCATTTAACGTCATCACTTCGGACAATTTTATACCAGTATCTCAAATATGTATTATCAACAATATGTTTATCATATCAAAGCGTGGGGATTCAATTTATTTCAAAAATAACTTTTAAAAACATTCATTGATTGTTGCTTATTGATAATTATTCTTTAGGATATATATGTTATATATTATTCATACATCTATCATTTTTTAAAACTTGCTGAGCGATGCTGTGGGGCAGGTATTAAAATATCAGACTCATTTCGGTTTTCTTCGGACTTTTTTTTTTTTTCCAAAACATTTCTATTCTTCAAAATCACTTTTTTTCCCCCTTATCACAAGCAACTCATAATTTTCCAAAATTCATGACTATAATTTCAACTTTATATTTAACACTAAAATAAACTCTTTTCAATCCGTTCCGCTTATAATTTATAAAGCAAACAATTAAAGATTGAATATGCTTTAATTTCGTAAACTGATTGATTAAATACAGTTTGATCCGAGGCTTTTGTTTTGTTTTGTTTTTCGTTCTATAATCTTATTAGTTAATATCTTACTTTTTTTTAATATATTTTAAAAATTTAGCTGAGAATCTATAAAAAAAAATTGGGGGATTTTAAAAATTCAGTTTTTTTCTCTCCGTTCCCTCCTCCTCACATTTTTCCATCGAAAATTATAACATTTATACATGATTGTTAAATGTTATAACTGCCGAAATTTTAGCTTGCAATTTATAAAAAAGGAAAATTAAATAAAGAATATAATAAATTAAGAATTTATAATAGAGAAATTAAAATAAGAATTTAATTTCTTAAACTAAATGATTAACTGTATCTTCACCCAAAACTAAAAATGAAAAATATTGGTGACTTTTTCAGGTTTTGATGATTAAAAAGGTAATATTTCATGCCAAATCAGAGAAACTAATTGCTAAAATCAGCTAATGGTGCTGACAACACTTTACTTTTTTATTTTATTTATTTACACTAGTTCAAATGTTATTAATATTATTTTTTAAAAAAATATTATTATATTTGAGCATGTTGGAAATAAAAATTCGTTTTCATTCTTAGAATCAAAATAATAATTTAGAAACAAAGCATTGAAAGTATTTGAACAACTTTTTGTATAAATTGAAGTGCTAAACTGGGAAAAAAAAGAGTTTAACTCTTTAAATTAAAATACAAAATCAGTAGCTACTTTAAAAAAAATATTTGAACAACGTAATATTTCTTTCTCTTCTTACATATTTAATTAAGATTAATAAACTAAATTAAATCTAATGTAAATATTTCATGTTAAATCTTAGAGAAACCAATTGTTAAAATCAGCTAATGATGCTGACAACGCTTTACTTATTTTATTTTGTTTATTTATACTAGTTTAAACACTATTAATATTACTAAAAAAATAATATTATATTTGAACATGTTAGAAATAAAAATCAATTTTGGATCTTAGAATCAAAATAATAATATATTAACAAAGCAATAAAAATATAAGAATAACAAAACATAATTATTAGATAGACCATAAATTTTTTCACAGTACAAATAAACATTAACTCACTAAAATACCTAATAATTAATTTCAAACATCTTTTATCTGCTGACACGTGCTGTGAACGATAAAGAAAGAGAATGTGACGGAAAAAAAAATATTTCATCGAATAAACTGTAGCAGATGTTTTTTCAGAGGCTACTAAACCACCCGCGCACGCGAAGGAAACAGGTGATAACAAATTCTGCACTCGACCGTATTGGAGGAAAAAAATTTACACGCATGCTCCTTGTTATCTTTGCGTTCTATACTAAGTTTCCGAAATTCCTAAAATAGTATCTCTTTGGTATTCAAAGAAGGACCCCTTTTCCGTGTAGGGGTGGAACAATTCTGTTGGCACTTGAAAGACCGGAATGGAATTGTGTGGTAGCACGAAATATCTATCATTTTAGGGATATATTTACCACCTGTTGGCGTATCTAAATGTTCATAAGATGTTATACAATATGTTTCGGCATTCAAGCGGTTCAAGACACAAGAATTTTAATGTTTAAAAATGTAATGTATTCATAGCTTGCCTGAGAAAAAGTGAGATCTAGAATAGAACAGGTGTTTGGGAGGAGGGGTGGGTCTTTAAATAATAATTGTTGAAAAAAATGGAAAAAAAAATTACCACTAAGCATTTTGTCTTATGATATTATTGAAAATATAATATTAAATATTTTGATATATTTAATTAATTAATATTATATTCATTTATTTTCATAATACTCAATATTTTGATATATTTCATTAATTAATTTTATATTCGGCAATTTTCATAATATTCAATATTTTGATATATTTCATTAATTAATATTATATTCATTAATTTTCATAATACTTAATATTTTGATGTATTAAATCACAAATAATTTTATTTAAATTGTACTCGAATTATTAATAAGAAAACATTATATACTTATAACAAAACTTAATTTTTAATTATATAACAAAACATAAAACATTCATAGGAAAGAAGTAGTGTTTAATATAATATTAACACAAAATAAGGCAAACTTGTACAGTTAACAAATAGCAACGCAAAATTAATGATTATAGTAAATAGTGCATGGTAAATGTTTTAATATTTTCTATTATTGATTAATTCTTATTTAATAGGTGAAAATTCGGAGAAGAAAATCGTTCTTGGCTATTGCTGAATCTTAAATAGTTCTTATTTCATTCTGGACAGATGATTATAGGTTTTACGCCAAAGAAAATGAAATATAATTAATAAACAAATGAAAAAAATAATGAAAAAATTTAAATAAATGAAAAAAATATATTTCGTAGATATAGAGTCGTAGTTATGCTATTGCGTATTGCACTAATGTGAACTGTGCTAAATTTATAAAATATGTTTTATACATTCTAATAGAAAATAAATATATAATTAAGCTATGTTGTTATTACTTGCGGCACTTTACAAACTCCCTGACATATCTGTCAGCGATTTAAGCCGAGTGAGCGTCTCTCTCTCTCTTTTTCATTAGGGTCAATTTGGGTCCAGATAATACTTCGCTTGTGCAACCTCTTTTTACAGGGAGACGGAACACATTCATGCGCCTCACAGAGAGAATACAGGAGAAGTAAAACCTAAGCCAGAGCCAGGATTCGAACCGGGACGCCTAGATCACTGGAAAGACGTGTCCTTGTATTAGGGTGCCAGATCGTATTTTCCTAAAAATTGACAAACCTGATTAGGCGAAATTTGTTTTTCAACTCAAATAATGAATATTCAGGATAATTAAGAATAAATCGATTTAATTGAAGGAACTTTTTTATTCGCAAAATCACTGAAAGTTATTACTTCCTATTGGATTAGCTAATCTAATTCGCAAAACAGGTAATTACCGAATTTGTTGTGGACGAGGTTTAGAGATAGTTTTTTTCGACATTATCAAAGATATCACATTTTCAGCTTTCATTTGATTTACAAATGCTATATAATCGAACTTCTTTAAATTAAAAACAATAATCTTTTAGAATTCAGAATGTTATTATCAGAATCTTACAAGTGATTTTAAATTCACTTACAGGTACATATAAGCCAATATGTTTTTATAGTTGGCAGACCAAATCACAACTTGAGAAACTTGGTTCTTACAAGTTTCGTACTGCAATATTTAGACTGTGTTTAAAAATTTTGTATTCTTTTAATTATATTTTTATCATTTTGTTTAAATTTATAACAAATAGAAGGATACTCCTCTTGCGGTTACAGAGAGAGAAACAAATAGCTAGAGGCAATTAACATCTAGCCGCAGAAAATGGAGCATCATTAGGATTTGATTAAACTTTTTTAATGTGTTAGTTGTAATTTAATTGTTTGTGTCTGTAGCTCATTAAATCTGAAAAATAATTTTATTACAAATTTAATCTTTTTTTAATTACGTAATCACTAATTGATCCTCAACGTGGGGTCCCATTTCCTGCATGGGATTTATTGATGCCAATTTTCTTCCAAGTGAAATGACTTTTGTTATTGCATTTTGTTATAATTCTTGTTACTTAAAACTTGCTTATACAGATATTAAACTAAAAAGATATTTTGGTTTTGGAAAATGGCCATGAAACTTGTATTGGCTAAAGGCAACTGTTGTGATTAATCCGAACCTGATAATATGATCATCGGCAGTGCGACTGAATGTAATTTTTTTTTACATGTTGTTTATTGCATCATTCGAGAAGTCAATGGATGCTCTAAATGGATCCGTTAATTATCACAAAACGCTAAACATTTATAGACAAATATTTTCTTGTTTTTTTATTAGAACTTCGTCCACTGTTTTGTCTTACTATTTACTCACTATAAGATAAGAACCCCTATAATGAATAATATCCGCCTGATAATATGATCATCAGTATTACTGAATGTATCTTCCAATGCATTGTTTACTATTCCATTGCAGGAATCAATGGGTGCTCTAAATGTTTCCACTAATTATATCAAAGCGCTGAATACCTACATATTGGTATATTTTCTTGTTTATTTATTACAGCTTTGTCCACTGTTTTGCCTTGCCTTGTAGTGAATAATCTGTTGTGTTCGCTTGTCAACAAAAATGAAATGCTGATAAACGTATTACTAAATAAAATCTTACTACATTATAAGAAATATTATCAACTCAATATCAATTTATTTTCATTCAAACCCTAGTATCCTTAGAAAAATAAACTTAAAAGTACTGCAATATAGGGGGGCCGTGGCACCGTGTAAGCGGATCTGGTGCATTCTAAATCCGTCGGGACCAAACGTCTTTCCACTGGTGTGGTGCGGAAGTTTGGAGAGAAGGCTGCCAGCCAGGTGAACCCTCGTCATCTGACCACAGTTCAAAATTGTGAGGTCAACCCCAAAATAGCCCTGGCGTTTCTTCAAAACGGGACATTAATGTAACTAAAAAAATAAAAAAATAACATGATTGTTGCCAATTTGAATTAACAAGTATTCCCTAAATAATATTTACGATTATGAAACTGCTCTTGGGTTATTTTTAAATAAAATCTTCATAATTTTGGCGCAACAAATCTGTGCTTGATAATATAATCATCAGCAATGTGACAACATGTAAATTTCAATCTGTTGTTTACTACTCCATAGTTGGAATGAATGGTGCTTTGAATGTTTACCTTAATTATTGTGAAACAGAGAATACCTATTGATAAATATTTTCTTATTTATTTAGTTTAACTTCGTCCACTGCTTTGTCCAGCTAGTTACTCCTTCAGGGGAACTTCTCTATTTGAAGAGATCTCAGTGATCAAAAAGCTATAATCATGTTCTACTTGTTGTTTACTAAACAATTTCAAAAATCAATGGATTTTCTGAGTGTTTTCATTAATTACCAGAAAAACGGAATATCAATTGTTAATTATTTTCTTATTTATTTATTAGAACTGATCATTACTCATCTATAGTGAATAATCTGAGAGTGATAATAGAATCCTTGGCAATGCAACCATATATAATTTTATACTTATTGTTTACTGAACCAATGCAAGAGTCTGGATGCTCTGAATATTTCAATGAATTATTATAAAACACTGAAGACCTATCAATGTGTGTGTGTGTGTGTGTGTGTGTGTGTGTGTGTGTGTGTGTGTGTGTGTGTGTGTGTGTTACAAAAAATTATAGTGAATAATACACGCTTGATAATATGATCATCGGCAATGTGACTGCATGTAGCTTTTTACATTTTGTTTATTGCATAATTCGTGGAAGCAATGGATGCCCTGAATGTTTCCATTAATTATAGCAAGAAATTGAGCACCTGTTGATGAATATTTTCTTGTTTATTTATTACAACTTCGTCCACTGTTTTGTCCTTCTATTTACTCTCTCATGAACACTTCTTAACTTCGTGAGATCTCTGTGATCAAAAAGCTATCGAAATGCTCGAAACGACTTCATGAATGCATTTCCCCAATTCGTAAACATTTATTGGCAGAGACTGGCATTATTTTCTCCCAACACGGGTCACAACAATCCCGGGCACAATGAGGTTTCCGAAAAAGAAGAGGAAAAAAAACTGGTGACGGGGGAGGACAGGAAATGCGGATGCGTGTGTGTTTTGGAGGGGGTGCCTTATTGATGGAACGCGACACACGAAAGCAGATTGCAGCTGCCGCCGCCGTGATTTTTCGTGCTGCTTGTTTTGATGGAACTCGTGCTCGGGGAGCTGTGAAATTTAGATTAGACTTGTTTGGGACAGTTTCAAGGAGAGGGGGTGTATGGAAATGCACACGAATTGCTTGTTATATGCCAATAATCGTCCAATCTAAATGATTCAAATTTTAAATTAATCAGTATTTAGATTAAATAAATAATCAAAATAAGGAAATAAATAGCATTTTCACAATTTTATTAGATTTAATACAACACTTTTGCAATATTTAATGGTGTTTTACATAATCAAATACGATGGAGATTCAATAGATATATGAGAAATTTATTTTAATTTATCTAATGTCACTAATTTCTCATATATATTAAATATATATGAAATACAAATTCATGGTATTCGAAAGAAAACTTTCCATATCTATTTTTCAATCATTCTCTTCCCAACGATTTTTATTAAAATTTGTTTTAATAAATCCTCCTTCCATTGCAATAACGGTCAATTTTAATTTTCAATTCCCACAGTTTCTTTGCACTTCTAATTTAACTGCATTTCTAACAATTTCATTGTACTAACTATCAATTATAAATAATTAGCAATAAGATATGTTTTTCACTAGTCATTCGCATTATTTTTATGAACTAGCCCTCTTTGATCACCAATTTGTTCCTCAAGAGTGTTGGTTTTTTTTAGACTGTTAAATAATAATTGATGAAGCATGCTTATTTTGTAAGAAATTTTAATATTTAATTTATTAGATAAAAAAATATTAATTAAATTGAATAAATCAAAACAAGTTATAACGCGCACAATTGAAAATTATTTATACAACAAAATTAAAACGGAAGCAAAAATCTTACTTCAGAATTAAGGTTCGAAGAAAGCATTTTTCAATATTAATTTTAACTTTGACAAAAGCATGAGATCGAATATTTGGAGGGATGAGTTTAAATTTCATAGCATAAAAAATTAATTGCAAAGAATTCTGTATTATGTTAAAAATATTGCACAGAAATGAAATCGGGATCATTAAATGAGTAATACATCTGAAGTTCGTGTTTTGCTTTAAATGTATTTTATTTCTTTGTTTGTTTTTCATTTTATTTCCAAGATCACTTTTTAATTTTTTAAATATTTTTCTTTTCAATTTTAATATTTTTTTCGATCTTTCTTTTTAATTCTGCGGTTCCTTCAGTAGGGTTACTTCTCCCATCTTCTTTCGTTCCAAAGGGTTGAAAATTACTTGACGAAATCAATCAAAATAGAATTTCGAAAAATTACTGATAATCTTATTTTATGTTTCATGCTGTTGCTGAATGGAAAAAAGAATATTTTTTTATTAACTTTTGATTCATTTAACTTTGTTTTTTTTTTTCTTCAAATTTTAAATACATTTATTTACTTTAATTATATGAAAATATTAAAGGAATATTTATATGTTAATGTATGTGGATTTTAACTTCTAAAAAGTTCTAGAAATTTTAAACATCTAATCAAGTGTATTTATTACTGATATATTAGCCTTGGATTATTTTTTAAAGAAGACTTTTTATTATTAAAGTACCGTTATGTTTATTTCAACATTATTAAATGTTGTTTTAAAGAAATCGTGAATAACAAATAGCATTCAAAATTAATTCAAAGAGTCATACTCTTTTCTTCATTATTTAAAATTTTCAGATTTTGAGACATACTTCCATATGTGAAATAATAATATTTTTGCTGAAAACTAATTAAAAAGTTCCAAAATTTCGTTAAAAGTATACCCTATTCACTTCACAATGACAGAATCACATGACAAAAGAATTTGCACAGATCTCACATCTAAATACATATTATCTTACACTGTTTGGTGAATTGATTTCGTCATAAAGATGCGCAACGAATTTCAAAGCTAAATGGAAATTTCTTGTCTTTACTTTATAATGAACTTGACGTGTTATCATGTGAATATGAATAAATTTACTTGGAGATAGAGTCGATGAACTGAAATTGAATGACATCTAACTGCCTGTCTGTCTTAGAATTAGCATGACGATACAATGTTCATCTGTTTTCTTAGACATATGTGGATTTTAGAGAATAATTTTGCGACAAATTTAATTTGTATTACTTGGACATAAATCGACTTCATTTATGCTTAGAAATTCAAATATCTATCTGTTATATTACACTCATGTAAAAATAAACTTTTAATAACTCATTTACAATTGCGTATATAGATGTTCCAAAATCATATGCAGCGAAAATGCATTAAAAAAAACACATCCAACTTCACGTTTAGCTTTAAAGCAAGCAATTTTCGACGCATTCATCCAATATCAGAAATCTCTTCTACCCTCGCAGTTTCTAAAGACCAGGAAAATGAGGGCTTAAAACGATAACGGACTCTAATCTGAATCAGAGCACGCCACATATTACACCGAGGGTTAAGAAGGGAGGGAAAAATATAGAAATAAAAACTGATTGAACGAGAGACCGTTAACAGTTCGAGCATAACGGTTATAGAGCGTGGAGATCTATTATGCTCCCTGCTTTCCTCCCCCTCCATTTTAAATCCATTCTTTGTAGGGACCTAAACGCCCCCCTCCCCTGACTTCCCCCCTCCTTTCTCGGTACAGCACACGAGCAGGGTTGCTACGATGGAAGGGTTAGCACACCACCTGGTTTGCAGGATTTGAGTGTAACATGCAGCTTGCAAGATAGCAGCATTTCGATAATGTGCAAACGAATTTGGGACAAATTCACTTTTTTTTTCCTACCTGCTAAGATGGTTTTATATAATTTACATAATAAAATAATATTTTTGATTAAAATAGCCATTATGAAAAAAATCCGATTTAAAAAAAAAAGATTCTTTTTTTTTTTAATTTTTAAAGGTGGCAACGCTAGAATTGTTAAAATGTTAGCTGAATTTTTTAAAGAAATCGAAAATGGTAACATGAAAAGGATATTCACTTTTTGTGTTTGCTTAGAATGTTTTTATACATTACGTACAATTAAATTGCATTATTCATTAAAATAGCCACACACACACAAATTTTTTTTCATTGAATTACTTTTAACAATTTTTTTTCTAATGTTAAAAGAAGCCAAGGCGTTTGTTTACATATAAGCACAATTTTTAAAAGAAATCTAAAATAGTATTATGAAGTGAAAATTCACTTTGTTGAACTTGTCCGGTAAGGTTTTATACAATATATTCAACAAAATTACATTCTTGATTAAAATAGCCACACTAGAGAAAATTCGGTTTTTTTTTTTGTTTTTTTTTAAATTAAATTTTAAAAGGCGCCAAGGGTAGGATTGTTTTTAAATATTAGCTCAATTTTTTGAATAATTCGAAAACTTACATTTTTCTCTCTTTCTTTTTCTTTTCTTTTCTCTCTTTCTTTTTCTTTT
>JAPMOQ010015521.1:2545445-2643676 GCA_026543055.1 Argiope trifasciata | reverse complement strand
TCTCTCTTTCTTTTTCTTTTCTTTTCTCTCTTTCTTTTTCTTTTCTTCTCTTTCTGTCTTTTTCTTTTCTTTTCTTTCTGTCTTTTTCTTTTCTTTCTTTTTCTTTTCTTTCCTTTATTTCTTTTTTCTTTTCTTCCTTTCTTTTTCTTTTCTTTTCTTTCTTTATTTTTCTTTTCTTTTCTTTTCTTTCTTCCATTTTCTTTTCTTTTCTTTTCTTTCTTCCTTTTTCTTTTCTTTTCTTTTCCTTTCTTTCTTTTTTAAAAAAAATAATAAGCAGTTTTGAATACTATAAAAATAATTCATTTCTATATTGTGCTTATTAACATAAATATACATTTCAATTTGAACGGAATTAATCATAATTGCATGTACTTCCATACTGCATTTTCAAAAAAAAGCGTGTGTGTGTAAAACCACACTTTTTCAAGAAAGACAAGTAAATAAACTTAAAAAGCAAAAATACTAAATATAAATACATAAGTCAACAAAAATAAAGCAAAATGAGCGATTCGAACCTAGGACCCGAAATACACGCAGCGGTCATCTTATTCTACCCACTATATTACACGTCTTATACTTCGAAGCCTACGATTCAAATGCTTATTCTAATAGTTAGGTATATTTGTGTGTTAGTGAGTGTGTAAAATCTCTTTTTGTTTCTCAGGAAATACACCCATACTGATAAACTTAAAAAGCAAAACATGATCTTAAAATAAAATCGGATCTAAATTGTTAAAGCGGTTTCCGACGTTTACATGAAATATACATCTATGTATGTGTGTATATCTATCTATCTATGTATGTGAATATATATATATATATATATATATATATATATATATATATATATATACATACATATATATATATATACTGGAATTTATCGTCTGATATTATAATATAACAGCAAATACTATGTGGCATCTGATTATACGCTATGCCATCATACTACTAAAAGTAACAAATGCAAGGTATATAAAAGATTGCAAAATACAAATTACAATGCCGCATTAGATTCGTATCATTAGTTCTAAATTGATTCCAGTAAGCAAATTTGTTGTGGAAGAATGATTTGCTATAGAATATCTATTTCTAAAAACATTAGTTTCTCAGAACCTATTTTTTTATTTAATTAGTCATTAATTCATTTTACAGAGTGATTTTTGAATGTTTAAATCCCTAATGAAATTCATGGGAGGTGTGAAGGAGAACTGACACATGTTTAACCTTGAAATTTATCCACAGTGGGGTCATATGTAAAGAACCCGGGAGGTTAAAAGGACGCTGCAACCATCTGTCGCGTGGGCACCCACGCTGCGGATTAAGGATCGGAACAATAACAGCCAAACGATTTTGCCTTTTGCATAACTATACGTGATCGAAGAGGGCTTCGAAACCGAGGGGTGACGAAAACCACTATTTTGTATTGTGTTTGAACTCAATGCCAGGTTCTAAATAAAAATTGGTTAGAAAAATAAATGTAATTATAATCTGTTCTTAATAATGCATTTTTATTAGTACAATAAACATATTGTTTTTTATTTTAAAAAGTCCTTTTAATATTGAGATCATACATTTTAAAATCCTGGGATCCATTGTCTATAAATTCACTATCAGGTGGCGCCACTGTTATGGAATCGAAATGCAATTAATAATAAACTGATTAAATTCTGAATATAGAAAAATAGTGCGTTGTCATCTTATGAATACAGGCTAAAAAATTACGATACATAAAATCTTGAATAAAATATTGATTATAAAATTTCACCTTCACAGATATGAAGCAAATAAAGATGTAGTAAAATCAGTGTATTTAAAAAGGGAAAAATCATACAAAAAAATTGAGATAATTTTACTGATTTTCGAAGTACAGTATCTTCAATCAACGTTACAAATTTTCTACCAATGCAGCCAGATCAAAGGATGTGTACTGATGGTAAATATTTTTGAATATATAAAAAAAAATGAATTGATTGGTGTCTTTATTTTAACTTGTTTGCGTGTGATTTTTAAAGAATCAGTTTTTAAAAAAATATATCGATGTATTGATGAACAGAAATTTGTATATTAATAATTTTCTACTTTCAATCGTTTATTACATTAGGTGTTAAAAATGAATCAGTATAATAATAAATAAATTTCAATTGCAAGAGTTGCGTAATAATAATATATTTTTTTAATTATTTTCTACTTTTCTCAGTTTATAGTTCATCATTAAAAAAACGCTGTGACCAATAAAACCTAACACCCACCTCCATTTTTTTTTGTTTATCATATATCTGTCAGAAAATGTCACTGATAAAGAATGAAAATTTAATTAAAGCAATCAAATAATTGATTAATGAATTCTAGAAATATTCAACCAGCGTATTGTGACCGTGAATACAATTGTATCAAATTTCACAATTCTATCAGATAAAAAAATAATAACAAAATTCCATATTTACAAAAAAGTGGCGATTAAAGTTAAATAAAAGTTTTAATAAAATAAACTAAAACATATCAAAGTTTCTATATAAGCAATTCAGAATTATTTTTCTATATTCTCCTTTAAATTATATAGAAATGAATGAAAAGGAAATTTCTTTTTTTAATGTGATCAGCAGGTATTTAAATAAGAATTTAAACAGAACTAAAGAGAAATGTGGTCAGGAAAACTAATTTTACCGATGTTTTTCCATGTGTTTTAATAAAATAGAGTGTAAGTCAAATTTTCGTTATATATTAGATTATATATGAACAATTAGTCTTATCACATATCTATGATCATGTGATATTTCTGATTACTAATATATCAATACATGTGATGAATGATATATCTACGTTTTGCGATCATCTGTATTATCATTTTTAGTTTGAAAAGGCAGAAAATCACAAATTCGTACAATCATCATCTGATGTTTGATTGAACTTGTCATGATTCTCCGTGAAATTCCATTTTCGACTTCACTTGTAGACCTCTTTAAAAAAATTAACTGTCATTAGATTAATAAGACATAAAATTTAGAAAGCTGAACGCCGCTTTAATTGTCGCTATCAAAATTGCGAAATTTTTTCCCTTTTGCAAAAAGTTTCGAAGTTTTATGTTTATAAATTGATGTTAGTAATGAAAATATTTAAAAATATCCAAATAAAATTTGAAAAGCAAGGAAAGATGCGTACAAAAGTATGATTGTTTTTAAAGTGCCCTTACCAAATCTAGTCATTTTGCTCAGTTTAATTCAAAACTCAATATTTATAAAATGGGACAAAATTAACAATATAAATTCATTATTATAACAATGATATAACCAATTAATTACTACTAATAATAAATAATTAATATGAATAATTAATTAATAAAAGCAATAATATAGAATGCTCAATAAATAGATAGTTTGAACTTATGCTACTAAATTTACCAGTTATATTGTTGAAGAAGAGCAAATGCACTTCAGAGTAATTTTTAAATATTTAATAAGAATTTTAATTAAACAAGCGAAATTTGAACACTTTTGCATTATGGCTCTAAGAAATATCATTGCATAATTTTTATTCTTATGCCATTTTAAAATTAAGCTTATTATTGCCTAATTTTGAATCTTTTTCTTTTTTAATAATCATAAGAGATTTAAGTGAAATTAGATACAACCAATATCTCCGGCAAACCAGTTGGTTGCCACAGACGTCAAATACGTATTGAAATTCCTCACACTCTAGAACATTTATATATTGCCATTCATGTTTAGTCTCTTATCTCCGAAATTGTCGTCTTCTTTCTGATTGATGCCACCCCGACCTCATTAAAATACAGTTTCTTAAAAATAGCCTTTTGGCTTGTTTACTTGGGAGGGACAGAAGGAGGGACGCTTTCACTTACCAGCCACTTTCGATACTTTTCACGGTTTGTGCAAACACTTCCGCCTTTGATAGATGGTGGCGCAAAATATTTACCACAAACAAGCACGCGTCTACCTGGGGCCTGCTGCTTTCGAAGAGGGGGAGGTGTTGGGCTATTTTGGGCACTGTCCACTGAGCAGGGGAAAGTGAGGGTCAAAGTCCGGAAGGGTCATGACCTTCCCTACCAACAGGGAAGAACTACGCCTGCCCTCCCCCATTTCACTTTTTCTAAACACTGACCAGAACTTTCACCGTTCTCTTTCAGGTATGACAGAGTTAGGTGGTTAACCTTTTGGGAGAATGCCTGTTATAGTGCAGAAACCGAGATTTTGAAATTTTATTATTGAATTTCGATGATTCTTGGATGGTTGGAAAAACATCGATTACGTCAATAATTAGATGGTCAGTCTGCCCCATTCTAGACCACTTTTATCCTTAAAATAGAATATCTCACATAGTTTATTAGCTGTCTTATTAAGGATTGTTAAGTGTCTTATTAAGAAATTGCTCATAGTTAGTAATTACATAATAACATTTTCTTTTTAATGACATTAAGTTTTCGTTATTCGATATTTTTTTATAATAATAATAAAAAATTTAAAAAAACCTACTAAACTTTGCTCCCTGTCTGCTTTCGCTCGCCAACCCCGAGATTGTAAGATATTGTACCCGTTTGTCAGTTCCAATTGGCAAGTTTTGAAATTCACATTCGTTCAGTGTTGAAAGCTTAACCTTCACATTATGGGAACATGTATTTTCAGATTGGCCTACTACTAATCCAATACTCAATGCCCCACAATGAGAACAATTTTTGTTTATATCTCCAATGTTTAAAATAGTGAATCAATTATTCACGTTTTGTTACCAACTCAGCAACTTCTCCGATCAGATTTTATTTTCAAATTACCAGATTCTCACTCAGCCTTTTTGCCTTTTTCAGTATGTTTTCTTCATCTGATAATTACTTTAAATATTTCAAACAATACTGGCAAAACAATTCTAAAATGCTATGGGATCGGTGATTAGCTATCTACCAATCAAAAGGCAAATAAAATTCATTGTTCATATTTTTAAAAAATCATGTTTTAAAAAATACCAACTCGAAAATGAGGAATATAAGGAGTAAACATTATATATGACAAAAATATTAAAAAACTGAAAAATATAAAATGTTTACACTTCCTGTGGAAACGTTCAGCTATTCATAGGCTTTTATGAGCCACTTAGAGAATTATATGACCGTATCATCTTCTTTTAGTGTTCAATTAATTAATAATTAAAACTCGAAAAGTATGCCTCGTAATTTTCAATAACATTAGGTAATCTTTATCATCCTCTGTATTTTTAGGGATTAAAGACTAGATGGACATGCGGGGACATCATTATTAGAAATTCCTAAATGTCTTGCGCGTATGTTGCTGATTTCATTGATGATTTTTGCAGCATTTTTATTTTTCAGAAAACCAAATTTTGAAGAAGTATTGTAAATGTCAAAAAATTAAAAATCGAGATTTTGACAAAACTCCAAGTTTCTGACCTCCATGAACCTAAAACACCTAAAACTTTTTGGCTTATGTCCGTCTGTCAATCAGTCTGTTAGTCAGGGCTAACTTGAAAATGTGATGAGACACACGATTGAAATATGATGTATCAAATTGTAATCAAATTTTTAGATTTTCGTACAGTTTTGAATGAAATTCATCTACAAGCAGTTATGTCTGTCTGACCATTCGAGTACAAATGCACTCGATAACTACACAATTTATGTACACAGTTGTACATCTAAAATGTAGATGCTTAAATTTTGAACCAAATCTGTCAAACAGTTGATCGCCTGGCGGTCTGTACTTTCGCACATATGTAAACTCGGTTGTATGACTATTGCGTACAACACTATGCGTAAAAGTCGTAAAACTGTCCGTCAATGATCTCTTTTACAATGCGGTAGTGTTTCTTCTAAGGATCAGTTTTAGAAGAGGCTGCAACATTTTAAAGTTCATCTGAAAGGGTCAGAAAACGAGAGTTAACATGATGTTTAACAAATTTCGAATACTTAATGACTTGTTATTCAATACAATTTCATGCGTTTTGATACTATCTAAATCTTTTCCACTGTGTCTTTTATGAAGCATGATTTGCTTTTCAAGGAGTTTTAAAAAAAATGTATGATAAAAATCAATGACGAATGATATTTCCTTTCATATAAATACTGTATCCACTTTGAAACAATAAACTAGATTTTAGATAAATACAATGATTTGTATTAAACGAAAGAGTTGTGGTTTCATTAGTTTAAGTTTTATTTCTTCTTGTTTCGTTTGATTGATTAAGTAAGTTCGAACACAGAAATGTATGCTATTTAAATATAGGAAATATAGGAGCTTTAAATATGGGGGAGGGGATTGTTTCTTAAGGTACAATTAAATGATTTCTTTACTGTAAATTTTTAAAAAAGTTATCAAGAAAAAAAATGAATATTTCTTTTAATTTTTGATTAGTTAAAATTACAATTAAAAATTCGAAAATTCAATTTTCTACCCACCAAAGTATATATTTGCCGAATTTGATAGGTAGACGGTCTGGTGTGTACAGAGCCAGCATATACACATAAAGACGAAAGTTTTTTCCTTATGTTTAAACATCAAAACTTAGTTAAAATACCAATACATTTAATACCAATACTCTTGCCAACAGATAACATATTTTTAGCAAATCTAGACTAAGCACTCCCTACTTCCCCCCCCCCCTTTTTTTTGAAAAGCTACGCATTATTTATTGGTCTTTTATGACCCTTACGTGAATGGCAGTACACATCTGTTCTACTATCAAGTAAATTCAATGCCTTAAATCAATGAAATTCTTTATATTATCTTATGATTACAATTGTAATTTCTTGTTAAATTTTAAAATAAATCAGCAAGCAAAAAAGTCCGAAATACGTATTTGCCCAATCACTTCATTAAAAATGCTAGATCATGCCAAGGATCTACTCTTCGTGAACATCATTCACTGATGCCATCCAAAGAATTCATGATATTACCTAAGGTACACAATTTATGTGGAATATGATTAAAAACTTCGTTGGTGGTCAAACCTTACTATAAGAGAAAATTTCGAGAAGACCAATTCATTATGCTTCATCATGGACCATCATGGCATTTATCGTAATGGCAACAGAATCGAGAAAATTATTCTTTACGTGAAGGAAGTTGAAGTCAAATAACGTCTAAAAAGGTCCAGTTTTCTGATACTTGTGTATTTGCCATATTCTCTGGTGATTAATCGCCAAAAAGATTCGCCAAACATCGTGCAGACAGGATCTTTCATACTGTCGTACCGCCAAAAGAAAAACCTTGAACCTGGTTGCCGTAAGAAGACGAGTCTAAGTAAGGAGGGAAGTAGGCGTTAAAGCAGACTGCAATATTTGGCTAACTGAGTACGCTTCAATAGGCTAGAAATTCTTTTAGCCTTGTGTTTGTATAGGTGTATTTATATGACAAATTAAATTAAATTGTGGATAAACTTAGAAATCTATAGTTATTTAAGCTTTAAAATAATGTCTTGCATAAGAAAGTCTTCAACGATATTTCTTTAACTGCTTTTGTATTGGATTTTTATAACTTTGTTATTTTTTTTTAATTGTAAGATATGAAGCTGCCATCAATTAAATAAAAACCATTGGATAATAACAAAATAGTCTGATGTTTTCTTGAAGGTTTATGTGATCAATCAAATTAATACTGTTCAAGACAAAATGAAACTTCTAACCGGTGATTCATCAAATGTTAATGATACTTCTACCTGATCTTTTGGCGCCAAAAGAAATACAGCCTTTTCCTTCACCCCCAAAATGTAATAGAACATCCCTTTTTTAAGCCTACTGACCCCTACATTTAAGGTCTCTAGAATTTTTCTCCTGACGGTGAGTCAGTAACTATAATTCATCAACGATATGCGCTTAATAACCAAATGTACTTTTTGGAGAGCATGCGAGAAATTTTCGGAAAGATTTTTCTCTTTAATTAAAAAATCGACTCTATGGAAAAAAATATACAGGCTATGAATTAATATGGAATTTGATGTATCTAAATGTTTAAAAAGTTTCAACCAAATGTTTATACGCATCTCGGCATGAAACCTAAATGAAATTTCAAAGCCCATGTGAACGCGTTTCTTCACAAGAAAGACCTGCCACTGAATAACAAGGTCTTAAATTCTCGTGCAACTGTTGCTGTCATTCTGCGAGTCATAAAATGGCAGGGGGGACGACTGTCAAAGTAGCTTTTCCCTTTTATGACAGTTCACAAAACCACAAGTATTTGTTCAATACCTTGCAGGATGCTTGGCGGCACAAAGGGTAAAGCTTGCCGCACTGCCCAGTTGTTTACGAAAACTCGTGCCGATGGGGCTATGGCACGGGTTTCCTTCATTTTTCGCGTTTTATGAAATAGAGATTTCACCTTCTGTTTGATTTCGGAACACTACGAAAAAATATGTTTTCTTCATAAAACGTGCGTTTGAGTTGATCTTGTGGCTTATGCCTTAGCATATAGTGCAGAACAACTCTTTAACATTCTTATATAAGAAGTATTCAGAAAAAGAAAAAAAAAAGGATGTGGTATGAATACCGATCAATCTTTAAGGTTTAAATCTTTAAAAAATAATAAATTATGGATGCCTTTTTTTGTCGGCTCGTTTGTTCAGGAATTTTACAGCTCAAAAACGAAAGGGGCCAGAAGAATACGATTTATGAAACTTAGCACCAAAATTGTAAATTCAAATCAAATTTGGAGAAATTTTGTAGAAGAAAAATATTTGTCTGATGGAGATAATTCAAAACTGTGATGAATTAGATAGACAAACCTCGACTAATTGTTTTATTCATCAGAATTGTATATAAATGAAAAATCTGTCATATTAGTTGATTTCTGCTGTTATATCATTTAGTGCGTAAGTCAAAGTGGGAATTCAAAAACTCAGCAACAATATAAATGAAATTTTGACGTAATCTTTATTCACAAATCAAAGATACGTATCAAATTTTCGATGCCTTTGACCAAAAATAGAAAGTTGGAAACTGTTCGTTCTTTTCATTATACGATAAACACAAAAATATACGGAAAAGGCGAGGGAAATGCATTCGAAATCGCTTACCGATCATTAAAAAAAATCTTTACTAACATTTTTTATTGGCAAAAATATCTTTCCACATCGATCGATGGATTGATTCGAGACTGTTCTCATATGAAATCGTTATTATTGTCTTCTATACGAAGTTTTGTTGCTGGTTCGAGGCCCGATTCCACCGAAGAACCGCTGTGTAAGCAGGTATGCTGCACGTTAAATACGTCGAGGCCAAACGTTCTCCTACTGGTGTGGTGTGGAAATTTGGAGAGGGATGTGCCAGCTCAGGTGTATTCCTAGTCATCTGATAGCGGTTCAAAATTACGAGGTCCGTCCCCAAATAACCCTAGTGTTACTTCAAAACGGGACGTTAATATGACTAAATTAAACTAAAAATCTATACGAAGTTTAGTAAAATTCTTGAAAGTGTCAAAAACTCGCCATTTTGACATAGTCCGAAGTCCGAAAAGCTCGAGAAATTATGTTGCCGATTTTCTGAGAATTCGACCACTCAAAAGCGCTTTTAGAATCTTTCTCAGGCAGACAATCAACCGCCTGTCTTTCTGCTTGATTATCAGCAAAATTGATAAATAAAAATAATAAAGAATTAAACAGATAAAATTTGGTTTTAAAATGCAAATTCTTATCGAATTTTGAAGCGTTTGTATCAAACAGTTGATTGCCTGTCGGTCTGTACTTTAACATCCCTGTAAACGCAGTAAATTATATATGCCATGACTTAAAACTATAAAATTCGGTATCTGACGTTATGACTACAACAATAGTTCCGTTTCAGATTTTCAGTTCAGTTGTTTGAGGAAAAAAACTATAGATTCAGTAAAAATGCTTTATTAACGCTGAAGATCAATATTTCTTAACTACTGCTCGCCATTGTCATTAAAGGCATTCTCGAATTTACCCCAAATCCGCAATTTTATGCTTTGGGAAGGGTGGAATAAGTCCTTTATTCCCTCCCCCCCCTCACAACATAAAATTTTGGATTTGAGTGGGTATTCGCGAATGTTTCGGGTCTACAACTCCAGCTGGTATTTTATAAAATAGTACAACAGAAGAATTTTTAATGAAAAAATAATATATTAGTGTTCAATTTGAAGTAATAAATATTCCAAATTACTGAAATATTTGAAACTTTTCGTCGTGTTTATTGATATTAGGCTTATAATTTCCGCAATGCATTCAGTTATCTTGATTCTTTCCATCTTCAGGGTTTGCCTTAGGTATTATGATCTAAATTCATCGTCGAATATAAAATTAAAATAATATTGGAATATGTTTCGATAATAGATTGTATTTGTATCTCAATAGAGGATTCTTTGGCGACCTTTAGGAGGCAGTCGAATTTTTGAAGAATACAAAATTTTTTTGCTAAAAATTTCATTTAAAAATTTTGTATAGCTTGATCTTAGGGGTTTCTCCCAAAAGATTTTTGGAGATCACAAACCTTTTTTTCACTTACTTTTATTAATTAATTATGTTGTTGTTTTAATTGTTTACAATCAATATGTTGCTAAAAATTTTATTGAAGCATTTTGTATAACCTGGTTTTAATGATTTCTTCAGGAAAATATTTTTATACTTTAAATGTTGTTATTATTAATATGTTGTTAAAAAATTTTTGAAACATTTTGTGTAACTTGATTTTTATGATTTCCTCAGAAAAATATTTTAAAACTTTAAATGTTGTTATGAATAATATGTTGCCAAAAAGTTATTGAAACGGGTGCATTTGAAAAAATATCCATCTTTGATTCTGAAATTTAATTTTAAAAAATTATTAAATAACCCATTTGATTCTGATACCTACTCAACCGAAGAGTGGGCGTAGAAAAATAAACAGAATCACCATATTTTGACTATCCACAACGGAAAAAAAACAGCCACAATAAAATATTAGAAGGAACAAAGAGAAAATATTTATATTTTCATTTCAATAATCTGTTGTGAAATATGCTTCGAATATTTTTAAAAAATTTAATTAAAAATAGAAATAAACGTATATAACGAAAAACAAAACGTAAAATTGAATATACAATATTTTGTATTTTAAGATGCTATTGAAATAATTTTTGTATTACTGCATTTTTAGAAGTTTCAGCTGAAAAACATTAAAATTTCGCTTACTTTTTAATTAACAAAAATTTCGAAAAATATTTCATAGGTTGCACATTTTGACTCTCCAAAGTATATATGTGTCTCATTTGATAATTCTAAATCAAACATTCTGGTTTGTAGAGAGCTAAAATACGTACAAACATACATACATAACTTCATTATAATTAGTAGATATTTTATAATGGATTATCAGGATTTTTACTACTTTAACATTAAAGATTATTGATTCGTATATTGGGAGTTTCAGGTACACGGCACATGGTATCAAAACCTCTATTCGAGAACAATGAATCATGCATATATGAATAAGATCGTCATTCCAATGGGTTAATTAGGCACTTTAAGTTCATAGGGATCTGTGTCCTGGCTTAGGGATAGCTAGTCTTCCCTGTGATCCAGGCGTCCCGGGTTCGAATCCTGAATCGGGCATGGTTGTTTTGTGTTCTGTCTTTGAGATGTATGAATGTTCCCTCTTGCAAACGAATGTGTTTGTGTTTCATCTTCAATTAAGCAAGAAGTCAGCCTACTACCTTCGGATGCTCTGTGATCTTTAAACTCAAAAGCTGCTGCAACCCTTGCCATTGCAACAAGGAGACGACATCATCATAAAGTCTATAGTTTATCTAAGCATTTGTTATGCCGAAGAAAAGAATTTCGTCATTATTAAATCAATCATTGCGTTAAAAAAATATTTTTGATTCAATTATTTCCTCACAAAAAAGAAGGCGGCCAAAATTGGCTGGAAAAAGACTAGAACATTGCTAAGGGGACAAATTTTAAAACCTTACATGACGGCATGGAATGGAGTTCTGTGGAAGCCAAGGGGCTCTCACGTTTGTGAATAAGATAAATTAATTTGAAAGGATTTTAATATTTTATGCATTGAATATGATTTATTAGAATTTATGAATCAAATCAAATTCATTGGTTGTTTTAAAACAAACTTATTCCACTGACGATGATGATGTCTTGCCCCTGTTTTTATGGAACCAGGACTCGAACCGGAGACTCCTGAATCACAGGGAAGACGCTTTACGCCTAAGTCAGGATGCCGGCAACTCATGCCACTAAAATTCATAAATTGAAATGGATTTATGTGTATTAGTCAAATAAATAATTGTAAAAGTACTAAGTAACGTATAGTTAAAATTCATATAACTAATGATGTATAAATTTAAATTATTTGAATGCGTAAAATTTATTTTATAGAATAATATTATTTTCGTGCTGGCAATAAAAATTCTCATCTTAGCATCAATTAAATAAATGCTTAAAATTAATATTAAATATTAAAAACAATTCGTAATATTTATATATGTTTTATTATATTAGTTTATTATTTAGCATAAAGCAATATTTTTGTATATAATTATATTTTTGTACATAATCATATATTTGGAATCAAACTTTAAATTCCATCGAAAATGGATTTAAATGCTTTTAGAATGGGGATGCTTTTTTTGTAATATGTTATTATCCAAGAAATTAAGCATACAGAGGTTATAGAGGGGGACCATCCAAAACTGTATTTCTAGAAGTACCAGTTTGCAAAAATTTTTAGGTTGTTAATTATAGAAGAGGTGCTCTCCCTCTCTTAGTGTGTGTTGAGTCACTGGAACTTCTTAATTTGGGTTTTGAGGATAGTCAAATCAATTAGAGCTTAGGGCCTTTAAATTTATTCCTGAAAGAAGTTTAGTTAAGGATGATGTAACGAATTTAAATTCAGAAACTAGAAATCCATGAATTTCTAGTCTCAAAGCTTAGCCTCTGGTAAGGACCATCTTACTCTTGACCAGAATTTGAAGCATACTCTATGATGTAAAAATCATTTATCCTATGATGCTATTTCACAATCTTAAAAGCAATTACAAAAACTTCATAAAACTGTTATATAATTTTCAAAAAATGGAGATCTACAGAGATTTTTACACTGAATCCAACACGTAATTTGGAGAAAAAACTCCATTTTAAATTCATGTCACATCTCCAGAATGGTGCTTAAAACCCTGTCATTCTCCGAACCGAAACAACTCATTTGTTCACATGCACAAAGCGGGTACTTTTCCCATTCTGATACCATGGGGGACCTTTTCTTAACAGGCCGTGACAGCACGTGGCGACACACTTGGTCAACTTCAACCCACTGTGTTCCACTCTGTCCAGACAGAGGGGGATCAATTTCCGGTGCCGTATTCCGTAACGGTTACGGTTAAATGCGACTAAATCCAACGGTGCCGTTACTCCAGATCAGCACTGGAAGGATGGACGCATTGTTTAATTGATGCTGTATTTCAGTGTCAGCAGCAGAAGAGTTATTTACTATGGAGAGTTTCGCGTGGGAAATAGCTGAAAGAGGAACAGATTTTTTTGGTAATGAACAGTTGGATGATGAGGGAATTTCGGCTTGAAAGAGATTGATTGTTATTCCCCCCCAAAAAAACGACCCTCCTAATTCTCATTAGTTAAATATAACAATTCTTTGTATTGCATTTCAAAAGAAAATAATAATAATAATTGCAATCTTTCGTATTTATGAATTATTCACTTAACACTTCCAGGCAAACTAATGTAATCTATTTTTATTGATGAACATGTACCATTATTTACATTCATATTGTTCTCCTGGGGGAGGCACCTTGAATTAAGGACAAGAAGCTTCCGGTAAAGTGGTTGACTCTCGCCAACCTGGAGGGTACAAAAAAATGGAGTCTGGTTCCTCCCATCAATGAAAGGAAGTACTTCCTTAGGGAAGAGTTGTACTGTGGCTGGTGATGGACCTTATAACTCAACTCCAGTTAACCCCAGTGTTGCTGTTGCGGCTGTCCAGTCATTTAATTTTATTTATTCATGTACCTTTGGGCGGATCGAAGAGTCAGTGATATGATTTACACTCATATTGTATTTTCATGTTCCTGAATGGCAACAGAATCTGAGTACCCGCAAAAGAGTTACATTTTTCCAGTACGAAGTTTCTGAATTATCTGAAATTTAAACCAACAATAAGATGCGAATTGAGGTTGAGAAAGATACCACGGTATTCATAGCCCACAATTGTGCATTATGTGTGTTATAACGCCTTCTGTGTTCATAACTTGAATGTATTTTTCAGTATCTTCACTCTCTCAAAGTAGCTTCCAACACTATACTCTATTGCAATTTCCGTTTACTAACAACTCCTCTAGTTTGTCGGTTCAATTACAGAACCTTGAAATCACCTACTGTTATTCTTTGTATGTGCGATGGTAAATTTATTGATTATAAGCCCAAACTTTTATTTCGAAGGCAGAGGTGGAAAGAAATTCATATCTGTGATATTGATAGAACTCTATATATAGTACTTAGTAAATGGTTGTAACAGCATTAAGGGGATCATTAAATTAAGAGCAAAGCTGTCAACCTTCAAATTTTCGTGATATTAAAAAAATTAAAAGTTTATTAAAATATACTTAATTTACGCAGAATTAAATATATTGAAAAGTCGACGTTAAAGGGATAATTTTTTAATGCTTTCAAGTTTTGGGGGTGGGCGGGAAGGGGGAATAACCACTCTACCAAACCAGCAGAAGTGGTCTTCCCAAAACTTTCTCCCATACTCTCTCTAAAGGTATTATCCCCATCCACCCGCGCATAAAGCTGTTAAGCGAACTTTTAAGTGAAGAACAGTTGTGAAATACAGACCTTTGTCATAAATCTAACATTTTTGCTGAATCTAGCTTAAAATCTGTGGCGTTTAATCCTAAACGTATGATTAATTCATAGATTCCTGATTGAAGTTAAAATTTAATAAAACTACAGCTATAAAAATTTAAAAGAATAAGATCTCATATCAGTGTCCTTTATTTAAGTCACTGCGTTGTTGATTTGTTACATTTATAGATCAATATTTTCGGGTAAGCCTGCAAATATGAGATACCATAGGTGGAAAGATGGTCCATTCTTTAACAGATCAGGCTCATTCTTTAAAAAGAATTATTTTTTAGAGACCAATATTGTGAATAAAATTTCATTTCTTTAAGTTGTTATGTTTTTGAATTATTATGTGTACATGTATGCATAAGCGCACCAACAGATGGTCAACCCTTGATGGGATTTGTTCCAAATCTGATGCGGATCTAAATTTTAGATGATAATTCTGTGTTCTGAATAGTGCCAATCTTGCTTTTTACACTTTGTAATTATCATATTCACTTGCACTCTGCCAGACAGACTTAATCAGAATGAATAGCGTTCCAAATTTCATAGAAATCTGCAAATTTGGTCATATAACCAAATTTTATCGGTCTAACTCAAAGCGGTTTTGAATTACCGTGTTGGTAGACAGAGATAAACCTATAGTTTGTGACAATACTCTGAGGCGACCACTTTTCGACTAGTCTATCTCGCGTAGAAAGGTGTTCTGCACATACTTCCGGAATTTACTTAATTGTTAGATATAACCACCTCCTTCCTTTTATCTTTCCTCTCATTCTTTAAATTAAATCCATCCTAACGAATGCGCTAAAGAGCAGAAGGTTTTAGAATCCATAAAAATATGTTTTTCGTACTTAGTTGACTTAGACCTTGGGAAGTCCAAAGCAATGGCATTCACCAAAATCTTTTGTTAGAATTTTTCGACGACCATATTACTTTCTCTTTGTATCCTTTGAGCATGAGAAAGTAAAAAGATAAAAGGGAGAAGAAAAAAAAACATTGAATAAATTTCAAAAATAAGAAAGAGGACGAATGGACAGACAGATCCTTTAATCCTCCACTTCCAGACCGACCATCAGTAGGTAAAATCACCGTCTCGTGACCTTCATATTCCTTCTGATAAATAACAGAATAGTTTTCGATAAGGACCTCTCGACAGCACCTAATGACCTTGTGCGAGCCTTAAGAAGGGGGCATCTCCTGATCCGGAAAACTCGATCAAGCAAAAAAATGTAATCCTTTAATGGGGAGGGAGGTGCACTCCAAGACACTCAAGACGCCGGAAGTTTACTTCTTCCGTAACTTCCGGCGTCTTGAAGTGTGCGCCTCATGTAACAGCCTCTTCAAAAAGTGAGCAGCGGGAGAAGGGAAGAGTGCCAACATGTCACAACCCCCAGACGTAATTTATTGACTCAACAAGGCATCATCACAGTTACATCATAATAGTAATTTTTGATTTCGATATTGACAGTATGCTCTGTGGATTTAACGTTAATCTGTGTCAAAAAAGGAGTGGAACCTTTTTGAAGAATGGGTAGATTTGGGAGCCCCTTGGGTTATTATTATATACTTTGGCCTGGTGATATAATCTGATGATTCATTGCGATGACGATCTGAAAGGACTGATTATTTGTTCATCCATTGTTGTCTTTACTAATAATGAGCCTTCTGTAGAATTCAGAGAGTTTGACTCTGGGTTATTTTGATATCCTTTGGCCTGGTGGTATAATTTGATGATTCATTGTGATGGCGATCAGAAAGGTCAAATTGTTTATTTATTCTGTTCTTTACTAATAATGCTCGCGTATTAGTTCGGTATGGTTTAGAGAGTCTAACCCTAGGTTATTATGATATCCTTTTGGCTGGTGATCTAATTTGATGATTCATTGCGATGAGAATCAGAAAAGACAAAGGGCTTATTTATTCATCTTTATATTTACTATTAATGTGCTTGTATATTAGTTCTGTATAGTTCAGAGATCCTGACCTAAAGCAATCAATCAAGGGATGAATATACAGGATGGTCATAATTAAAGTTCCACTTTGAAATGGTCATAAAAGGAAAGCAGAATCTTTTTGATTTAGATATTGACAGTAAGCCCTAGGGATTTTATGTTAATCTTTGTCAAAAAAGTTGTGGAACCCCTTTGAGTCCATGATTATTATGATATCCTTTGGGTTGGTGATCTAATCTGATGATTAGTTATGATGATGATCAGAAAGGACAGATTGTTTGCTTATCGGTGATAATCATGACTACTTGTGACCCGAAAGCCTGAATGGAACAACATGCTTTGTTTTTCTGCCTGTATCCAGACACTCTGTAAAATATGCCAGTTGCAATAAAGAAAACTATGGAACTCATGCACGATGGAGAAATTTTTTTGGCGAGTTATACAATAACCTCAATATTGCACACTCAAGAAGGTAGAGTGGACGCTCGGGAAGAATTGCTTGACTTCCACACACTCGCCGAATCTTAATCCAATTAGAATTTTTCTCAATCAAATTACTTTAACTCTCATTTATACAACACGTATGGAAACAAAAGATCTTATTACTGCAGAAGACATCCAAAGCATTCACGCTGTCTTCAAAGGCGTCCGGAAACTTTTTTACGTCGTTGTAGATTGTGAAAGGACATCAATGGTCACTTCTGCCAACAATTCTTGTAGTAATTAATCAAATAGATATTTCTGTAGTTCTTATTGCATTTTTTTTTTGTCCTTCCAATGTGACGCCATATCTGCGTGTAATTTTCCTGATTTTCACCCTCTCAACATGATTTGAGAAACAATGATATCCTTTTGATAACTAAGAATAAAATCTCTAGTTTGTTCTTCCATTTTTATGCCATAAGTTAATAGTGGATTCTTATGGCCTTATATTTTGCTTAATGGTGCAACTCTTAGCCCATAAAACGACAGACCTTAGCCTTTGTTCATACAAAGAATATTGGACACTTACTGTCATTTGCTTGAAAAAGCATCATAAAGATTAATACTACCTTGAAAGATGATTCAGAATGGATGCACGTATCTATACTCAACAAAATGATTCGTTATTTATTTTAAAATCGAATCGGGATCCAAAATTTTTTTTACTTCAAATTATTGAACCAAGTTAACATGTATATCCATCATTGGCCTTTTTTACCAGTAATTATTGTTGCAAATCTATGTAATCTGTAATTTCATACCTTAAACTCCCCCAAACTTTCTCGTATATTTTTTAATAAAGATATTATCTGCTCCCATCCAACATAAAATTGTGTGCCTTGGAATGGTTAATGTATGGGCCTAAAATACCTTTCCTGGCATTAGTGAGCAATAGTTACGAAATATACATCGCCAGTGTGAAACTAGTCTTATTATTGAATTTTCCGTATGGTCCTTGGGGATTAATACTTTGATGCAGTTAATACATAAAAAAATGGATATCATATATGTATCTTGGGCGTTATTTTTCAGACTGATTAAAATAAAAATGTGGTATCAGACGGAAGTTGTAGTCAAAGGTGACAAAACAAATCTCATTCATTTAACTATTTGATTCATTGTTCACAAACTGTAACTAAACTGCAGACCAATAGATGATCAATACAACGACATAATTGTTTCAAAATTTTATAAAAATATACATATTTTTAGATATTAAACATGTTTATTTTACCTGTCTGGTTCATTTTGTAAATATCAAATTCATCTGCATTCGAACAGCCAGACAAACTGGTCTCTTCTGAACGGATTTTGTACAAAATTTGAAAAAACTCTAGAAATTTGGTGTAAAGTTCATATACCAAATTCCATCTTCGCCTAACTCAGGGCATTTTCTAATTATTGGGTCTACAGGTAGACATAATGCCAAAAAAGTGTTTTCTCACTCAGGAATTGCAGAAAAGTTGAAGTTCGCCAAAAGCTATTCGAATTTTTTCGATGATTACGATATTTTTTGAATATTTTATAATCTGCGCATGATAAAGTAAAAATTGAGATTATTAAATTAATTTAGTTATATTTTTATTTCCCATCGTTTTTTCTATGTTTAAATCTCTTAGTAACGAAATTTTAAAAAAAATTAAAAATAGTAAGTAACAGTTAGAATAACGAATATTGCAAAGAATTGCTCAAAATTCAAAGAAGGTTTTACCTTCTCACCGTAATTTAAGCGCAAGAAATTTTTGTTACACTCTCAAAAAATATTAATATTTTCTTGAATGCAAAATTTATGAGAGTCCCACTTCCTATGTAAAAATGTAAGAAAATTACAAAGCTCAATTTCTAAACATATATCCAACGAATATATTTACAAGCTTGAAGTGTTTCTATATGCACTATTCCCACGTGTAAGGCCCTCATTATTTCTTACTTTCACCATTTTATATGCAGAACAAGCACACAGAAAAAAGATAAAACCATGTAATCAAAACACTCAGGTGAAATCACTCTCAATCTTATGTGACAAACATACACTTCTGTCCATCAAAATCACCCACAAAACATTCCAATCACGTAAAGATTCGTCCACATTTTTATTGCGTCTGCCAAAAAGCGACGATTCCACCCATTTACCAGAAAGAAAAGCAAAAGAACAAAACAAAATGATCGAACTGCTACTGCTTTCGGACACTGGGGGAAATAACTGTCATTAGGGGATAGATACTCTGCAGTCAAATTCAGTGGGCCCCTTATGATTTTAATGGAAGGGCGCCGGGTATGGACAGGGATCTTAATGTCCTGAAGGTCCGCCTTTGACGCTACCTGTGTCTTTCAGTCCCTCGCACGTTCTTTGCATTAAGAACCACACTTCGGTTCCTTTTTCTTTGAAAAAGTCTTTGCAACAGATCGTTGCTGCCCAGTCTTTACAACAATGAGAAGGCATGCTCATAAATTTTTCTTTGTTCCTTGCAATGGCTTGTGTCCTCATCCTGGGACTTATCCAATGACCTTGTCCGAGGACGGACATTAGATTGGTGATAAGTCGAGAAAAGTGGTAATAATAATTTGTACTTCTTTGGAGTTGTGGCACAAAATGAACAATTTGGCGCAAAACAGACAATTACTTCACCACATGACCGCAGACAAAGCAAGCGGAACTAATCTTCTTTCTACCGTGATAATTAAGGATCTTTATAATTTTTGAAAGCTTTACAAAGTTGTGGTGACCAGTCGGAATAGAATTGTGGTTTTCTGTACAAAGTTATACGTTTATAAAGGTTTTCAGACACTATAATCTTCACACCCTCGGCTCCGAAAACTTTGCACCGTTATTGATTCTAATGAATGCAGTCGTATCCCATTTAAGAAAAAATATTGTTATTGAAATATTACACCGTATGCAATTTTTCTTCAAAAAAAAAAAGTTGAATTTTTTTAATTGATTTTTTTTCTAAGTTGATATTTAAAATATATATCATATGAATATGTTCATAATGCAAATCGAATAAGACTAATCTAAACTTCAAAATAAATTACACACATTTCTGCAGTTTGAAACTAACTACCATCTTTTGGATACTATTGCAATCGACATCGAATGGTGCTTAATAATCAGACAGAATTCATGAACACCTCTTATGGCTCAATTATTGAGTTACAATTAATTTTAGAATATGAATTTTAAAGATTTTTCTCTGCGATATTTTACTTGGGCTATTTATATTGCGAAATATATATTTTGATGGTCCACAGTTTTATAAATTACCCTCTTTTTTATGATGGTTTTATTTTGTTTACTGTTCATATAATAATATAAACTTTGTTCATATAATATGATAAAGTATATTATTTTATCAGACTTATTTTTTCAGATTTATTTTTCCATTTGTCAACCATAAGTTATAAGCCATAATGTGAATTTTGTAAGGAACTGAAATAGATATCTGTAGATTTTGTATTCAATTTAGAAAGGATTTTTTTTTTTCCTTTAGAACATACTTTATGGGTGATTTGATGTAAGTCTATCAGGAAATACTAAGGAATAATGTTTAAATATGTTATAATATAAAAAAAGGAACGAAAGTAATATATTTTAAAACTTTTTTTCCCTTTTTCAGAGAATAAAAAAAAGAAAGAAATTGGCTTAAAACTCATTTGATTTTGTCATTTTGCACTAAATTCTCCTTTCTCTCTTTTAGTTGCTCTATGGATAAATGTGTGTATTGACTATGCACTATAGCAGCAATTCAGTAGTCCATTAATATTTAAGATAGACAATTCAAAATTAGTAATAGGATGTCAATACTTGAAATAAACATGAAAACTCTTCGAAAATTGGCATTTAACAGCATAAATTTAAGCAAATTCTTATAAAACTTCAATATGTCTATACCGAAAACTAAGAGTCCCATCCTAACAAAACTTATAACAAAATATAATATATAGTTTTCTTTAGGGAATGTTACAATCATATGGTTCTAATCATAAATAAAATTTTTACAGCCAATCGAAAATTTAAATTAATAAAACCTTCGCTAAAATGTATTACAGACATAAATATCCCTAATCTGGGGATTCAAAGCTCAACAAAAGCATCTTTAGATATAAATGTCCGCAAAATACTGTTAAAAACTCTCATCGGCATTTTGTGTTTTACTCTACCAAACATTTTCCACATTTAAAACTAAATATTTATTTATACAAACTTTAACACTTTTGGGGACCTTTAAATCTATATTCCCGGTTATTTAAATGTCCACTTCCTCTTTACCGATAATTACGAAAATATTAATATCTACAATTCTAATTAACGTAGAGACAATAAACCTATTTTGGATAGCTCAAAGAGGGTCTATCCAAAAAAAATAATTCTTGGAAAAATGTCATTTTTTGTAAAAATTGACATTTTCAACGTGTTTGGATACCTTAAATAATCTTTTAAATGAAATTGGATGTATAATCGTAACTTCACATTTATAAATTTCTATAACAGAAGGAAATCCATTTAAAGAGTCTTTCTATTCATGTTCTCAAACGTATGTTAAGACGATAACTGCAAAACGAAGAGAGCTAGACAGATAGAAATATTTATTAGTTGCTCAAATTTATTAACAACTAAAGTTTCAATACATATCAAATTTAGAGCCAAATCTGTCAAGCAATCGATCGGCAGTCGATCTGAACAAGTATGTAAAAAAAGATCATTCATAAACGCAAGGATTTAAATACGTGATATTTGGATTATGATTTAAGGACTATAATTCTTTGTCAAATTTTGATGTCAATTTGAAAAAAAGGCGACCAATATTCATGTTTAATTAACTGGTACTTTGTTAAAAGCTCCCTAATTCCCAAAGATCGCAATGTAATAGGCTCTTTCGTAACTAATTTTTGTTCATGGCATATTATTGTTGATGCATAACTACATTTATTAGATAATATGCGAGAAAGTTTCAATAAGATCGCTACCTATGGTATTTTTTTTTACCATAGTATGTACACTTTTTAATTTGCATTTAACAGATTCCTTTAGATTCATATTTTTCAGTATTATCAAATCACAGAATCCATTATTAGATAAATGCATTCCTTGTTAATATTTTAAAAATCAAGAAAGGTATATTCCTGGCAAATAAATTAGTCTCCAAATTTGACTAGTGATTGATATTAAATAATTTGAATGAAATCATAATTTGGATCCAGTCATCAGAAGAACTTTCACCTTGAAAAGAAAAAAAAAAAAGATTACTAAAGCCATTCGATGGCTCTCTTTACTATCTTTTCTTTCCTCACAGCAGATAATGATCTTCAAAATAATTAAAACAAACAGGAAAAGCCGTAACAATTCCACGTGGCTTTACTGTCGGCATCACGAAAGAATGCACAGCCTGGAGCAAGTAATTATCCTATATCACGTGACTAAATGCTACTAACCCTCAAAAAAGTTACCGAAATATGATCATGATTGTGACCATCGAAGGTCTCGTGGCCCTAAATGGGTCTAGAATCTAAATTTCATTCGATTTAATAGCTCGTAAAAGTATCCCTTCTTTTATCAGCTCGATTCATGGGTCTGAAATTTTAGATTGAGCCATCGAATTGCTTCGGCTTTCTTTTTTACCAGCTGCCGTGGGTCAACAATGTGAACGCGTTCGTTGTCATTCGTTGATGGATCTGTGAGACGTTCTCGTTCCAGATAGAGTTTCCCGCGCAGAATAATCGTTCCATAATTCATCACTTCGCTTCGCTTCATTTAACTGCTCACGGACTAATTATTAATTCCATTTTCCTTAAACTGCGGGTGGCCCCGGAACAGAAATACAGATTAGAACTGTTTTAAATTCCGAAACATGAATAAAGCAAGATTCGCTTCGATTTTTCAAGATAGATTACATACTTTTTTTCCTTGTCTTTGTTTTCTGCACAAAGCAGATTGATAAAAATTCCAGTGAAAATTCCGGTTAAATCCGCTCACCAGAATGTACAGTGATTGATAAGAATTTCGATGGGAGATTGGTTAAATCAATTTACCAGAATGTACATTTGGCCTGACATAGCATCTTATCGAAAAATAAGAAAGATTGGTTCCTTTTTCGTTGTCATTTTGCTTCATTTTTTTAATCGTTGAAGGGCACAAAGTAAGATCATTCCATGAGAAGGCAGGAGTTTTTTTTTTTTTTCTTTTTTTTTCCTGTTGAACAATTCTTACAACTCATTAAACATATGTTTGGTTTATCAATATAAGTACCTGCTGTTTTTACTTTCTTGGATACATAATATAAAGAAAGCATAACAATAGTAAAAGATTCAAACTCAAGATTTGGGAGGATATCCAAGTTTTATACCACTTGAAATTCGAAAAGCACATTTTTTGGAAATGTCCATCTGTCTGTGACGAAGACAACTCAAAATCACTTTGAATTAGACGACTAAAATTCTGTTCCTAACACCAAATTTGATGATTTATATCAAATTTTGAGTAAAATTTATATAGATCAAGTCCATCTTTTCTGTTGTTCAGTTATAAGTTAATACGATAATTATAAAACGGAAAGAGCTACATGGATAAAATTCGGTACCCGAATTTAGCATCTATATTGTAGAGGCCTTTTTGAGCCAAATCCAAATGGTGGTTGACTATCCATTGTTCAGAGCTTTTAGAAATATGTAAACGCGATAATTCAAAAACGCAATGACAAAAATATATCAAATTTGGTATGGAGTTTTGTGACTAAAAGTGCCTTTTTGTGTTAATTCTCGTTTCAAATGGAATGTATCTAAATTACAAATACGAATTTTGGATATTACAAACGTATGCTATGGATTAATTGCCAAACAAGTCGTCATAGAGGATACGAAGGGTTAGTAAAAGTGCTTAATACACACCGGAAGTCTATATTTCGTAACTATATTATGCCGATGTTCTCAGTTCAAGTTTTGGGGAGGCCACTCCCAACGGTTTTATAGGGCCGCGGTGGCCGGTGGTAAAGTCTCGGATTCGGAACCGGAGGGTTTCAAGTTCGAGACTCTATTCCACCGAAGAACCGTCGTGTGAGGGGGTCTGTTGCACGTTAAATCTGTCAGGCCAAATGTCCTCCAGCTGGTGTGGCGTGGTGTGGAGAGGAGGGTGCCAGTTCAGGTGTCGTCCTCGTCATCTGACCGTGGTTCAAAATTACGGGGTCCGTCCCAAAATAGCCATCGTGTCTTTAAACGGGACGTTAATATAACTAAAACTAAAAAAAACTCCCAACGGTTTTATCAGTTCTTTAAAAGAATAATGTTTTATTCGGAACAATACGGTAATGTGCAAAATTCTATATCCCTTGAATTTTCTACTTTTCTGTATATTTTTTCTGTATATTTATATTCTGAATATTTCTACTTTATCTGTATGAAATATACAAAGAGAAAGCATTGTATCCGTCAAAGAAATTCAGCCTCAATATTTTCACGAATCACGAAGCCACCCCCCCCCCCCAAGCCAGAAAACTCATGTTCAGTATTATGTCTGTCTTTCTGTACGTCTGTGAATGCGGTAACTAAAATGCTTTCAGTTTTATGGATAAAGTTCAGTATATTTCTTCACACAGAATTTTAAGAATTTTATTTAATATTGTGTGAAATGTTTTCAAAATCTGGCTGTTCGCATAAAAATTAACACAATAAGAAAAAAAAAACATAAGGAATAGATAAATAAAATTTGGTTCACAGATTAAATAAAGAAATTTGTAAATATGTGGCGAATTTTGAACCGATTTTGAAAGTTTTTTAAAAACTGACCGACTGAAAGTTTTTTTAAATTTTTTTTTTAAAAATTATGTTTATTTATGAATAAACCAACATTTCAATCTTAAGCATATCAATTTTCACCAGAAGAAAATTTCTCATGTCTTAATATTATGAAAAGGTATTTAACATGTAGAGATAAGTTTGGGTTCGTTCAAATTGCTACATGGATTAAGAGTTCATATGATTTCACATTGTTGCAAGTTGTCAGATATCTGACCACAACATAATAGACGATTACAAAATCCAAATGAGTACAGACCTAGGTTATGAGTTGCTTTTAATTAATTAAAATTATTTTTTAAAAATTAAAAAAACAAATTTTAGAAAGAATATTCTAACTTTTCAAAGATACCAAATATAAAAGATAAATATATTTGAACTAAATTTGGAAACTAGATTTGATTTGTTTTGCTGAGTTATAATATACACACTTGCGTGTATGCATGAGCTAACATTTGCTTAATATCCCTTCTTTAAATGAAATTACAGTATGAAAGAAATATAGCAAGTCGCAATGTATTATCTTAATCATAAGAATTAACAAAGTTTTATAAACAAAACTAAACTCGCTTAGTTTTAATGAAATTTATAGACCAAAAAAAGCCTGATTCTGTAACCAGTATTTTTATTTTTAATTGAATTGAGTGGCATAATCCTATATCAACTATTGTTCTACCAAGAAAATACTTTTGATCATCTATTGGTATATCAAAAGAAATATTGTTCCCAATTAAAATCCATCCACAAAAGACAGGGAACTATTCCAGGGCATGTCTTTTCCTTTTTGGACTTTAGACAGCTTCTTGGAGCCAACTCCCATCTGTAGTCCAGCGGTTGATCCCCATAATGACTTTCTCACGATACCACAGACCCCTTCCCTCTAAACGGGGACATGATGATTCCAAATGAGTGAATTATGCTGCTGGAAGCGCCTCTGTTCCGCTGTGTGGGGTCACTAATGCGATTAGGGCGCAATCTCGCTAATTATTGCCACTTGCCGGTGACCTTGTTTGCGTAAGAAGTCGAGGAAGACCTCTATCAACGGGAAGTTCTGGTACAAAATGTCTGTTTTCACTGTAGTAGGAGATTTGTGTCTGTACTGTAGGAAATGGAAGCTGTATCGTAAATAAAAGGAAAAGTTACCCAAAGGAGCCTCTGATACCGCCCAAGAAACGCTTTTTAAAATAAGCCACAGAGATTGTAACAACCAATTTAGAATAATAATAGTAATTAATCTTAATTAATTTTACTTGTTGTTATTCTATATTCCAAAAACGATTTATTGGTATTATTACCAAACTAAAAACATCTCTATTTTTTAGTGAGAATATAAAAAAATATACTGATAAAATAGATAAAATAAGTAATTAGAGCGACGCATTTTTTAACGAAGACAATGCTTTTCTTCTAATAGAAAAGACAGGAGAAAAATATAAATTCAGAATACAATCATGATAAATGGAGTAAGAATATAGTTAAACGTTGATGGACAGTACAACCTTGGGGATAGTACCCTCTGAAGTACTACTAAATTTCATACATTGCATTTAGACGTAGCATTACAAAGCTTAATTATAAAATTATGTGATATGCCAGAATGGATTAAACCGTTTGCACCTTAAGGCGTTCTGTCAAATTTTCATAAGCTTGATGCCTAAGGGCGTACTATCCATCAATGTGCTTATAAATTATTGTTATTGTTGGGGCTTCATTTAAACTACTTATTGCGCAAAAATAAATTTTAACTTTATAGTTACTGATAATAATTTCAAATCGTTATTTCTGATTACTATAACACAAATTTCATATAATCATTTTTTATAACAATGGAATATGTCGCCACAATCATATGACAAACATAATTTTGTAGGTTGTTCAAATGTCTCTGTAGCATACAGTCAGAAAGTTTATTAATGCGATATGTGCAATTTAAAAAAAGAGCATATACAATCGTCATTTTTCTTTAAGAATCGTAGTTGCATTTAAACCCAACAATTATAGCGTCTATATTGTTGTCAACATTATTCAAAACATGTACGCCCTATAAAAAGTAGGTCACTAAATCAAAGTTAGTCGACGAATATGAAAATATAGAATAGAGCTAGTAACAATAAAAAAATCGATAAATTTACAAGAACGTTTTATTAAATTGATGCTCCAATCTCATAAAACTCTGCTCGAAAATTAAAGAAAAGTTTTCAGTTTCACCATAAAAATCATATCATGAGACAGGCCTTAAGCTATGCTTTTTGTCTTCATTACAACTACCACTCGCTTCAATAGCGTTAAGTTTTATTAGTCGCTCTATTGTATCAAAAATTAAACTGATCACAGATTTTTCGTATTGAAATAACCTGAAAAAGGTAGATACATATTGCATAATTTAGAGACTACATGTTACATTTTATTCAGACAGTCATAACATTCCACTGGATCATATATTTTTTTCCGCAACATTTTGTCCTTTGTATATCAAAAATTAGGTTGCTCAATCAAGGTTGTTCAATGTCACCGATACACATATAAAAAAAAGAGCAAGACAGCGAAAAATCCGTAAACTTACAAGAAGAGTATTTTTTTATTGATACTCCAGTTTGATAAAACTCCACTGCCACCCCAAAAAAATGTGATCCCGTGGGGACAGAAAAAGGAGCAAGGCCGAGAATTCACGCCTGCAGTGATTACAGGGTGCGAAAAATCTCTTCTTTAACAGGAGTGCGTTATTTAGTGTATAATAGAGGATTGAGCGGCGGCTTTAAGGAAGAACTTCCGAAATCAGGTTAAGAAGGTGGCTTTGTCGCACTCCTGAAGAGGCTGGGCTCCCCGAAAAGGAATCAGAGATGGAAGGGCTTTCGCCAACCTCTTTTTTCCATTTCCTTCCCCCGATTTTAAATCCACTTTTGATAGGCACCCACGGAGGATTGTGCTAATGGCTGCTTGGACTGCCTTGTAATCTCCTGCTGGAAGAAATAGCTGGCGATATCCCAAAAAATCTGCCAACCAGTTTGTGATAAATCAAATAACTTTGATGCTATTTTAGTTTTTTTCAATCTATATTTTACTAGATCGCATACCTAACGATACTCAGCATTTAAATTTTTTCATATATAATATTTTTTTTTACACCAAAATCTGTTTTTTTTTTTTTTTTTTTTTTTTTTTTTATAAAAGAGTTTATAATACACAAAATCTTTTTATTGTATGGAACGACTTTTAATTTTAAAAAATCGGTTTGATGTTTTTAAAAAATTAGATTTCATCTGTAAATTATCAATATTTGTTTAATAACAATTTGAAATATTGTTCTCATATAATTGAAGTTATGAAAAAAAGATGTAAATTAAATAGTTCCCTTCTGAAATTCAGTATTAGTTAGATATTATTTCATCGGAGATGCATAAAGGTGACAGCAAATCTTAACGACATTAATTGTTTAATTTGTAACTGAGGAAAAAATTATACTTCAAAAAATACATAAATAAACGTTGCTAACAATATTTTTTTTAAAAATAAAACTGAAATATCAAAGATATAGTTATAATAGTTACAAAATCTCATCATATCCTAACAACGAAATATTAGGTTGTTCGGAAAGTAATTTCGTTTTTTCCCGACAGAGGATTTAATTGTATTTTTCGCACCCAATTTCATACTTAAACCGCAAAATCATTTTATGTTTTAAGAGCTGATATAGCAAGGCTTGAGTGTGAAAAAGTGCAGCTGATTCTTCGCAGTAGTTTTTGGATGGTGCCCTTTTAAATATGGAGAGCAATAAACAGCATTTTCGTCATTTTTTTTTCTTTTTTGCTATAAAAGGTAAAAATGCTGTTCAAGCCAGAAATAAATTAGCCAATATGTGTGGAGAAGATGTGTTAACAGTACATCAGTACCAGAACTGATTTGCAAAATTTTTCCTTCAAATGAGGAGGCCAAAAACCACCTCGATCAGTTTTTTTTACAGCAAAGACCAAAACTTTTATGAGCGTGTAATCCTGTTACTACCCAAAATATGGCAAAAGGTATTAGATCAGAATGGCAATTTTATAATTTAATAAATAATTTACTCATTAAACGAAAATTTCTTTTCATTTTGACAAAAAAAAAAACGAAATGACTTTCCGAACAACCCAATATTTATTTCAAAATTGTCTAAGCTAAGCAAAAAAATTCATTCGATTTTTAAAAATTAAGGAAAAGAATTACATAGAAAGTGTTATATAGGGGGAAAAAATTCATAGAACTGCATAATAGGAAAAGTTAAAGTATTGAGCTTTAAGGATAATTCGCTCCGAACAGTTACTGCGAGCATAAAAGGCAGTTATTTGTTTATTTCTAATCAAATGGTTACTAACCTAGTTTCCTCACTTTTGAAGATATTTTATGTTTTAAATAATTCTTTCTTATGTCTTAATGCTGGAGAGAATTTCGGCAGAACTGTTAGAGGAAGTTACAATCATATCCACAATGAATTTTATTCATTTTAAGAAAAGCTGATATATGGAATGGGTGGAAGAAAAAAAGAAAGAATTTTCTTGGTTGAAAAAATTGATTGTTGATTACAAAATTACAATTTAATTAATGCTACGAAATTTTTGACTCTATTTTTCTATGTTTTCTTTTCAGCAAAATTTAAAGTACTTAAAGTTTAACAAATATAATATAAACAAAAAGAAAGATTATAGCTTATATATCAGATTATTCAAGTAATCCATAAACATTAAATATATGAAAAAATTCTATGGAGTTTCTTAAACTGATGCATTGCTAATTTTTTCTTAATTATCAGCTCCAAACAAATAGTTTGTCTCACATTTTTCCACTGAATGTTTGAAGAAACCGAACGTGCGAGCTGTTTCCAAATAATAATTCAAATTGATTTTTCGACCACGTGATATAGTCTACGATTTTTATATAGAGAGATACTATGAAGGATATGACTCATTTTTTAGAATCTTGATTACTTGTTATATTAGAAAATATTGATCTTGTATTACTGAAAATTTTGAGGTATTACATTTAGTACATCATAATTGAATGCATAAATAAATTACAGCACCATATTTGAAATTATTAATTAATTAATGCGAAATTTGAATTAGTAAAAATAATTATAGCAGTTAATTAAAATATCGTGCATTGAATTGTTTCGTAACTGTAGCATCATTACATTCATTTTCATTATAGGGATTATCCAGTCGAGATACGATGATTCTAGAATTTTGAAATTTGCTCTTTCTTAAAATGCTCTGTACCCCCACTTTTATGTAGTTTCTATTCAAGCATCAGAGTTCAGAATAGCACGAGAAAAACAACAACATTTGGATGAAGCTAATATCATATTACATCTTTGGAAGAATAGAGAGATTTAGGAAAATCCGAAATCAAAACACTTATCTGCAACGCAAACTAACTCCCCAAAAAGAACATCGTCAAAACAAGGGACAAAAGTCATAAGCCGACCCTAAACACCGGTAGCAGTTTCACTTCAACCTCACAGCAAACAGGTCGCCAAAAAAAATAATAATAAAAACCAAAACGAAAGGTAAGTCGTCTTTTGATGTTCGCCGAAGACATGTTTTCACAATGAGCAGCAGGGCGCCAACTTACAAGCGTTTTGTTCTCGACGCCAACAAGAAAATCCGATGAGCAAACGATACGTTCGAATGCCCAGTTATTTGATCAGTATTCAATTTCAGAAAGCGGGAAGCTCTAGAAATGAAGTTCTGTTGTGCTAGGAGAGGAATTCGGTTATGGGCGGTGGATTTAAAAAGGATTTTGAGTGACGTTCTGGAAAATTAGTCTTTTTTACGATACATTCCTTGAGAAAAGTCGAAAAATATTCTTTGTATTTTTTAAAGCTATTTCATGGAAGATTTCATTATTTCATTTATTTATTTTTGTAGGGAATTAGAGTGAATATATATAAAGCTTTCACTTCTTTTTCTAAAATTATATAATATTGAAAAGAATCGGCAATTCTGATAAGTTCGAAATCTATAAAATATTGTAACCCTCAATTAGTATATATTAGGACATCAGCTATTTTTAAATAATGATTATTAAAATAAGAATGAGTTGTATCTTTTTATGAATATTAGCACGCATGAAGAAATAAGTGTAAAGGCATAATACTCGTTTAAGGATAAGGGGAACTCTAAAAGGCATTTTTGCGAATTATTCACTTAGAATTATGAAACTTTTTTATCCATATATATTAAAATATAAATAAGTTAAATTTCTTTTTAAAAGCTTTTTAAAGATATATAATTTTTAAAATTTTTAAATATTCCAGGTGATTTAATTATTAATGTTTTCTGTTATTTTTTCCTTACTATTCAATATAAATCTATTTGGAATAAAATTGTATATAATTTTGTAATCCCAATCAAATAGCAATTATTTTTTTAATTGTATGTATACTTATTGCATTTTCATAAGAATTTTATGTTTCTAAGGAACTTAAATTGATTTTTAACCGTCTTAAAAAATTTGAAATGTTAAATGCATACCATATTTTTTTTCTATTTAATTTCTTGAAAAACTAAGAAATCTGAAACATTTTTAAAATATTTAAATCTATTTACGTATCATTTTGAGGAAAATTATTATTATGTGTTGTGTGTGTGTATGTGTGTTCTCTAGGCATTGAAAACATTCATTTCATTGAGCAACATATCCTATAATACTATAAGATGATATTTTAATGAGGAAACGATAAAAATAAAATTTCACCTTTTTGTTTATTTTTGCTTATTTCAAAGTCCACTGACCTCTTAAAAAAGATTATAAAAGATGTTTTTAAACCATTCGGAGTTTTCCTCCGCAAACTTTTACATATACTCTCTAATAAATTTATCTGCCGAATAATGCTTTGCGAGGCACACAATGATTATGAAATATATACTTTTGGAGTGAATTCAACATTTTTACTGAATCTATTGTGCCGTCCTTGGGGAGGATTTTTGGCGATGAATGTCTGGCATGAGGGTAAGAGTATTCGAAAATCAAATTTGTGTTATAGACATGTTTTTCTCAATCGATTCAAACAAAGATTTGACACAAAACTGCACTTGAAATCCTAAAATCTCATACTCAGTTTGATGTATTTTAGTGATTGCAGTTTTTAACTATCACTTTTACATAGTCTGAATGTACAGACCGATAGACAATCAACTCATTGTGGATTTTGGTTTCAACTTTAACAAGTATCTACTCTATAGAGGTTAAATCTGTATACAGAATCTTATCTATCCAACTCCGTTTTGCGATTATCGTGTAAACTTATAATAGAACAGCCCGACAGAAGACTTTTTTCCGAAATAAATTTTACTCGAAATTTGACAGAGATCTGCAAATTTCGTATAAAGACTGTATGCCAAATTTAATCGTCTAAGTGTTTTTGAGTTATTTTTGTCATATACAAACGTGTTTTTTTTTTATTATTATTATTTAAGGTGGTCGGAAACATGAAGATTAGACTGAGGATAAGTAAATTTCCCAGTTTGAGTTTTTCCACAATTACGACATTTTCTATATACTATGTATGTGAGAAAGTAAAAATTTGTTTCGTTTTAAACCAGAACAAAAATCAACTAAAATATCAATGATGCTGTAAAGCCATGATTTATGTAAAAAAATTTTAATTAAACTTTCAAATCAATAAATCTTTAGCACTTGCACTTAACAGTGAAACAAAATTTCTGAAAAACATGTTCAAATTAAATTACTAAAAATAACTAAGGAAAACACAAAAACCTACAGCGTTTGTAAAGAAATGCCCTTTTTATGAAAACCAACACATATTCGTCAATTGCTTCGAAATAGTCAACTGCTTTTAAAATATTGGTAATAATATTTTATGAGAGCTCCAATATAATATTTCATTAAGTCTATGGATAGATGGTAATCAAATTGCAATTAGAATTTTAATTAATTGAAGAAAATAAAGTTTATTGAGATTTTTTTTTATTAAATTTGAAAACATACCAGTTGATATTCTGTATCTTTTATAAGCTCCAATTGCTATAAATAGCCATTTGCTTTTAAAATATTAGTGGTAAAGGGTTAATAAAAGGGTTCCAATATAATATTTCAGTAAGTCTAGGTATAGATTGGCTTTAATTTTAAATTCTGATTAATTTAAGGAAACAAATTTTATTGCTATTAAGATATTAGTAGTAATACAATAACAGATAGACGAATCCAGTTTCATTTTGAATTTTAATTAATTGGAAGAAATAAGTTTTATTAAGTTATTCTTTTAAATTTTAAAACATAACAGCTAATATTCTGTATCATCAATAAATTCCGTTTGCTTCAAAACAGCCATTTGATTTTAAATTATTAGTAGTAATATAATAATAGATAGACAAATTTACTTTAATTTCTAATTTTAATTGATTAAAGAAAATAAATTTCATCGAGTTTTTTTTTCCCATTAAATTTGTAAACATAACTGCTGATATTCTAGATCATCAATAAGTTCCAATTTTATCGCCAATCATATGTATCCTAGATCTGTATCATACCTATCTTGCATCGCATGTCATGTATAACAATTATATCTATTAGATATATCGTCAAACGTAAATCTATGTATTCGATATCACAAGAAAGTATAGAAAGTAATACCTCGCCGCCAAAAGAAGGCATAACAGGCTGAATAGAAGTAAACACATCATCGGTGAGCCTCCCCTCATAACAATAGCACGGATCGGGTAACATCTTTAGTGACCAGGGCATGTAAACATTTCAAAAGGATTGCGACCCAGGGGTGCTTTCAGCCAACTCTTTAGCATCAATAAGAGATATGCAAGGTACGGTTCGTAACTAATTTTATAACGACTCCAAATGTGACTTTTCCATTCAATATGTTATGAAATTAAATTCGGATGTTTTGGCGACGTTTTTGGTGAAAAAGAATAAATTTCATGCCAGGTTAGAAAATTCAGGAAAAAACAGCAATAAAGCTCATGTTGTAAAAAGAACCGCTATTTGGTTAATGGTTATAGATGAAGTTATTGTAAAGTTAGTAGTAAAATTCCTTGTGATATTAGTAATCCTTAAACTGCACAAAATTGTGAATTGGCTCTGGTTTATTCATTTGTTTAAACTTCCGGTAATATTTTTCATATTAAATTTAAAAATGAAAGCGTCATCCTCCCAAAAGCACTGAAGCCTTATTCAATTACTGACACTTTTTTATTGCTTAGATTTCATTTTGATTTTTTAATAAATTTAGACTTTTTTAAACTTTATTTAAAAATGGATATTTTTAAATAAAGTTTGGATATTTTTAATCTTGAAAAATACAAAGCAGAAAAACGTCGTTGCTTTCAATGCAAAATGACATACATCAAAAACTAAATGCGACTAAAATCTATTAGACGATACAACTTCATATCACTAAAAGTTGCCAAGTCGCCAATGTGCTAAAGCAAGACTTGGCATCCACTGACGACAAAAATATTACTGTCCATATTGGATTTTTAATTTGCGAAATTTTTTGTTTTAGTTGTTGTTCTGTGAACCAGTAAGAATATTTTATTCCTCCTCCCCCCACTTCTTCGATTATTATTATCATTATTGAAGTGGATAGGTTGGGATTTTCACCAGCAAAGGCTGTCATCCCCTAATGATAGAGAGTTAATAAATATTATAAAATAAATTTCTTCAAAAACTTCAGTGAACGAAATAAAATTTGAAGAACGCGCTTATGAAAAAACAGTTTTTTGAAACAAAATTTTTTAAAAACGAAATTTCTTACTAATTGACAGTGAGCTTGCTCCAAAGGTTTGTTCTTGGAGGTGAATACTGCAAACAGCGCACGATTATTTGCCCATTGTCATTTTCTTCATTACAGGAGAGACAGTCAGAGTTGTTAAACAAATTAAATTTATTCAACAGAGATGGGTTGCTGTTCATCCAGGTAACTAGACATACTGTTATTACATCTTCTTTTCTATTTTTACGTGCACTATCGAAGAGGTCTTAGTCACATGCATGCTTAATATTTTGTACACTTCAGGACTCTAACGCTATATATATATATATATATATATATATATATATATATATATATATATAGTCGATTTCGGTTAATCGGACCACATCGGGACGCGATCATTTTGGTCCTAATAACCGGCTGGTCCGATTACAAGACGAGATGTGCTATACGTAATAAATTAAAATGTCATTATGGCCTTTATTGTGCGGTACACGCGTATGGCAAACATACAAACAAGAACTACTGTTGCTTATGAACTTTATTCATTGAAAATAAATTTACAAACACATTCTTCGAAACGATCTACATGATACTCAGCATGCGAAGAACTTACTACCGAGCTGCCCGTTCTAAGAAACTAAGTGCTTGTTCACATCCCACTGGTTCTTTTCCCTTTCGGACTTCCTGCTGTACACAGGCGACTTGTGGCTTCTTTTTCATCTTCCCTGCCACGTTCTTTGGTCCGTTTAAACGGAATTTTGGTTCAAATAAGCGAATAATATTAGGCTTAAGTACATAGGATTTGTTTCGGTTTTTTGAGATTCGGTCCGAATAAGCGGCTGGTCCGATTATTCGGTGGTCCAATGAACCGGATTCGACTGTATATATATATATATATATATATATATATATATATATGAATTTATCAATTGATACTTAGGTCAACAAAAAATTTTTTATTTTAGGTCTTCTTATTAAATAGTTATCAAAATAATTATTAAGAATCAATATATTACTGATTTTCACAATATTTGAACCCGCATTCTTCACCTTCACGTGAAAAAAACTGAAATCCTTTCATATTACCGATTGAGCTACTGCCTTTTGATTTCAAAGTTCATTACAATGTGCTAAAACCCTATTTAAAGTATTAAACATTAATTAAGTTCAATTAATGAGTTAATATTAAAAAACATGTATTAACATCAAGCGTCATCCACTACAAGTTTAAAAAAATGTATTTGAACTCGAGTGGATGAATAAAAAGTATTTTATTAACGATTTAAAATTTGAATAAGATAATACATAAATATATACAGGCTGAGTTTGAACTAATAGTAGGAATTGAAAAAAAGAATGTGCATCAAATGTTTGAGCCACTGACTAGCATACCCCATATAACCCTCAAGCAAAAGTCTCTATCCAAAGGAAATCTTTCAAGACAAACACAAATTAAAAAAGAAGAACAGTGAAAACGAAAACAATACCCCAAAAAAATTCAGCTTCTGACCCAAAACGTCCATAAATGAAACATGCTCTCAAAAGAAAACAAAGAAACATCTTCTCATCAGATCCATTTGTTATGATCGTTAATAATTTCTTCTGGTAGCCAGGCTGCTCGACTTGGGTGGTTCCACCCGTAATTGGCCGAAGAGGCAATTTAGAGCGCGAAAATGCCTCCTTCGGCCACTCTGCCCATCAGGCCCTGGGTGCTAACTTTCGTGTAAATAGCCCTTCTCTCTCATTAAAACATGAAACAATAATCCCAGCGATCGATGGACGGGATAACAGAAATATAATCGCTACAAAGATGGACTGGTTTTCTGGAAAATTACTGCTTCGAGGCAACCACAACGTTTGCTATCCTTTTCAGCATCTTTCATCCCTGGGATAAGTAGAGTTGCTGGTAAAAAGTTCCGGAATGGATAAGTTAAAGGTTATTGGAAATATTAAATAAAAAGGAAGAATGTTTCTCTCTGTATACCACACACAGTAGCGGTTTTGCATTCCTTTGAATTTCTCAAGGCCGATTGTGGCTAGTTAACGTGAAATTACATTAAATTTTCTTTCTCCCTTGCTAAAAACTGATTGATGAAATTCAAATACAATGGAGATTTAAAAACCCATAATTATTTAATTTTTTTCTGATGTAGTAAACGAATACCATTATTAAATTTACACTATTTGAACAGCGCGGAATCATCAAATAAAGCAAAGTAAGTAATTGCGTTGTGGTCTAACAATTTTAGGAGAAATCCAAACTCAAGAGATTTTATTTCTTTTATTTTATTGGGGGGGTGGGATATTTTAAAAATTTGTAATTTTGTGTGTTCATTTAAATATTAAGCACCTTTTTAAATGAAAATAAGCAATTTTAAAATTAATTATGGAACATTATTTTTGTAGCATCTTTAGTTAATTAATATTTTTGAGTTTTATGCTATGCTATTTTATAGTTATAAAGATACGTGGTGCCTTTTAGTTTTAAAATATATGATCTTGTTGTTACTATGAAATACTGTTTAGATTGTGTTTACAATTTTTTTTATCATTCTTTTTTGCTAAAAATTATTTTTAAATATCAGTTGCACACTTTTTTTTTAAAAAAAATAAGTGATTTACTTAACCTGTTTAGAAAGTGATTTGTAAAGAAGCGCAAAGCTTTACCACTTCAAATGATCAAACATTGCAACTTAAAATTACTTATATAAAAATTAAAATAGAATGGTTAAAACAATATTTGATCTCTAAAATTTGAAAGGGAGGAAAGCATTCGAAATTTAAATTGCCTAAAAGTCCAATAAAGGTTTTATATATTTTATATTTTTATCTATTGTTATATCAGCATTATAATAAGGGATCAATAATTAATTGATTAGTTTATGGTCTAAAAAAGAATGCCGTAATTAAATTCCAACAGTATAAAGAGTGTAAAAAATTGTATCATAGAATTTTTTATTCCTTTCAAATGTGTATTGTGAATTCACTTTTTATTTATCACTTCATATATCTATACGCTTATTTTATACATAAACGTATTCATCATTACAACTTCATAATAATACAGGGCGTATAGTTATTTAGTAAGATATAATCTAGAAAAAGGATACCATAAATAAGTTTCAACCTATAAAAGAGCGGAAAAAATTATAGATTTTTTTTCCACAAAGCATTTTATACGTACATGATATTTATGAATTTATGGTTTAATGAAAGAAATCTAATTCACGTTACTCATGTAACAAATATAATTGCATTTAAATATTTTATCTTCTTTCAGTAAAATGTACAATATATTTCAAAATTAAATTGACAAGAGATGTTTGAAGTATTAAATTAATTCAAAAGTATGTGAATGTACATAATTAAATATGACTCTATAGAAAATCAAAAAATAATGAGCAAATCTTTTATGAAATAAGAAGAGATCTGAATAGATCATGACACTAAATCCTTTCAGGATTTTTAGTTTAGAGAAAATAAGCTCTATATTAGTGAATAGAGCTTATTTTCTCTAGAGAGCTTAGAAATCTCTAGAAAGAAGCTTCTCTAGCTTAGAAATCTCTTGGGCCGCGGTGGCCTGGTGGTAAAGTCTCGGCTTCGAAACCGGAGGGTTTCAGGTTCGAGACTCGATTCCACCGAAGAGCCGTCGTGTGAGGGGGTCTGTTGCACGTTAAATCTGTCAGGCCAAACGTCCTCCCGCTGGTGTGGTATGGTGTGGAGAGGAGAGTGCCAGTTCAGATGTCGTCCTCGTCATCTGACCATGGTTCAAAATTACGAGGTCAGTCCCAATATAGCCCTCGTGCTGCTTTAAACGGGACGTTAATATAATTAAACTAAACTAAACTTAGAAATCTCTTTTCTCTAGAGCTAGAGACCTTAGTATTAGAGCTTATTTTTATATAGAGCTTACCAGCTTCAGATGCTGCTTAAAGGTTCTGATTTGAGGACATCTGAATACTTATAAATTGCTAAAACAATGAAACATATAAAAGATGAATAATATAAAAATCTAAACAATTAACGATATAAACATATAAACAATTAAAGGTAGGGAAGGATTCTTTAAAATTCTCAGTTCATGTCACAGCTTTTCAAATACTTGGCTTAGAACTACCCTTTCTGCCCTCCCCCTATTCCTATCTAGAACGTTATTACTACCAACCGAAGAGCATGATATGACAATAATAAATGGTTCAATTGTTTTAAAACATGGTTGCAAATATCCTTAATTAATGTCAAAGATATAAAACATTTGGTCATACTGCATGCTTCTGGACTTTAAGACAAACGATAGATTTTAGAAATTGTCGACAAATAAATAAACAACAGAATAAATTAAGGGTAAATATTCATAATCATACCAGGATCCTTTCACAGTGTAATGGTCTGAGTGAATACCGTTTTATCATTATACTAATTTTGATGAGTTTTTAAATTTGCGATCCACTGTCTTTAGAATTACCCACTCCTATCTTCCACCGTTCATTTCTAGTACGTTGTCATTATTTTCAGAAACATATCATATGACTTATAATAAGTTATTTCAATTATTCTAAAGCATAGTTGCGAAGATTCGTATTTCATTTTAAAGTTCTAAACTACTTAATTAGCCAGCAAGCATCTGAATTTGATTCCAAACGATAGATTTTAGAATTTTCAAAATGGATAAGTAACAGAATAAACTGATGGTGAACGTTCATAACCACACCAAGACCGTGTCACTGCAACTGCTTGAGAGAACGCCTTTTTATCTAAATATAATTTCTGATATGTTTCCATATTTGAGAATCATTTTGGTGAATCATCCTTTTTCCATTGACATGGTATGCAACTATCATCAATGACAAGCTTTATACCAATCTTTGCCACAGGAGAATAAAATCATTTTGTATCACGATTACATAGCAACCGTTTTTGCATACGCCCTTCATATTGTCTCACTCAGAGCTATTATGTCGCATTCTTCTTTTAAAATGGCTTGCTGGTACACATCGAAAATTTAGAGACGGAAGACGATTCAGATTATACCTGTTTATAATTCAAAATTAAGAATGTCGTAAAATAGCGCTTGTGATTGCTATGAAATGAAACTTTAATTTTTCTAAGCTAATCCAGATTAATCTTTCTAAATCCTCAATTAACTTAGTTCATCGCACTTTAATATGCAAGATGAATTTGTTTTACAATCGAATATAGCATTATACACTATTCCCTTTTATCCCCACCCATAAAATAAAAATTATAGTCCACAGCAGCTAACAAATATCATTTGAATTTAGAGTCATATAGAATCTCCTTGATTATAAAAAGAAAATATATTTTACAGTTCGAACAAACAGCAATCAGTTCTTGTTGCGTAATAATTTAATTCAATGTCGAATACCAGCCAACTCTCTACAATCAATTGCTCAGTATATTGGGAATCTAAAGCAAAATAAAACATAACTGTTGAAAGTAACTTTTGCTCTCTCTCTCTACCAGACAACATGTTGATGGATAGGTGATTTTCACTTTTCCTTCCCCTGTAATTAAAGTGGAGGGTGGAAGACGGGGGGAAGAAAAATTTCACTCTCCTTCTTTGTTCCAAGTGGGCGGAGTTTAAGCTAGAACAAACAATGAAATGTTTACTCTGATCTCTGGTTATTTTTATAAAGACCGGTTGCCAATTATGTGTTCATCTTACAAGAGACTGTAGTTATTCATCTGCTGAAGCTGCTATACAGTAGCAGAGATTATTGATCATTATAATGATATGTAAAAATGACTTTCATTGATTGTTATCTGTTGGATGACTGAAACATTCATTAACAACACACGAGAAAGAAATTTCCTTTTTTCTTTCTTTCTTTTTTTTTTTTTTTTTTTTTTTGTTTTCTCTCAAATATTCTTTTTTTGATTAAATTTTTTGAAAATGAAACAATGTTCCTATTTTTGATTTCAAATTGAATTTTTATGTGAAAAGTTATGTTTTAATACATCAGATCAGAGTACTTGAATTACGTTGATAGAGATTTCGAAAGATAAAGAACATTTGATTTATAAAATGAGTATGTGAAATTGTTGTGTTTATGCTAGGTAGTTAATACTCTTACAAGAACATTAATTAACTGTTCTTACAAGAACAGTTAATGTTCTTATAAGAATCAAACTGTTTTTTTTTTAATTCGTCTTAAATATTCTATAGTATTAAGATTATGTCTAAAAATAAAGATTGTTCCTATTTTATGTTCATTTTTTGAATTTTAACCAGAAAAATCCAATTTTATTTCTTTTGATCAGAATATTTGAATTTTTCGGAGAAAGATCACGAACGATAAAAACGGTAATTGAATTAAAATGACTTTTGAATTGATTGACTGTAAGACTTATTATTATTATTCTTAACTAACACGAAGAAAAAATAAAAAGACACAAAATAAGAATATTACGAACTTTCTTTATTTAGCTATATTTTATTTTTTGTTAAATACTCTCGTTATTAAAATAAAGCTTTTAAATTTTATGTAAATGTTACTTTATCACAACGATTAATTAAATGACGTCATGTAGGCATTTTAATCGTCACCATGCATGCTGTCGAAATTCAAATGGTTTTCACAGTGCTATTTTTTTACCTCTCACTTGACATGTATCATGTGACAATATGAACTAATCTTACAGTAAAATAACAGACGATTTATTTATCCAACTATTTTAAAAACTAATATTGTCATTGCGATTAATATTTATTTATTCATCTTTTATAATTAAAATTCTTACTATACTGATCTTTGTATATTACGCAAATTAATATTGTTATTGAAATTGCTTATATATTAATTTTTTCACACTTTATTGAACTGAAAATGGAAATTTTGGTAGATTTGGTTTATTACTGTAGAGTAGAATTCATCAGATTGTATTCGAAACATTCTAAAAAGTATTCATGTTAAAAGCATTTATAAAATATATAAAAAGGAAATTTTAATCTATTTTTTATGCAGATCGTTTATAAATGTAACCCTAGGTAAGATATTTTTGAATTAATTCATTTCAAAATTAAAATTAATCAACTTATTTCACTTTTTGAAGTTCTCTCTATTGCTTAAGTTCATTTAAGATGTTTGTTAATACAGTTAAAATATTTCCTACAAAAAAAAAATGTTCAAAAGATAGCATTTATACAAGATTTATTTTCCCCACTACATTTTATGCAAGATAGAAATCTGCAGTTAATAATGTATTATATTTTAAAATATGAAAGTAAATCGAAACACTCAATGCATGAAATAAAAATAGTTAAAAGATTTTGCTTGATAACGAAAACTATTTATTTTATTCTAAAATAAACTGTCTTCTTAATTTTCTCAAGCTTTCTTTTAATCTTTCCTTTCCAGATAATCAAATGGGTTTTGAATTTTAAAATTCAGTGACAGCCCTTTTTGCCCCAAAAGATATTGATAAAAATAAATCATGTCGATTATAACAATGAAAAGATACTCAATAAAAATTTTAGAAACAAAATCATAAAACAAATGTCCATTTATTTAGGTCAGATAGTTTTAGTTTATTCTCAAATATTTACATACATGAAAATATGCAGGACGACAGACGATCAGATTTTTCCAAAATCGAATTTTATCAATACAAGTCTTTGCAGGCGAATTAGAATTGAAAAATGGAGATTCGACAAAATCTCAAAATTGAATGTGTTGGCAATTGCAATACTTCAATAAAAAAAAAGACTTTTTAGATTTTTTAGAGCATTAATGTTAGTATATTAAAGATATAAAGCATTTTATTTCCAATACATTGATTCTCATTTATAGTCTGTCTCCATTTTATTCAAATCGGCCTATTAGTACAGATATGGTTTTTTGTTCCTCTTTCTAAGTTCAAAATGTCAGCACATTCATAGCTTCTGAATTTGCAACTATTCATAAAGAAAATAAAGTTTGTGAAGAGATGAAAGCCTTTGATAAAAAAAATCTTTCATTGAATAATTATATTAGACTTTTTCCCAAGACATTTTTTGTGACATTTATTAATTTATTGTTAATAACTATTATTATTCATCATTATTTTATTATTATTTTGTGGAAATATTGAATTATATATGACGTGATATTCATGATTAGATTCAACAAAATATTTTGTGAAAAGGCAACGACCAGCATTAATATGTGGAATATATTTAACAATATTACAAGGATAAAGCATTACTTAACTATCATAAAACACAAATATATGAGCGTGAGTGGTACGTCATACCGTTTCACCCTCAACCTCTCGTCTGCCACTTATGGGGGGAAAGTGTCATATGATTAATAACGCAACACGGCACCATATGAGATATGCGCCAGGATATGGGATCTATTATTAGCAGCTCTCACAATGTTTTAATATTAAAATGTAACATACATAGATAAAAATATTTTGTCACTTTTAATTATTATGAAACAATCTTAATGAATTAAGTTCCGCATCGAAGTTTCTTTAAAATCGAATCTATTTTATCCATGCATCTTCTAATTTCCCTATTATTGCATCATTATTTCCCTTTCTAATCCCTTAAAAAACTATATTCATATCAAACAGTCTTTCTTTGTTTTGACAAAGGAACTAAATAAAGTGATCAAGTATTCTATGAAATTATATAAAAGCTGTTTGAATTTTTGAATCAATAAAATAATTTCATAGTATTGTAAAATTCTGAAAAAAAAAAATTGCATAAATAATTTTTAATCATTGCAAAGACGATTCTTTGAATTCTAAAACAATGTTAAATTCTATCTGAGGCAGTCACATTTTTGAAACTTATTATTGATGAAAAGCGAAGATACACTTAATAATTTTTAATTAATAAAAATTTCAGATGAATTATTGCATTCCCATCCCTTCAAAGTATATTCAAATTAAATTCTATTGTTCTTGTTCAAACAATCTGGCATGTATAATACCATCAGACACTCACACATATAGAAAGAGATTGAAACACACACACTTCATCATTATCCATAAAGAATCCCAATCATATAATGTCAATTTTATTCACATGATGTTAAATCGCACAAGAAATGTAATATTGCATTTTACATCTTACTGCACTTAGTTTAAGCTGTCATATTGTCTTTTTCTCTACTCTAAAATGCGAGCAATGGATTCTGAAATTAAACCGGAGCAGCTTATTAATGCATATCACCAAACATAATATTTCATTGTTTAACCCCTTAATAGTATCTTTATTGTATAATTAAATAGTAACTTAAGCTTCCAAAATATGCTGTCTCATCAATTCAATTCAGAGTCTGCAAAATACTTGAAATGGTTGTGGATTGTGGGTAATTTTTGTATCGAAATGTAGAATAACAAAAATATCGGAAAATGGAAGCGATTCAGAAGAGCATTAGTAAATTAATTTCAACTTATAATTTTGAGAAAGAAAAATTCAGTATGATGCACGGGCAAGACAATTTGGAAGTTAAAAGCAATTCGTGTTAACTCTTTACAATAAAAATTTAGTAATGATGTTTCTTCTGCACTACACTTGTTTATAAATTCTTTTTAATTTAATATAATTATAATGCGCACTCCTCATGAGATTTTAAAGAAAAAGGGTTACTTCGCTCAACAGAAGTGCACCTTGCACATGCGCAGCAGTTTTCGAGCATGAGCGGAATAATTAAAATCGCTATTATAAAATTCTCTTTTTTATTTTGATATGACTTGAATATACTAATACTGTCCCCAATAAATGCTCTACAAAATGGTATAAATATCTCCAATATCCGTTTACTATCCCTCGAGTTTTTGCTGTTCAAATAAGCAGACACTTTCAGAAGACTTCATTTTATACTATGTATTAATAAGTTGGAGAGTGAAATATAAGTAATGTTATATGAGAAGCAAATAAATATTTAAATCAAATTGATTTTCAACACTTTTTATTAAAAAACATAGAATAAAGTTTGGGGATAATTTTCGAGACTGAAAACCTCTAAACTTCAACTTCTGATCCATCAATGCTTCTCAGGCCTGATCTCTCCACCTCCAGCCACAACTACTACTATTCAAACATGAAAAATTTCTCACGACTCTTTACCCCACCCCTGAATGTATGTGCATAAAAAAAAAAGAACTCGATCTTGGCGACGACCGTGCACTTTTTGTCGACCCCTGAGTCGTCTTCACTTCACTTCCAACACTCCCCCTTTTATTGTTTCAAATCGTGACGTTTGCTTGAGCATCCGATAAGAATCTATAGCCCCGGGCAACCTTCTATCTTACAGAGGGAAAGGAAAAAAAAATGGACGATGCCTTTTTTAAAAAAAAAGATTCTTCGACTGATCGCTTGGGTTCGACTGAAATTCAGAAGCAAATCTATTATCTCTTTTGTTTCACATCCCCTTCGTTTGTTCTAAAGTCGGAATGGTTTCTGATTACTTGGGGGAAGAATGGCCATCTACACCCGCGTTTAAAACAATAATTTTGGTAAGTGGTTGCGTCCCTCCCTTCTGTTTCCTGTGGAAGATTGTTCCAATAAGATTACTCAATGACTACTGTGCGGTTCCATAATCAAATACAGTCCATTTTTCACAGGGGGCTTGTTAAGAATTATTTTGCCATTTTTTTTTTCAGAAATTATTGTTTCTTATTCTCGAAATTATTTAGGCTTCTGTGAAATCACGAAAAGTTCTATTAACTTGTTTATTTCCACTAGCTGAAGTCTACTATAAAAGGAATAAGTTAGAGAATTTTGTTAAAATATTTAGAGCAGCTTGAGTTATAAGAGATATTTTTTCGAATGTTCATTTTAAGAAGAAAAGAGCTTTCTCCTCTATTGAAGAAACTGTTCTAGAACATTTGGATCTAAAAAGGATTATTTCCTGATTTATTTGTCTTAAAAATATGCATATTTCTTATTTGGATGCATAAACTGATGCTCCAAGGTAAGAGATAGTTTAAAATCCTTCTTTTCACACTTTAATGATCTTGGTGCTCCTCATGCTTAACATATTAAGCAATTCTCTCTAGGGATGGCAAGAAAAAAAAAGAATAAAGACGAAAAAATTATTGTAATTAAAATAGGGAAAAATAGTTCTGAAATCACAAGCTTGAAATGGCACTACTACGTTATTTAGATAATACTTTATTTATTTCTGTTTCATCTAGATCCATTGTTTTTATTTATTTCTGTTGAAAGGTTAATTTCGTCATTGGTAATTTCGATATTCTTCTTACCGTCCAGTATTTTAAATTATACCCCAGTGGTAAATAGCATTTTTTTTCTCCTCTTTTACCATATTTATAAATAATCAACTCAAAAGGTAAGTTTTCCTCTATTAAAAATTCGGAATTTTATTGGAGTCCAAGCAAAATTCAATTAAAATCGTTTGAAGAGACAGTCTTAAAGCAGGTATGAGAAATTCAATAATCTTTAAAGCTTTAAAAAAGTGCCAGCAAATGTATAACCATATTTCCATCAAATATTTCTAATGAAAATTCTATTAGAATATCTCTAAAGAGGAAAAAATCTTATTATAGCAGATATTTTAAATTATTACTACAATTACGGTGGCTACTATTTTTAGCAAAATTAAACTATGAAAAAAATAAGTGAATGAATAATTAGAAATGCTTTTTTATTTCCTCGTATACTTAATCGTCAACAAAATTCAAACTCGAGATTTTGATAAATCTTCAAGTTTTAGACCTCCCTGAACCTGTAAAACACAATTTTAGGATATATCCATCTGTCTGTGGCGAAATTAACTGACAAAAAGGCTTTGAGCTATATCAGTAGTTACATCAAATCTATGGATTTATATCGAATTTCGAGCAACATTTTTCTATCTGTCTATCTGTCCTACTGTTCGATTATAAGATAGCACAAAAACTACAAAACGAAAATAGCTAAATAGATAAGATTCGTTACACATTTATATTTGTAGAGGCCTATCAAATTTTAAGTCATATTCATCTGCTAGTTGACTGTCTGTCTAACTGTACTTCCAGAAATGCGATAATTCAAAATCGGAGAGACTTAAATATATAATATATGATATAGAATTTTGTAACTACAAGTGCTGATTTGTGGCATATATTTGTTTCGAGGTGAGGCAAAACTTGTCGAAAACACACACTTGATTTTTGGATGCTATTAATGCATACGGGGGATCAATAGTAAATAAATGTGATGCGAATAACAGCATCAAACATCTTAACTAGAACATGCATTACTACTGCCAAATTAGCAATTTTATCGCCAAATATATAAATTACGTAAAGGTTTGAAATCTGCTTGCTTCCTTTATTCAACGTGGTAAATCAATAAATATTTAATAGCGGGATTTTCTTTTGTTATTAAAAGCTAAGATAGAAGGATTTTGTTTACTGTCTATACAACGAAAAAGAAAAAGTGGAAATAAGATATATAAAATTACACAATTGCGTTTTTAAGCTCTACGATGTCATGTAATTTGACTCTATTTACATGGTTCATATATAAAAAGAACATGCAGAAGTTAGTCTTTTGAAATGTCACAATTTGAGGCTTAAAAATATTTTCGTGAGAGAATCGTGGATATCAAGCTATGCGTATGAAATTCAATTGAAAGCAAACGTCATTGAAATTCTCGATGAATCAAACGGTCGCCAGAGACGATTAAAATTGAAAAGAAGAACCCTTTTTGCCAGCTTTACTAAATTTCCATCATAATAAATCTAGCGACTGCCAATATCTCGTTATCATGCGATAGGTGTTTTGAATGAGTTTAACGATTAAAGTTTTAGAAGAGCATTATGTTGCAGAACAGATAATTAATGATCATATCATTTGACAGTAATGCCTTATTAAATGACACACAACTGTAAATGCTTTAGTTCAGCTTCTTCATTTTGAGAATGTAAAACTTTGGGATCAATTATAACTTTTTAAAGCTTTTTCAAATTAATTTTAAAATTTTATCGCCAAAGGGAGAATGCATTTCTGGTTGACTTGCACCCATTCTTTTCAGCTCACCCTTCATCATCGTCAATCCGTACACTTTTCATGCTCAAACACAGCTGGATACCGGAGGAAAAAAACAGTAACAACCACTTGCTGCTCGGAGTCTGCATAAGTTCAGGTACTGCTTCCGAGTTTCCATCTGCGTTACCTAACACTGAATTCACACATCTCCTCCCCCTCCTCATATGGAACACAAATCTACCATTTATCTTCAAGGGTTCTTCGAACCTTTGATACTAGAGCAGACGGTGGTGGCAGAAGATGGAAAATCCTATGGCAGAGAGGGGAAGGAAATCGCTCACCACCCCCGCTTTATTCTTAATCCTGGGTTCCATTGTAACTTTATGTGCAAGTATTCAGTCCAAAGCGAAACTAGGGGATGGCAAAAGAAATGACAATAGAGGGGAGTTACGTCGCGTGTAACGGCACGAGCTGGTAGAAAACCATCTGTCGCTCCTACGCACACGGCACGCGCTGGGTACTTGCCAGTCCCCCCCCTTCAAGAAGACCCCTGAAGAAGGGGACGTTGCCACCGTGCACGCGACATGTGGACGTAGTAACTTGAATGAGAAGGAAAGAAGGGGGCTATTCTTATTTCAGAATCTTAGTTTTTAGGAGATGGAGGAGGCCCTGTAGAAATAAGGGTGAATAACCTGAAAAGGTGTTGCGCTCAATTTTCGAATCGGGGGGATAGGTCACAGGTCCACCCTCCTCAATAAGTCACCATTTGTGGGTGCTAGTGGAATTATGAGCACCCTCGTGTTGTAGTGGGTGAAAGAACAACAGGGAACCCCCTAGGTCGGCAACCTTTTCTTCAGCAGGACACTATTACACCTTCAACAGCCACTTTGAGGGAGGGCAACGACTCAAATTATGGAATGTACACAAACGCCTGCATCTTCCGGAAAATTCAAAGATATCCTTTGTCATGGCCATTGAGGAAGTATTCCAATGAGAAAGTATTCTAATTAGGAAGGACAGTGACCTATGGAGCATGGTCAAACTAGGAAATCTTTCTTTATGATTAAATAATTCACAGGCACAAATAAAAAAAAATAATCATGCAACGAAATTAGTATTATAAAATCAAACTAATTTTGATGCATGATAAATTAGGTGAGTTGGTTAGTTTTGAAACGCCATATAGCAGCAACATTCGACAAAAATTTGAGTTATAAATTTTTATCCATCTTGTATGCAATATAGCAATAATTACTGATACTTTATTGATAATACGTTTTCAGAAAACACACACACCCATCACATTTAGATTTAAAAAGGTAAATAAGCACTCAGAAATGTTTCCTTTGTATTAACATCTTTATATTTGTGGCTCCCGGTGACCTGAATTAGGGCTGGCGCTTCTTCCCGTGATCTGGGTGTTCGGATTCGAGTCTTGGTTCAGACAAGGTTGTTCTCTTCCCTGTGTTCGATCTGTGAATTATGTAAAAGAGGCCCCACACCCTGCAAAATGGGATTGTACAAGCGAATGTGTGTAATCTTCATATGAAATAGAAATCAAACTTATGCCCTCGGGTGCTCAAGAGCTTTGTCCTCAGAAGCTAATGCACATTCGGCTTAAATCACTGATAGCTCGTCAGAGGGCTTTTAAAGTGCCATAACTGAAAAAAAACAACTTGTGGTCAAATTATTTATAAATTTATCTCTGCTTTCACTAGAACGCGGAGGTCTGGTGGTAAGATATCGGCTTCGGAATCGGAGGGTTGCAGGTTCGAGGCCCGATTACACCGAAGAACCACCGCGTAAAAGGGTCCATCAGAGTCAAACGTTTTCCTTCTGGTGTGGTGTGGAAGTTTGGAGAGGGGGTACCAGCTCAGGTGTCGTTCTCGTCATCTGAAAGCGGTTCAAAATTACGAGGTCCATCCCAAAATAGCCCTAGTGTTACTTCAAAACAGGATGTTAATATAACTAAACTACACTAAAAAAAAACCTCTACAGTCTTCTTCCTGTGCTCATAGCATTAACGATAACGATTAAATAGCATTTTTCATGCTCCAGATTTTAATTTCGTCCAACTTAAAATTGTACGTTGATCTTCTAACACATAAAAATAGTGACTTTTTTATTGTAAACATTCTACATTGACTTTCATTTACACAACTGAACATAAGTGTGTGGAAAGTCTTTAGAAGCACGATCAAGAACATTTATCTTGCATTTTTTCATATTAATCAGGTATCAAGCTCAAAATTCAGTTGTTTACTCAGCATCGGGATTTATTATAACATAATATTGCTTCCTAACCGTTTTGAATCACCTTGATCAAGTTTGAAAAATTGGAAAGTCGTTGATGAGCACATTGAGTAGAGGTTCTTTTCAACTTTGTTAAGCTTTACTCTTGTTGTCAATGATTTCATTTTTGTACTGTGGTCATCAAAATCAAATCAATGATGTCTTTAATATGTTTTATAAACTTTCCTCGTTTACTATTAGCCGTTCACTGCTGACCTTTGATATTTGAACACTTACTGACATTTCGTGGGTAAAACCGCGCTTCCTTCCTAATGTCTTTGGGCAGAGTAATGTATTTTTAAATTTTCATGACCTGAAGTATTAATTTGCTAAACCACTGGCCATGGAAAGCAAACTTTTGATTTACATTTCCCTCTTTTTTTAAAAACCCAAATCGGTAGTTATCTGAAAACAGGCCATCAAATGATCAAAACATTCGGACAATTCTAGAAACGACACTCTCCCTCCAAAATAACATCCCAATGGCGGATATCATCCCTAATTTTTCGAATACAGGAAAAGCTCTTTATTCGCTGAGTATATGTTCCATAAATATGCCGTGAATACGGAATGGTAATTTATATGGGATAATAGGGTATAGTTCCTAGGTGACAAAAACAACAAATAAACAAATATATAAAAAAATAAACTTAATTGAAATTTTTGAACATTTTGATTAATTATCTTAAGGCTTAGGCAATGGTTTGAAGAATTTTGTCATTTTCTCTTGCTTGGCAGTTTTAAAAAGCTCCTTTAATTCAAACTGATACGCAGCAGTCGCATTAGCAATTTGCCTCTTAAAAATAAGACTTCATTCCATAGACGGATCAATGTTCATAAAGAAATCGCAAAGCTCATTTGCCATTCTTAAACCTTCAACTAAGATTTTTCAAATTAAATGTCACATTTCCAGTGCTTGTTGAAGCCTCGTCTTCAATGGGCTGTGAATTTAACATTTCCTCCAAGTCGGTTTCAGTCAAATCTTTGTGTTGCGATTCAAGCGATTCCTGAATGTCACTTGATTCTATCTGTTCGAACCCATCTTGTCCTATTCCATTCGTGATTTCGGCTATGTTTGCAGTTTGCATTTAACAAGATACTTTAGACAAAGCTGTAATGATTTATTTTACTTTTTTTATTAGTCCATTTGACGGCATTTACAAAGGATGTTGGGTTGAATACCTATTGGAATCCTTTTATTATTATGTATATACTTATTAGATCCGCGAATACAGGAATTGGGTCGCATTTTTTAAATCCACGAATAGTGAAAATGCGAATGAAGGAAGCGTGAATAAGGAGCTTTTACTTTAGATTATGGATCTTAAATCGAGTCAGATTTCAAATTTTAATAACAAAATGAATATACAATATCTCTCCGATTTGAGTGGTTAGGAAGACATATATTTGTATACATTATGTAATTAAGAAGTCGGTACAATATACTGAATTTCATTTACCTAGTTCACTGCCTTTATAAATTATTGTAATTTAAGATCAGTGAAAGAATTAGAATTTCTAAAAATTATAAAACTAACAACATAAAAAGATAAGACTATTTTAGGAATTAAAAATTTCTTCTTAATACTGAAAATATTAAATGCATACGATGCGATGAATTCTGTTTTAAAATAGGCGGAACACAATATATATACAGTAAAATAGACATGTATATCATGGACCACATTGATAATAAACAAGCAGCTGATTATTTTCAAGAGAATTTATTTAAACTTATTAGGTGTCTAACCTTAAATAAGCGACATAAACTTCAAGCTCACATGAAAAGTATTTCATTTAACAATCAATTGTATCCAACGATTTTTCTATTTATAAAATGATTTTTAACTCTAAAGGTTGCTTTTTTACTTTCTCGTTCATGGAGTACGGAGAAATTATAGTAATCGTCAAAAAAATTCGAACTCGAGTTTTTGACGAATTTCCAAATTTTAGACCTTCCTGAATTCAAAAACACATTTTTGCAAATGTCCACCTGTCTGTCTCTGGCAAAAATAACTCAAAATTGTTTTGATTTAGATGATGGTACATAGACTTAAAATACAAAATGTGTATATTTTTATTAAATCTTGAGCAAAATTTGTTGGTGAGGCTTTTCGGATATTAGATAGCTCAATAAGTATGAAATGAAAAGAACTAGACAGATAAAATTAGGTTTACTTATTTAATATCTTTATTATAGGAGTCTGCCAAATTTTAGTCAAATCCAAGAATGAAATGAACGTCTTTTGATCTGTGCTTTCAGACCATGTAAATGTGATAACTCAAAAACCTAATAACAAATATATCGAATTCGGTACTAGTTTTCTGATTCCAAACGTAGTTTCATGTCCAATTTTTGTTTTAATAGGTTAGGAAGAGTGTGTCTGAAATTCATTTTTTTTTTCGAACACTTATGGCTGCTTAGCGAGGATTAATCATTAAAACTTTCGCCAAAGTTGACAAGACAGAGCCAGAAAAGATGTTACATTCATGCCACATTTTAAATAACTACTGCAAGTAATGCAATGTAAGGCTTTCTCTGGGATAACATATTTATTAGAAAGTATGCGAGCAAGTTTGGGGGAGACAGTTCCTTCTATTTTCTAAAATGTATTAATAATTTTTTAAATAGCATTATACTTGATTGAAATTGCAAGTAATAAGTCGTGAACTAGTAAGTAAAATTATTTAAACATTCATACTACTTTCATTGAATAAAAATAGCAATACCAAGATAAATCTTTTCTCTACTATATTTTCTCGAAAATCCTTTCTGTATTTTGAAATGTTATTTATAATTAATAAAAAACTAATTATCTAATTAAGTGTCGCAAAACCTATTCTAAAATTTCCATGTTATTTAAAAAAACATGTGAGAAATATATGAGGAAAATTTATTCAGTAGTATACATAAATGTAAGTAATATATTCATAAAATATAATCTTTTACTGAATTCCCAATTTTATATATGAATAAATGCTAACATTGAAAAATTATTAGAAGCTTATTATACTCCTAAGTTGCATATTAAAATTCCACGAATTCAGTTTAATTGAACGAATGCAATTTTACTTTCATAAGCTTAGGGACTTTAATTACCTTATTTAATCACCGCAGATTCATGAATGAAGATAAAAAATATATATATAAAAAATTCTCCTAAAAATCCACGTGCACGAAAAAAATAAAATGCTACCTTTTTGAGAAATGTGACCTTTAAACTCGTCTAAGAGGTAATATTTTTTTTCAGCGGTTAATGGACAATTAATTCGGGCGCGTGGTCACTGAAGAGGATATCTGAAATTAATTCTTCGAGGGAAGAAGTGTATTTTAAGGTTGCAGCTACCCTTGCGTAACTTTGCTCTTTCATCCGTTTTATGTAATGAGAAATTCATCCTTTTCCTTTGAGGTGAATTTATGACAAAGTAATTTATACAAAGCATTGGGCGACTTAGTATTTGGAATACAAATAATAATGGTCAATATTTATTTCTATTCTTGAACATAGTGATGTACTTTCCAACTCATTCTATAATGGTTTCCTATGTTAATAAAATTAAAATAGGAACTAAAATATTTATTAGAGTATTTAAAAGTGGACGATTCTTAATTGCTTATTGCTAAGGTATAATCATGTAATAAAAAGTTTGGTTTACTTTAATGAAATTAACCTTCCGTTTTAAAGCAACAATTGACTATTTTGTTACGGTCCTCGCAATTTTGAACTTTGGTTAGATGGCGCCGATGACACCTGAGCTAGCACCTACCCCTCCAAACTTTCACACAACACCAGAGGGAGAACGTTTAGTCACGACAGATTTAACAGACACTATACCAGCTTTCACGACGTATCTTCACTGGCATTGCGTCCCGAACCAGAAACCTTCCGTCTTCAAGGCCTACAACCTTAGCACCAGGGCATTGTGGCCCTTGTAAGGTATTGTGGCCCTCAAGTAAATAAATTTGATGATAAAAAATTATATTAATTTAGTCCTGCACAGGCTTACTTAAATAATAATTGTAAATAAAAATGCTTTTTTTAATGTAGTTCTTTAATATAGTAAAGAAAATATAGCAAACAGTGTAAACACCAGATTTCCTCTGACAGATTATGTCCAAAATTTAATGGATCTACCATTTTGGTATTAAAAACCACACATCCAATCCTATCTATCTAATTTAATGTGTTTTCGGGTTGGGATGTTCGCATGCACATAGTGTAAAGAACTTAGAAAACGCACAATTAATTAAATTAGTTTAAATAATTGGAATGATAAATAAATTTTAATCGCAATTAAATATAATGATAAGATCAAAACTATTTTTCTCATTATCCACTTCTAGTAGTCATCAACGACCCAGATTAGAAAAAAAAAGTTTAAGTGCGAGATGTTTATTATATTATGACAAACAACGCATTTTCTATTCCAAAATAAAAATTTCATGATCAATTAATATACATTAGGGAATAAGAATTTTAAGAAAAAAGAATCAGAATTAACAATGTCACCAAGCTATAATAAATTCTATTTAAATCGTAATAATAGAATAAGATCGAATTTTCACAGATTAAAAATAATTGAAAAAAAAAAGAAAAGATTAAAATCCTCAAAATCAGTAATGTGGAAGAAAATCAACAAAATAAGTAAAGTCTTGTAAAAAATCACAATTTCAAAATTATGTCAAAGAAATTGTAAATTTTTTCTTGTAGTTAAAAGGACATTGTGCTGCTAAAAATTTACAAGTAATTATATTTACATAAGATAGCAGATTAAGAAGATTAATTAAACCAACCATTCATAAAAATCAAGAGTGCGGCCTCACCACACGACAAAATCTTGCATTTGTATTGATAATGAATGAAAGAAGCACAAAGGAGTGGAATTAATTAAGTCAATGCTCTTAATCATGAAGGTTAGAGTTCTCAATATGGTTATGACTTGAAAAAGTAAATATCACGGAATTCCCAATTATTGCAACTTTGTGCAGGTTGTTTAAAGACTATTAATAAACTCAAAAATATCATTCTCAAAGTTAAAAAATAAAACAATATTTCAGTCCATTTTTTTCCCTAACTTAGAAGACAATTAGAAATCCAAGCGGATTTTGGGCCGAAAGATTTCGGAGAAACAAGTAGAATGGAGGGAGGGAAAAGAATAAGCAAACATGATTTCTGAAAGGTGGAATAAAATCTCCTGTAAGTGTCCCCAGGGTGCCTCCTAAAGTCCTACTTTACAAGGCACCCTGTGATTTTGCAATTAAGATGAGATTTCGTCCCCTCCGCAGGGGGTTGCCCTGCAGATTAATTGATCCCTCAGCTCCCAGAAATGTCAAAACCGCAAAACCTCTCTGATTGACGTTTTAGAACATGCTCTGTAACATGATACTACCATTTTGTTCTCATCAACTTCAACGGCGAAAATAGAGCAGTTCTTGCTTTATCCGGTATTACCTTACCTTATCTTGATAGACACATTCTGGTAATTGGGTGAAAAAGATAATTAAACAAGGGGACCAGCCATTAGATTGGAGAAGTTGTCGAACGCTTACATGTTTTGTTAAATTTTTTTCTTGTATTTCTATTGCACACATACAAAAAGGTCTGATCTCTCCAAAACTTTCTCACATACTCTCTAACAAACCTGCTCTTTGCAAGACGGGTACGATAGTTACAAAATATTAACTTTTGGTGTGAATTTAGCAATTTTTGCTGAGTCTATCATGTCATTCTTGGTGTGTTTTTTAGCGAGTAATCCCTGGCTATGCGGTTAATAGTATCCGAAAATCGAAATTGTTTTTTAGATAACGTTTTTTCTCAACCGACTGAAACAAAAAGGTGACATAAAATTGCACTTGTAATTACAAAATCAAAAATTTAACATATTTAAATCCTTGTGGTTTCAGGTAATCATGTTTACATACTTCTGAAAGTAAAGACCGATAGACGGTCAATGCTTTGTTTGATTTTACTCGACATTTGATAGGTGTCTATACTATAAAAAGGGCTGCCTTTTTAAAAAATAATGTTGCTGAACAATAATAGCGATATGGGAAGAAGAGAGGAAGAAATTGAATTGGAATAATCACCGTATTTGGAAATATACGAAGTTTGTAGATATATTACAGACTGGTGCTAGGATGCATCACATAAACATAAAGTAAATTAAAAGTATAATTACAGTCATTTACCTCATCTTTTAAGTTAGTTTGCAGATAGTATTTTGATAATTCATTCCCTAAACTGCTTAATATTGTTAGATTTCATCTTATCTATGCTAAGGAAACATCCCCCTAGGTGTCAAAAAAGAATAAAAATTAAATTTCAAGAAATCATAACTAGATCCGTTTTCTTGTCTATGATTACTTCTGGCAAGAACAATGCTTTGACTTCAGAAATTACAATTCAAGTTCCAACTGGAGAAGAAAGTTCAACTCAAATAGTACAATCTAGTAATGAAAACGAAGAAACTCGCTTAAATGCACTTTCTGCACTAAGTATCGAAAAAAAAAGTTTTCAAAAGTTGTAATTTTTCTGAAATAATAAATAGCAAAAACAAAATCCTGCAATAAATAAACACGCAATAGTAATATATATTCTGTTTGAAACTTTTTTTTTACTTTATAAAAAATTTAGGCCCTTACAAGGTTTATTGCCCCCATGCTCTTTTATAAAGCAGGCCGGTTCTGACTATAGGTGTTAAATCTGCGTACCGAATTTTATTCATCTAATTATCTTCCTTTTGTAGTTATCATATTAACTTACATTACTTAGACTTAACAACCTTACAGACTTGCTTAACAACCTAACAGATTAACCTAACCTAACTTACTTAAACAACCTAACAGATGATTGTCCTCTGAATGGATTTTACTTAAAATTTAATAGAAGTCTGCAAATTTCATGTAAAGAATGTATACCTGATATCAACCGGTTAACTCCAAGCGTTTTTGAGTTTTCTTTGTCTGTCAGATTGACAAACAGACGGATTGACGGACATTTTCTGAAAATATGTTTTTCGAAGAAGACGAAAACATGAATATTCATCGATATCAGAGTTTCCCAAACTTTTTTGTGTCGTAGACCCCTTGCCATGTTTTTCCGTATTGAATAGACCCCCTACTTACCTGATATTGATTTCCTGTAAATTTTTAACTGTAGTGAAGTTTACTGTTAAAAACTTAAAGTAAAAACACATGTTAATTTATACATTTATTAATTGAATTTAAATTTATACTACTCAAAATAAAATTTCGTATATGTTATGTAAAATCTATGTAACATGAAATAAACATAAAATAAACTAACATAAGCAAAAAGTCAATATTTAGATTCGGACATGGCATCAATCATCTATGGGCAAAATAAAAAATTTTTAATAAGCTTACAGCTTACACAATTTTATAAACATATTTAAAAAAATTTTTACTTCATAGGTACTTTTATGAATAATGTAAATGTTTTGATATTATAAGATAGTATGACGTGAGTAAATCGGTACTATCAGTGTATGTGTTGAGATTTACTATCGTGGATCCCCATTTTCATTTCATGGACCCCCAAATTTTTTTTCCGCTGACGTAGACCCCTTGCAGGTTGTCATAGACCCCTAGGGGTCGATATAGACCACTTTGGGAATCACTGATCTACATTAAGAGAATTAAGCGAGAGAATTTTCTGAAAAATTAAGAGTTCGAATTTCTGACGATTACTATACTTTTTCTCAACTAGGTATACGAGAACATAAAAATTAAATTAAAACGAATTAATTGATTAAATTAAATATGTGCTTGAAATATAACAATTAAACGGCTCTGACTATAGCTGTTAAATTAACTAGTTCTTTTAAAATACAAAAAGGGGAAATTTTGCTCCGAATTTCATAGGGTTGCAAAATGCCGAAATATGCTTTATTCGTCTCTAACGATTTAGAAATTTGTTATTAGAGCACGAGAGCACTATTTAAATAGACACTCTGCATACGAAAAAGTAATAATAAAAAAAAATTGAATACAAATCGTTAGTATATGAATATGAATAAAGAAAGATTAACAGGTGAGTTTCTTATAATATCTATTTAAAATATCATGCCCTTTACATATTTGTCAATGTCAGTAGCTTCTAATTGTAGACTTCAAAATCATGATTAAAGAAATAGAAAATAAAAAGTATTTTATCTCCACCCTAAAGAACTTATATGAATATCACGTGACAAGCGAAAACATGACACACTCGGAAGACATACATTATCCGAAAAATGCTTACTTATTTCCCCTTTGGGTAAAAATTAGACATAACACCAACACGTACTGAACTCCATGAACTAATGTCGCGAGGAAAAAAATCACCTGCTCCCAGTTTCCCGCCATAATTCTTTGTTCGATTCGGACAGTCAGCATCGAAATTTTATTCCAGTTTTCATGGTTAAGTTTAATGAATGGCTGGTAATAAATCAATGACTAACTCTTGTGACGATAGAAGGACATGGTTTTGGGTGGTATAAATATTGAGAATGTACGAATTCTTCGGTGTCTTTTTTTGCAGAAGAAATTCCGATGCGAGAACACATGATTTATTGCTTTCTAAATTAAATGGTTTGAGATAGGCAACCGCAATTTATGTCTGCTTTAAAAGTCAAAAGAAGCCAACTTTCGTTTTTAAGTAGAATAGAGTAGAAAGAATTATATCTTATACACGATATATTTAGTAGCTTTAATTATAGCATTTTGATGAAAAGACACAAATGAAAGTGTTTTCCGTGATGAATTGCTTCGTAAACAGTATAACAAATTAATATATTTCGGAAAACCCGCGCTTATATGTAAGGGCGAGGTTTCCGACTAATAGATATTTGACTTTCTGATAATTCTGGAAGATTTATTTGTATTTAAACATAGAAGATATACACACATCATTATCCAAAATAAGAAGCTCTTTAAAAATAATTAATGCTTGTTTCTTTACTTTTATATCCATTTTAAAAACTAAATGTACTTGCGTGTATATGAATATGTGCTTTATTTATTTCCTATTATTTAGAATTAATAATTTTTCCAATTAAATTTTGAAATCTTCCTTTAAATTTTACATTTGGTTTTGAATTTTTATCTTCGACTTGAATTTTCTTTAAAAAAAATAAACATGTTTTATAATTTATTTTAAAATTTTAGGAAAATCATGGGAATATTAGAGAAATTGCTGGTGTTGTTCTATTTTATTGCACATATTTTTCTAAAAGGTTGATAAAAATATTTTAGGAAAATCATGATTTTAGGAAAATTTGATTTTAGGAATTTTTTTGAACATATTTTTCTAAAAGGTTGATAAAGATATTTTAATTTAATTTCATGGCCGAAGAGAGAAAATACTTTGAATTTCTAAATTTCGCTTTGATTCCATCCCGGGAGGCTTAATTTATGTAGAAAAACGCGAACAAAACTGGCGTCAGTTCACATACGATACAAGAGGAGCAGAAGAACGAAATATTTATTCCCGATGATTGTACACCATGAGATTCTGATAGGGATTTCTGTACATGTTCTATTTAGGATAGGGAAATCTAGGTATCTTTTAAAAATAATTTACTTAGCTTGACGAATTTTTATCCCTACACTCGGAGCGTAGGAACCGCTGTTTTAAGCATTTTTACTGAACTTCTGTTAGATTAAATAAAAAAAGGTAGAATTGGATCCAGAAATAAGAGAACATTTTAGAATTAAGTTAATATGGTTTAAATTTAGCGAAATATTACGAAATTACTTAAGTTCAAATTAGATTTTAAAATATCATTACATATGTAGAGGAAGATAGCTGTTGCGACTTTTCTCAAAAATTAGCTAAAAATATAATAACATAAATCTTTTCACAACTATTTTATCAATAAAGCAGAAATTTAAAGCTTATTCGAAATTAGATCTTAACCATTGTAAAATTATAAGTATTTCATTAAATATTCATAAATGCAAAACACACTTCGAATAAATTTAATTGGTCAATTTTAAATCAGTTAAATTTTTTTTTTTTCATTGCTTATGTTATTATAATTAAGCGTCTCTGAAGATTAATTTTTTCATCGGGAAAACTGATTGTACTTAATTTTAATGAAATATTTTCACGTAACTTGCAAACTAACAAAAACTGTCATAAACAAAATATTTTGTAAATATCAAATTTTGATAGATGATAAAGCTGTACTACTTTGATAGCCAATTCTGTTTAATACAAATATGAATATTCTTAATAGAATTAATTTCCATATTATCATACTGACATTAAAAACGCAACTATTTGTGTGATTTATTTCATATTGCATCTTGTCTTTATCGGTAATATAATATCATTTTCCTCTTCTTCAAGTAAAATGCGAAGATAAATTTATAACTTTTTTTTTTCTTCAGAATTTTCAATGTCTGAAAAAAAAAACACCTAAGCGATTGATTATTTGATGACCCATGTGGTCAAAATTTCATTCCAACAATTATTGAAAATTATGAAAACATATTTTTAAATAACTGTCAAAATACAGGGGGAATAAATCAAAAGAATTTAAGTAAGATAAAAAATTCATTTTGAAAACAATGTAAAAATTATTTTTTCAGAAATGACTTCTGAAGATTTTAGAAATAATATTTGTAACAAATTTCAGAGCTTTTTTAATACAGCAGGCTGGTTTGTAAAGCTTTAGGAAACAGATACACACCCATGACCTTTATATACAAATATATGCACACGAATCTTTATTAGTAGTAGAAATAGAAAGCCACCCAAAACGACAAGTTCGATGTTCTGTTAACTTCAATGCAGTGTCATAATAAAATAATAGGAAATAATATAAAGAGAATAAAAAAAATCGTTTTCTTACAAAGAAACGTTTTATTTCTCCAGACACACTTCAACTTTTACGCAAATGAAAGTTATAATTATAAACCTCGATATTTAATAACTTCCAAGAAAAAGAACAATTAAAAATACCAATAATTTGTCTTATTTTTTACTCAATATGGCTTTATTCACCAAAAAAAAAACAATTATATCATAGGAGAGTTATTCAAAATATAATTCGCCCTATTATTTCTTCAGGTTCAGAATCAATATCAAACTATTATTTTTATTTTATTGGACTGAAGTCTGGGAAGACACGAAATCGTGATCTTGTAATAACAGCTCTGTTTCCATTCTGATTCTCTTCAGGCAGGAATAATTGCAAACGATATCATTTCAGAAAGAAATTAATCGATGAATGGCTTTTATCGGAATCGATCGTCATTGTTTTTTACACAGCGCTGAAATATATTATGTATTTAGTTCTTAATTATACGCATATTGGCCCGCCAGAAGTTGTTATATGATGTAAAAATGCTTCACCATTTAATAAATTAAAGTTGTTTTCTTAATTCAATATGCATCTAATTGATTAATTATGTTTGATTATTTTCCTGTTTGATTATTTTCCTGATTAATTTTCTGTTGATGATTGTACAGAATTTTTATTCTTTAACTCAATGCTATTTCTTTTCGTTTTTTTCCTGTTATTTTAAGTAGGCGAATTTCTGCAAAATACATATTACAGCGTCTATTAATAACTAAATATTTATACAACTCATGATAATTTTTTATTAACAGTTGTTAGGAACTTTTTTTCAAAAAATTCCTGACAAATTAAGCAAATAATGAGAATTTTAGAACAACCGAACAAAACAGTTAATTTCATGTCATTCTCTTTTCATTCTCATAATGTATAGATTTCTTTACTGTTTCTAAACTTTTATAGCATTAATTTTTCTTATTATAATATATAAAACTTATGCTCTAAAATTATATTTATAATTTGTTGCAAATTGAAACACCCTCCAGGTGTATCTATGTAATTTAATAAAAAAAAGGGACATCACAGTTTAATCAATATACTATTGTTTATATTAAAGCTCAGTTTATATTTAACATAAAATTACATCTTCATTACCTATGAAAATTTTATGTATATATAATAATCACTAAGTTTACATCCATCTTGAATACCTAATACATACATATACATTTTTGAATAACAAGTATGATGACAAATAATTAATTATTCATGCTTAGTGATAATTTAAAGGCTGGTAATTATTTTCATTTTACACTTTTTAAAATCATCAACATTTTTCAAAATGCAAATATTTTCTAAAGAATAAAAATTATTTTATTTTTAAAAATAAAAATTAGTCTGAAATGATCGTCTTAAAATTCTCCATGACTTGAAACCCTCTGGCAAGTATTGTAGCGCCATCTGTCGATGAAAGAACTAAACAACGAAATAAAGATTACCGATCGGAGATTTTACAGAAACATTAAATAATAACAATGTACTGGGACAACAACACTGGTGGATTTATGTAGCTATCATGACCACCGTTATTTTAATGGAGAAAAATAGTATCTCTTTCATAAATTCGTATGTTATGAACAAGATATATTGCTTTTCTATCTTTAATTATTGGTATTTCAATTTCATAAATTCATTTATTAATTTTTTTAATCCAAAAGAGAATATCTCAATCGAATTCCCTAAATGAATTTAAACACCCCGAAATTGAATAAATTAGCATCCAAGCAGAATCCTGACAAGCAATTTGAGAGCTTATGATTTTTAAAAAATGCCTACCAAATAAAGTACTTATAAAATCAGATGTTTTAAAGCAACTACTCTCTAACTGCATATACGGTTAATTTTAATAGTCGCACTTTTAATAAAATATTTTTTTCTGTTCTATTCTATATGTTTATGTAATGCAGAGTTGCTATAATGTATTTAAATATTTAAATTAATAATTTCATATTTTAAATGCCATTTTTAAATGTTTATTAGCTTGATGTAAAATTTTACCTTTTAATAATAATAATATTAAAAAATATTCTAATAAATAAATTAGTCCTTAAAACCATTTCTTCAGAAATTTTTAAATAAAAATTAATATAATAATATATATATGAATATAAATATTTTGTACCTTATTAAACATTTTTTAAATTATTTATCTGTATAATTATATTCATTTCAATTCATAACTTTTTATATGTACATGGGGCAAATTCATCACTAATTTTCCTTTGATCTAAGTTTTTCGATATGTAATATTCTACAGAAAGTACTTGAATTACTTTATTGGTATTGTCTGCAGGACAATGGAATTTTTTTATTCCAAATTGAAAATAAAATTAGTACATAATTTTTTAAAAAGAATTTCTTGGATTTCTGTCAAATAAACCCATTGAATAAATAAGCCCTAAATTGAACAGATCACATTAATATCTGTAATATCTATATACATAGATCGATATAGATAGATATCTATATCTATATAATAATATATCTATATATATATATAAAGATATCTGCATATATCTGGATAGATATTTATATTTATCTATCCCGTATGAAACTACTTAATAGAATATTTAATTTGCACAAGGAATTGAGCTCCCAAAGAGTCTTTAGGCAATGCAAATCGTAAGATATTTCCCCTTTTCAATTTTTTAACTTAGTACAATGGATATTCTTATTGATCTTAATTATTTGTGTAAGCATTTTTAAGTAAAAATTTCCTATCGTTCGACAAAACGTTTAACTACGTCTTTTTTGAGAAAGTTCGTTTTTATACTAGTACTCTCTCATCCCCCCCTTCTCTCACACACATACAAATCACGACTGAAATTTAAAGCAATTTCAAACGAAAAAAATCTCTTTAATCTCTTGAGTGCAGTACATTCGTGAACATTCATGTCCAATTTCATAATTTTAATAAATTACTATTAAAATTATGGAATTGGACATTTTTTTTTAAATATAAAGCAGTACAAACTTGTGTTCAAAATTCTTAAACAACATTGTATAAAATTTGCAAAAGATACTTATTTAGAAATGTTAAAATGATGCTTTACTATTTAATCTATATTTGATATGAATGAGCCCAAATGCATGGACCATGTAAATTACATGAAAAAATCAAGTCAATATAATCAGAAAATATCTCGAAGAAATATATCGGATATTCGAGTGCCCTTAGACAGTTGCCTACATTGTCTATTTGATAATCTGGTTCTGGCAATAACAAAAATGGACATGAATGTACACGTTTTAAAATCCTCTTTCCACTTGGATAGTTTCTGAAAAAGGACAGTCCTTTTCTGGAATGTCGAAGTCGTCTGACCTTCAGAAAGGCCTTCTTTTTTAAAAAACTCTCACCAATAAATTACTTTCAAGTTGCTACAGGCATTGTGGTCCCTTCAAAATCAGAGCGTCTCCCAGAATTTTGGATTGGAACGAATGTTGACTGACCGTAAAAGTCACTTAGGTATCACTTTCAACAAAGTAAAGGTCTGTCACGAAATTAATCTTATTGTCAAACGATCCGGAATTAGATTGAAGTTACAGCTACCATACTTTCCCAACTATTGTTCATGTCAGTGTTCTAAAGGTCTTAACACACGGTGAAATTTCGTCTGCGCTTTTCAGTTTCTGCCCTCAAAAACCGGGCAAGCAAGTTTCATAATCGACAACTTTTTCTAACCAGCTAGAAAATACCGTCGGAAATATTGTTCGCAAACGAAATTTAACCCATCATGTGAAACTTTGAAGTGACGTCACTTTCGCTGTCGTTTGCTGATGGAAAGTGCCGACGATATTTTGCCGTGTGATAAGGCCTTAAGACTACTACTTTTCAACGATTCTATCTCATTAAGGGGAGAGACGCAGAAGAATGAACGAATTTTGGAATTCTTCGTCATACTTTGACCTTGATTTAGGTTGGTGTGTAGAGATTCACACAAAAATATGTCATTTGAATTTCCTGAACAATATTTTCTCTATATATATACATTTCATATTTGAAAGAAGAAAAAAAAAAAAAAAAAAAAACTAATTCAATAACTGATAACTTTGAAAACTCTTAATTTTTGAAAAGAGAATTTCCACGAGTATTTAAATGACTTTTTTTACTTTTGAAAATTTTTCTTGATTGAAATTTCAATAAGATACTGAAATTCTGGAGCGTCGACCATAACCTACATTTGGAAAATGACGCTCATGGTAAATACAAATTTGCGGCCATTTTCAAAAATTTGTCTCAGATATCTTAAATAGCAAATTCCATTCTTCTTAAATCAGTGAAGTTTTTTTAATTAGTGTTTATAAATATTTGCATGAAAATAGAAGCCTTTTATAAACTATTTTATTATCATAAGCCATAACTAATATCACGTTTAATTATAAATCACTACACAAAGAACTGAAACTTTATTTGCATTACTTAGGGGATTTTTAGTTGAAAATATTTTCATAATCTTAATTATGCGAGATAATTAAATTAACATGGCATGTTGAACAGGTAGGACAATGTTCTCATAATAAAAGGGGCTAACGTATAAAACGAGTATGGCCAATGTGGAAGTCTTATCAACTTGACATAGAGACAACGCATAGGAACACCAGATCAAACTGCAATTGATGGCTTGATCAAACGTAATTTATTAAGTGCTTGCTTATTCCAAATTTCCTGCCATACTGAATGCATGCGAAATATATTTTTACATCCAAATATTGAAGATCCCTTTGTAGGACTGTATATGTGGCTTTAGCAGCAATATCCGCCTGTTCTTTCCCCACAATGCCACCGATTAGTAACGATGGAATTGCGATTTTTTTATAACATTAAGTACAATTGTTGAACATTATGCTCAACTGGATTGTGCTATTTTTCTTCAATTTCTCTTCAAAATCAAACATTACATAACACGTTGTTCATTAGCAATCATCACAAGAAATAATATTAAATTTAATATTTAAGGAGAATGAATTAATATTTAAGGAGAATGTGATTTATTGTCTCATTAATGAACTGTTTTCGAAGTTCTTATATTCTTATTTCCCAAATTTAAAAAATATATAAAAATATAAAAAAGAAAGAATAACAGAGAGCTGATTAGGAATTTTCCGAATTTTTATCGAAAACAAACAATTGAGATCTTGTCAAGACATAAAACGATTTTTTAAATACAACTGTTCCGATTTAGGATATATGTCTATTTGTTTTGGACAAGCAGGAGTTTAACAAAACTTCTATTTTGAAGATGGAATTTTAGAGGCCGGTTTCATAGTTCTGAATTGTCCTCAGATGACAAATAATCCCGGAATTAGTTCAAATCTCTGAATTTCTGAGTAGCGTTTTGAGATGGAATTTACTTCGACAGATAAATACATAGATTCAATGGTCAGATCGTTCAGTACACACACAAAAAAAGACGATTAACCAACATTTCCTAACTGGATATTGGATTAATGCTGTGGATTATACACAGAAGGACAGACATTCTCATGCTTCCATTGAACTAAGGAATTTTTCAAGAGATTTCCTTTGTGGGGTCTGATAACAAATACTTCTGAGTATAATAGACTCTAAAGGCTTCTTGTTATAGAGTTGAATAACTACCATCAACAAAAATAGTTTTTTCCTCTAAGTAGGAAAGATGGCATAAGATTTTTCTCTCCATCTCGATTGTTAGAAATATTTTAAGGAATGCATATGGCTATCCGTAAATATACTTTTTTTTTTCCATATGTAGAATCTACCTATTGTTATTGAAGATTACTGATGTATCTAATAATCATAAATACAGATCTTTCTTTGGAAAAACAATTATTTTCTCAAAATTTGGAAAGTGAATATTTGGTTATATAGTATTTATTAAACATCAGTCCATTTGATCACGCTTTCAACGTCCCGTTTAATGAAAATGAGTTTGGGGATTTCTTGAATAACAGAATATAATTAACGATATTCCAATCCTTCTTTTTCATCTCATCGGCAAGTGTTATATATATATATATATATATATATGCGTGTATGTGTGTGTGTGGTGTCAGGTATATAACTTCCCGCCACTAAGCAGCCCTCTGGTGGAGAAAACGAGAGCAAAGTGCATTTTATGTCTGCACGAGGCAAGATGATTACGACGTTCCAAAACAACCGAAGATGTATGTGTAAAGACGGAAAACGAAATTACGACGTATTGTTAAAAGACGAACTTGGTCATAAATTCCATCCTGTAAATTAGTCATTACCATTTGTTCATCATCATTCTAACGATTCGTTATACGAATCGTTTACATTTAATAGTTTCTGCTTCATTGATCATTTTTACAACTGCGCTTAATTCAACACTTTTCTAATTAACAGAACAGTCCAATAACACTAGAAATTCTCAGGAGAAAACTCGCTGTGTCGTCAGACACTCCATTTAACGAAAGAAAACAAGTTATTAAAATAATCAAGAACGAGGCGTCAAACAGAAAATTCATTCGAGCGAGAAAATAGATTTATTTTTTAAATCATATCACTAGATAGGAAATCGTTTTGACTTACCAATAAATATTGAAAATTATATGTTTCAAAAGTATAATCTCACAAAAATGTTTTTTGTATTATCTTACAGCCAAAAAATTATCTTTTGATGGTATCAAAATCATTTTTGAATTATTATTTTATTTTTAATATCTTTTTTAAAATGTGACATACAATCTGTATCGATGTTTTGAATGTTTTGAAATTCAAACTCATCCTTTTAAACAGTTTTTTTAATTGGTTAACAGCTTAAAAATAATCAATAAACTTTCCAAACAATCTGGTCGCTAAATTCCTTGATTTCAAAATTTTTACAATACGACTTTTTATAACTCCTTTCAAAATCATCTTTTATCATTAACGCCTCAGTGCAATATAAAAAATATTACAGATGAAGACTTCCTTTATTTTTTTTATCCATTCGTAATAAATGGAATCATTATTGAAACTTTTTTAACCGAGAATTGCTGCACTTGTAACGTAATGAATTTAAATAGTAAACTTTTTATAACTGTTTTTAAACTTCTCTTTCATTATTAACATATCAGTGCAATATTAAACATATTACAGAATTAAGATTTCTTTCATTTTCCCCCCATTCATAATAAGCGTAATTATTATTAAAAATTGCTAAGCTTATGATAGCATAATGAATATAAGGGCCTAGCTGCCAAAAAATTTCAGGTATAATAATTTTCTATCACTTTCCTAAGTATAAACAAGATTTTTTTTTAAATTTATAACATCTACGCAAAAACATGCCCATAACATTTACCAAATAAGAGCCTTATTTCTTTTCATTATCATTCAACAAAGAGTGAATACTTTATTTTCTTCTGCATATAAGGGTTTAAAAATCACAAAATAGATTCAGAAAACTGTATTGATAAACAAACAGTGGCATCCAAATGGCAAACATTCCATTCAAATCATGTGATACCCAGGGCCCGACTCAACCTGATTGGGGCCAGGGACAAACACTTCTATGAGGGCTTCCCTCTGCTTCACTACTTCAGTAATGAAGGACCGTGCATACAACTTGTCTATGGTATTTTTCGATTTGGAGACCATGGGGAAGGGCAACTGAAACGTATGCCCCTGCCTTAGTCAGGTCCTGGTAATAGCTTTATAATAAAATAAGGATACAAATATATAATTATGTTCTGAAGTCATAATCGTAATATCTTTAAAAAAGTAAAATAATTTCTTAAATTACAAAAAAAGATTCATGATAATAAAAGATAATAATAATCTCTGTTAATAAGATGGCTTCTTACATCAATTTCACCTGGGCATAGGAAATTTTGAAGGAAACGAATATTAACCAGAATATTTCCTCTGCAGATTCTTTTAATTATCAAGGACACCTGAGAATATAGTCTGAATCTAAAACATATACACGAGATATCCCTTGTGTACATTACAACATTAATCCACAGAAAGATCAAAAACAAAAATACAAAAATATCAGATTTAATTCCCTCCTATGTCCTGCAATATCACATGGGAAAAGATTGTTATTAAATGACATTTCTTTTTTGGCAGACAGATAATATTTAAAATAACTATGTTAGTAAATCGATTTACTGGGTGGTCTAGCTGCAGCAGAGTTACAGAAAAGAGCTAATACAGACCAAACAACTTTTTAAAAACATTGGTTTTTTCGATCATCCAAGGCCAGATACACAGCAGAATTAAAGCGCATTTGAATAATTCAAAAGAAAATTTCATCCACCCTTAGACCACCCCCCTTCTCAATATGGCAGTGTCACTATTTACCAAGTTCTTGTAGAAGAACATCTCCCTTGTCCATCCGAATGTAACTTTCTATTTTTTTTTCCTTGGAGGCAAAAATTAAAAGTAACGCCGGCAATTATCGGAGGTACCAGTGAAAGTAACATCGTGATTATTAGGGCGTGTATGTCACGCCACAATCTGCATAACTAACCACGGGTGTCGCGTTCGGGTAATTTCGGCTGTGATGAGACATTTTACGCCGTGTCATTGTGATGAATATCTTTGGCCTTCGGAGGCTGTGCACTCCGGGCATTGATAATGGTTGGTATACTTTGAGACGCTGACTTCGTAGAGTTTCGTATGGGGCATTCCAAAAAGAATGTCAGGCTAGGGATGATTTATATGCATTCATCTCTATGGACAGACTGATTTTCCTACTATTTTTCTAGTGCTAATTTATCAAGTGTTTTCGTTCTAAAGCCTTCAATGCATGATTGGTAATAAATAAAGAGAGTGTGATTGTTTTGGATTAATTATGGGCAAACGATTACCTTTTTAAAAGTTCTATCCAACTCATCGCTGATTTTAAAATGATAATTAGTAATTATAATTAATTCATTCTAGTTCGAACTGGATTCTCAGAAATTTTTGTAAATGCTGTTCGGACTCATTTATAGCATTAGAATTAAGGTAGGTTTACACTCAATCAGTTATTAGATTCCTGAAAAATTACTCATGCGCAGAAAGGAAGATTGCGCATGTGCTCAGAGAGCGGACTATAGAAAGTCCTTGTCTTGTCATGGCAAGTACTTGCGACTTTTCAATTTCAACGGATGCCTGGTTTTACTAGATGGATTGTAGTTGGCCGAATTGTAAACCTTACTTTAGAGAATATTCAAAAAGATAAATATATATATTTCAATCACAAGGAGTTTTAGAATAAATTAGAGTGAATTGTCATTTTTTTAAATACTTAAATATTTATTATTATTATTATTATTACATTGTACTACTATTTATAGAGTTTACACATGTTTGCATTCGGAAGAAATGATTATAAACTGCTCTACGTGTCCATACCTTTAGAATTTCAATGAGAAATTTGAAGAATTATTATTTTTAAACATTGAATAAGAAACTCATAATTGTTAAACTAGAAGTGATACTTATCAATGCTATAATTGCTATAAAGAGAGAAAGAGAAAGAAATTTTACTATTCCTATAAGTTATCTCCCTATGAATTGAAAATTAATTAAATGATGGATCACCATCATTATTATTATTTTAAATCATTAAAGCGCGTTTGATTTTCTGTTTTTTTTTAATTCTAATTGTGAGATGTAATGAAGAAGAGACTATGGTAAACTAACCTCATTTAACAATCATCTTACTCATATCGTAACAATGATTTTCCTGGCAATTAATCTACTAATACAGAATGTATTTATATAAAATTTTGCCTTGTTATTTTATAAAACTGAAAAATAGGAATTAAAGGCAATCGGTTAACTATAAATTATTGAGTTTGCAATTTTTTTTAAAAAAAGTGTTCATGCTATGAAATAAAGCGGAAACGAAAATCTTATTACAGAGTCAGTATCCAAAGAAAGAAATTTTTGCCTTAATTTTAATACTGGGACAGGCAACGCTAAAGAATGATTTGAAGGAGCTATGAAATTAATTTGAATTTCATCATAACAGTAAAAAAAACTTACAAATGACGAATCAAACTAAACATTAAAAAAAAATTAATTAGAAAAAAAATGTATTTAAAAAGAAAAGAGGAGCAAAACATTTTTTTAAGTTCCAAGATAGTATCTTTGTGTGACAATATTTCTCAAGGTGAAGTTAAAAAACACAAAAAGTTGTTAAATTAATTAATATATATTTTAACTGACCTTGAGAATTTGACGGTGGCATCCTATTCTATTGAAAAGCACATGTATGAAATTGATCAAGATCGCTCAGAAATCGAAGAATTGTATAAAAGTCATATAAATAAGCTATCATTAATATAGAAGCAGTTTCTGTTTTAGAATTGAACCAAAGTTTCAAATTACTCAAATTTCTCACAGATCAGAAAAGTGTAATCTGTAAGAAATGTTATTGTAAAAACCAAATCAAGTGATTGTAAAAATCATAAGTTAAAAAAAAATTCGTCTCCCCCCCTTTAAAACTTAAAAGTACATGACTTAACAATGTTTCATCGTTTAATGCACATTTTTTAAAATGCAATCTTTAAAGAGTATTTTACACAACATGCATTCTAAATTTCACGCAGCATTTTGAATGCTTTTTTAGTAATTGCAATTATCTCACAGAAAATGCATGGAAAATTAAAATTTAGAGAAAAACGAGTTTAAAGTCTACATTTTTAATTTTCGGTGAAATAAAAAAGGAGTTTTCTTCAGATTTTCCAAAAATTTGAAATTAATATTTTTTTTGAAGCATAATTCATTTATTCTTAATTTTCATTTTTGGGATTTTTTTTTTCTTTTTTTTTTTTTTTAACTCTAATGAGTATTGATTGTGATCACCGATGCAGCTGGAGTCGGAAATTTCAATATTTCTTCTATTATTCGACTGTAAAAGGCTTGTTTATTAATCTGGATTTGCTTTATAATATTTTAATAGATTAAATTTAATTTTATCTGATTAAGTAATATTTAATAATAATTAATTCAAGTAATACTTAATTTTTAATTTATCAAGCGATATTTAATAATACTTAATTCAAGTAATATTTCATTTGCAATTTATCAAGTTTTTTAATTTATAGTTTATCAAGTAATATATGTCATAAGTACTATGTAAATGCTTTCCATATGTTTACTGTTAGTAAATACAGTATCAGTAAAAAATTACTCTTTCAGTGATTTACAAGAGTTTAAATTTGCAACAAAGCCACCAAAAAACAACGAAATTAATGCTGAAAACATTTCAAACAAGTATCCACCATATAGCAAAAGTGAATAAAAAATATAGTAAATGAGGAAAATGAAAAATACTTTTTTATTCTATTGTTTCCTTTATCTTTCATTTTACTTTCTTAAGTCCCATTAAAACATCTTTAATTTTATTTCTAATTACTACAGAAATAAAAATAAAAAATCTGACCAGAAAATGTACAGGATCAAGCTCTCAAATAAAATATTTCAAAAACGGTGGTAAAAAAATGAGTAGGCAAATACTTCAATACAAACGTTACAATGTTAACGAACATGCTAACTTGTTTCATTTGTTTAAATTAAAAAGTTCATCTTTCTTTGAACTGTGACGAACCTCTCAAAGGTCACTACAGTACTGATAAGCATTTCTGTTCAAAAAACTCATACATCATTCTATTCAAATGACAGACGATTAGATGACAAAACAAATGGCTGCTTGATTAAGACAAGCATTCTATTCGTCCATCATATCCAAAATAAGTTGTCATTCCTAAAACGCTCGATACATCAAAACAGTTGACAGCCGTCGATGATTTAGCTCATATTTAACTTTAAGATAAACGTGGAAGCAATACAATTATTATAATATTAGGCAATACAATATTAGCATAGTCTTTTGTACTTCAAAGAAGCTTCATCCGTCGTATCTACAATATGACCTATAGATAGATTATTACTAATTTTTTTCCTTTAACCTGTATCATGTTTGTTTTGAAGTATAATTTATCATCGTTAGAGAATCGTAATTTCTTTTTTAACTGAAGTATGCTTACGTGTTGGAATTACCAAGCTTACTTTACTAAATAATAAAAAAGAACATTAACCAGTAAATCCGGTTAAGGTATTCGTGGCAGTTATAAGCCTTTAAAATTATATTTTACCATTAAGCTAGACGAAAGGGTGCGTCGAATTAAGTAAATACTTCGAGAGGATAATAGAATATAGTTTTAAACTTTATGACATTTTTTTTTAATTTAAAAAACATTGTAAAGAAAAAAAAAAGTGAAAAATTCGTTTTGTTACTTCAGCACAAAAATAAACATATTGGCATTTCATTACATCGTTTGAATCAGGCATGTCGTTCAATTAATTTTCTTAATATTTACAAAAAAAAAAAAAAAAAAAAAAAAAATCACGGGTTTTTTTTGTTTGTTTGTTTTAAGCTTCGTAATGTAATGAATATAATTCCTTCCATGTTGAATCTTTTTCCATTGACCGATTAAGTTCAAAACATTTTAAAACCTACAGTTTTGAGTCAAGACACCAATACCAACTACTCACCATATCACATTTACTTGATATAGTGTTCTTATAAGCGCAAATATAGACAAAAAAAAAAGTTTATTTTACCGAAACTTTGTTTTTGATTTTAAAAAATCTTATTCTCAAAATCGTATATGTACTTATTTTGTATATGAATTTTGTCATTCAAATGCGACAAATCGTCATACTGAACTAAATCTTAATTTAGTTCAGTATGGAATTTCAAACTAAAATTTAATACAGAACTACATTTTTGTTGACAAAAAGTGTACAAAATTTTATCGCTCTAGAGTTTTTGAATTATCTAGTTCATTCACACATGAACAAGTACACAAAACAGTCAGCGCGACAAAGGATTTCGCCTTAGCAATGTGAAATCAGATGCAATTTTTTACACCTAATTTTATCTCTTCTTAACTCTTAATTAAAAAGCATTGTCATACATAGATTTTATGCATTAAAAATTTTTTCGATATAATTTTTTTTGCTACGACGCTAGTACTTCTAGATTAGATTTGTATGGTAATTTTAATTTCTTCTAAATATTTGGACAATTCACTTGCGACGTTATGATGATGATTTATGTAATCATTTTTTTTTTTTTTTTTTTGAGAAATCCTATATGGTTGGTCCCAGTTACATGTCATCAATTGATTATTTAACAAAATATCATTTAATTATTACCAAAACAACCTCAGAAAGGAAGTTCGGCCACAGTTTATCAATGTGATTATATTAAAATAGTTTAAAGATAAATTATGATAAGTTCCTATTGTTGCTATCCAAAAATTGCTCAGATTAAAACAAAAACAATTGTTTAAATCAGGCTATTTATATCTAGACAATGTCAATTAGTTTAAATATGAGGAATAGATCAGAAAACAATAAAAATCTCTACTAGTTTTAATTAGCTTAGCTGGTTCAAAAAAATAAACTTATTCTATTTTGTTTTAAATCATATGTATAAATGTATAGATAAAATGTAGTACTTTGCTTCATATATTAAGAAATGAGTTTTAGATTTAGAAATATTTGCTTTAATTGCGTTTGAAAAAACTAATATCGAATCTGAGAAACCAGTTTTCTTAATTAGGCCAATTACAAAACTTTTATTCTTTTCCCTCCAATTTTTAAATTGCATTTCTTAAAAACCTAATCGCATTGTATTGAAAATAAGTAATATACAAAAGAATTGTATTTCTTTTTTAATAATTAAAAATACTTCTCCATGAATTTACATTGCAAGATTAATTTAAAAATTTGAGCATTTTTTTCTTATTGCAAAAAACAAACAAGTATCTCTGACGTAATTTTCTCTCTTTAAAATAGGAAAAGAAAAATTGTTATTTACTGATTAAATTTTATGGAATTCCAATATCATTTAGTGTAATCTTTTTATGAATTATTTAATTGTATAACAAATAAAAATTTGAGATAAAGAATCTATTATGCACAGGAATAATTCGACAAATAATAAACAAGTTAATCTTTTCGTAAATAATTCGAAAAAAAAAATTCCAGATAAAAAAAAATTATTCTTAGTAAATAATTACAAAATAAACAAATTATGCTTTATATAGCTTAGCTAATAGTTGAATAGTGCGATAAAAAAATCAACTTCAAAATAAAGATTTGTAAAACGCCCTAGTATATTTTTCTAAAATTAATCATTTCATTTTTTGCTTCATTTTTTTTTATTTTAGCTGTTTATTCTGTATAAAATCGTTCGCCATTCTGAAACAATAATAGAAAATATAAGTTGTTCGAGTTCCAGTTTAAAAGAAATAAAAAGTTCTTTTATTTTTATTTTTTGCAATCATTTTAATGATAAAAGAATTAAAAATTGGGGAAAGTATATAATAAATATGATTAATAGTTTGAAATATCATACTGCATATATTCACCTGTAATTTTCATTCTTTGAAGCACAAATGGAGGAATTTTGCTTGATTTTCTTATAGAAAAGAAAACAAACAAATTCTGCTTCATTTTTACTTTTCCCTCTTCGCGCCAAACCGTTGCTTCATTAATCTAGTTTGTTTAATATTCCAGATGGCAGCGTTTACTTCAGCCATTCATCATTTTGCTGACAGGTCCGTGTTTTCTTCCACGGTCGAATGTAGAAATTTGCAATTCGAAGATGTTTCGCTTTAACAAAGTCAAACCACAAATATTCCAGATTTGTCGTTTTTACTCCAAAGTCACCAATTTGAAAACGATTTGTCGAGAGGCCGTTTCGGGAAGCGTTTCATTGAAATGGATTACTAGCACACAGTTTGGATTCTATTTCCTTTGAAAGTATCGTTTGCTTTCATTAACTGTGGAACGATTACTGTTATTTTGGCATTGGACTGTGAAATTAATGATTGAAATGCTACTATATTTTATCAAAGCGCTTCATTAGGATTTATTTAAAAAGTAAATGTGAAACTAATACGTTGTTTCCGTTGAGTATTTTATATTTTATTATTTATTTTGATCATTGTTATAGAATGAATTCTTTTTGCAGATGACACTAGCAGATATAAATTCAAAAAAATTTTACAATTTAACAATGACTTTTTAACTTCGGAAGTAAATCTTAATCCTAAATAAAATCATAAGTAGTTCTTATCATGAAAAAAGCGAAACATTATTGCTGAAATGCTTATTTATCTGATGAATAAAAGTCAAAGAGTATGATTTCAAATTCCTTCTTCCTCTCGGCTTTGGTTTTTAATTTTTAAAAAATCAAAATTAGAAATCCTATGTTCAATACATTCAAATAATTCACCATTTTCTTTATTCGCATTATTTTACTTTAATTCCTTTCCGCCATTTCCTTAAAGAAAGTGTCGGAACGCTACGAATAAATTAGCGTAATTATTAATTTTTGATTCATACTTTCAGAAGTTTCTGAAATATTTCTAAGTTGAGTTTTTAAAATAAATTTACTCTAAATATCTGTTTATACAAAATGTGACAAGTGCTTTAATTAAAATATATTCCGAAATGTCATGAAAAAATGTTTTCGAATGCCATGTGCGGATTAGTTCTAAGGTTTTCAGAACTGCAATGTTCTTTAACATTAAGAATATACAGCAACAGCTGTTTAATTCTAGCTTGTAGTTGTTGCAGATCGTCTTAAAATATTGCGTTGTTCGGAAAGTCATTTCGTATTTTTCTGTCAAAATGAAAAGAAATTTTCGTTTAATGAATAAATTATTTATTAAATTATAAAATTGCCATTCTGGTCTAATACCTTTTGCCATATTTTTGGTAGTAACATGATTACACGCTCATAAAAGTTTTGGTCTTTGCTGTAAAAAAAAACTGATCGAGGTGGTTTTTGGCCTCCTCATTTGAAGGAAAAATTTTGCAAATCAGTTCTGGTACTGATGTACTGTTAACACATCTTCTCCACACATATTGGCTAATTTATTTCTGGCTTGAACAGCATTTTTACCTTTTATAGCAAAAAAGAAAAAAATGAAGAAAATGCTGTTTATTGCTCTCCATATTTAAAAGGGCACCATCCAAAAACTACTGCGAAGAATCAGCTGCACTTTTTCACACTCAAGCCTTGCTATATCAGCTCTTAAAACATAAAATGATTTTGCGGTTTAAGTATGAAATTGGGTGCGAAAAATGCAATTAAATCCTTTGTCAGGAAAAAACGAAATTACTTTCCGAACAACCTAATAGAAATTTCTATTCATGATTTGGTGATTTAATTATGAAATAATAGTATTATTTGACAAAAAATTGATAAAATCATTAATAAATCCAAGTCTGCAATATAATATATTATTAATAAATACTCTGACTTTCAAATTTTTGGAGATAGAGATCTATTCTGACAAATTTTCATAGAGAAATCTATTAGGAAAGCTTAGTTTGCACTAAAGAAATATAAGATTCAAGATAATTCTCAAATAAATGCACCAAAAATCGAGGAAGGCTAATGATGGTACAAAACTGAAATGAAATGCCCAACGTTACTAAATATTTTTAAACCGGTGAGAATGGTCGCCCAGAATTTTCTCGCATACTCTAATAAATTGGTCATTGCCAGAGCATACTTTACAGGACTGAGTGTACAATAGTTACGAAATATTAACTTTTGATGTAACTTGAGAATTTTTATTGAGTCTATCGTGTCATCCTTGGCGAGTGTTTTCGTGATTAATCATAAGCATGCAGTTAATACTATCTGAAAATCGAATCTATACTGTAGACACATTTTTCCTACAATGATCCTAAATGAATTTTGCCTTGTCATATTGAACAGGGTTTTCCCCTTATTTAAATCCCAATGACTACGTACGGAAAGAAGCCAAGCAAGAATTCCAAAGATGGGACATTAAGAACATTTGAATGCTGTTCAGGATATTTAGAACAGCAACTAATAAAAATATCTTTTGTGAGTCATATCATAACACTTGAAAGAAATAATGAAGTCTGAAGGAGGGTTTATACAAATCAATAATTATAACTTGGTTAACATGAAAAATGCTTTTCATAAAGTTTTTAAATACTGCATTTTTCTTCTCACTAGTGCCACTTTTTCTTAAAATTATTATTTAATTGATTCTAGTTTTTCTTTATAATGTTCATAAATAATGTATGCTGTTGTGTCACACGAAGTTTCAATTCAAAACAATATTCAAAATATTTTACATGAATAGTTCTGTAAAAAATTATCCATGGCTATATACAGTTGAATGTGTTTTCAATCTGAATTTTAAAATGTATATAAAGATAAGAAAAAACTTAATTTAATCTTTAATTTGTAGCTAGCTGATAAGTCTAACTTCGGTGAGGAGGAAAATTTCTTTTATCAATAAAAATTTAACTACTTTGGCGGGAAAAAAAATTTCCAACACCAAGAAAGACATGTGTTAGATAAACCAAATTCGACAGGCATGTTTATACATCTAAAAGATGACATCGATTCAAATTTCTATCTTCGCACATAAATGTGAAGCGAGTGGCGCCACTCAGAACTTTCAAGTCAGGTTTGCTTTAAATGCGTGCTGTTAAATTTGTAAGAGATATTTTCTTTGAAATTTGACTATAGATTTGATGTTTGCTAAAAATGCCTTTGAGAAGATGAAGATGCCACCATCAATAGCTCACCGAGTTTGAACAAAGTCATCAAATAGGGTCACAAGAAGGTGGATTTTCTTCCCACGATAGTGTAGAAAGACTTGGCAGGAATGTATCCAATGTGCATGATTGTTGGGGGTGATGGTCAAGCGATGGTACTATCTCAAGAAAACCAGGTTTCGGGTGGTCACAAGACACTACTGAAAAGGAAGACCACTGTATTCAGCGTATAGCCGGGGCACATCGTTCTGTGTCTGCGGCAGAAATTCGAGCTACAATTGGTACCACATTGATACAACAAAGTACTAGAAGTCGGTTACTTCAAGGACTACTACTGTAAAATTCCTTCCACTGACCCCAAGCTACTGAAAGCCTTTCGTAACACTAGTGGTGTCGAGATAAAGCTCATTGGTGGATGGACTGGAGATCTGTTGTGTTTTCTAATGAAAGTAGGTTCTGCCTTGGTGACAGTGATGGCTATGCGTTGGTCAGAGGAAGGCCAGGGGAACGACTGCAACCAAACTGTTCTGTAACCTAGACACACTGGAATTAGACTTGGAGTCATAGTCAGGAAAGCAATTTCCTAAGGAAGCAGAAGCATTCTCGGGGTTATCCAAAACACACTGCCTGCAAATTAGTAAGTCAGTCTTGTAATTAACCTGCAATGCTGACATTCATGAACAGCATTCAAGGGGAAGTTTTCAATCAGGATAACGCTCGCCCTCATACCGATATTGTAACGCCACGTGTCTTACAGAGAGTCGAAATCTTATCTTGGCATGCGATATCACCATATCTGTCTTCAATTAAGCACATATGGGATATGATTGGATTGCTCAACCTTCCTTGACCATCCCAGTATTGAAAGAACAAATACAACAAGAATGGAATACCATACAATAAAATGACATTCGGCACCTGTATAACACAATGCACGCAGGCTTGCATTCAAAATTCTGGAGGTTACACCGACTATTATTATAATAGCTTTCAACATTTGAAACAGATTATCTTGAGCTTAAATTAGCATGTGATCCTGAAAATTCAATCAATTAAATTTGTTAATTAATTAAACAAATGCAAAAGCCAAATTTTATTATTCTACAATAATTTGTTCTTGGTGTTGGGATTTTTTTTCCGGAAGTGATTAATTGTCACAAAATCTTTATTAATGACTTTTTTATTCTTCATAGTAGGAGCAAGGAAGGTTAAAAAAAGACCGGATTAAATAATTTGCATTTCTACATAGCACGAATTTCAATGAATTTAGCTTTTATTTATGGATATAAAACCTAACAATATGTATAATCTACAGCGTGGTAGATTATATCTTTGACATAAAAAGAATTTACTTTTTTCCAAGATGTATTTTGTCTTTTGAAGAATGTTTCATGCAAACGTTCTTAACTATCCAAAAATTGTTTAAATTCAATTCAATTCAATTATTTGGTAATAAAATTTTATTCTGAAGAGAGAAGGGAACAATTTTTTGAAAATCGCGTTGAATTCTTGCTATTTGCAGTCTTTATATTCTAGACATGATTCCAGAATTATTTATATCATATTAATAATTTCAACACGTCTAAAATCTTTAGTTTAGTCTTCATTTTTCCACCAATTAAAATATTGATGTCACATAATTTTGGAAAAAAGGTACATGAGAAGAATTTTAAAAAATGTCGAACCAGCTAAAACACTTGTTTCAGAATGAAGAAAATCAAATCGTATACGGTGTCCAATTTACCATTTTTAATTAAATGACATGGCAATTGTGCTAATTTTTTAAATTATTTGATTTAATCATTTTCCTAATTGGCGAGAAAATGTTAAATTTGACAGAGTGGGAAAATTTTTAAGTGTAATTCATATACATTGTATATTAGCAAACATGATTACAAATTATTTTCAGAAATTTAATTTTTAATTTAAAAAAATTAATTCCAAACTCAGATTTGGTTTTAATCTGACTGATTTATAAATTCTAGCATGGTTAATAATCTAAATTATATCTTTCACATTAAAGAAGAGCATGCAATCTACCCGTTGAATTATGAAGTCAAAATTAGATTTACACAACTTTGGTACAAAGTAGATGTATTTTCTTTCGCCTAGCTCGTTTCGTTTTTGAATGATCAAATTCCAATACACTCAGATATACAACACAAAAAGTGTGGCTTTCCTAAGATTTGGTCCGAAATTCAATTGTGGTAACAAAATTATGTTCCTTACTCAAGATTTATAACTCATTAATACAGATTGATTGTTTTTAGAACTATCGAGACAAAAATAAATTGTTGAATATGAATCCTTCTTTTTTCTCCCGTTGAAATGAATATCAAGTGTTTACAAAAAGGAAGATGAACCAGACAGATTTCTTTTTGACTGCCTTATCCGAAATTCGAGAGAAATCTACAATTTTGAAAAAAAGGAAAACATATCAGATTTCAAATATTTCACTCTCTATTTTGATACTAATATTGTAGTTTCGATTATATCGTTTACATGCATACATACCCATAGTTTTTTTAAAAAAAAAGTTTAGAAAACATATCTAGGGATGTATAAAATGTGGTGAATCATAAAAAAAAATCAACATCGAATTTTTGATAGTTAAAAAAACATTTTCTCTTTATGTAGCTCTTATACCAGACAATAATCATATTCCCCATAGCTTTCTCGCAAGCTCTAATAAAAGTGTTATTCCCTACCCATCCCCACAAAAAAATTATAGACTTTTGTAAAGCAGAAAATGCTTACTATTGCATCGGCATACAATAATTACGAAATATTAAACTTTGACGTGAATTTAGCATTTTTTTATTGCATCTACAGAGTGAGCCTTGGCGGGTTTTTTTGGGCGGGAGGGGCTAATCTTTGACATTACGCAATAAAATTTCTAAAATCGAGTTTTTGTTTTAAGTAGGTTTGTTTCCAACTAAATGAAAATTTGTCACAAAACTCAAAATATAGTTGGCAAAACTACATACTATATTCGATATGCTTAAATAATTGTGTTTTTGAGTTAGTTACATTTGCAAATTCTGAAAGTACAGACAGACAGATGATCAACTCCTTGTTGGATTTAGTTTAAAATTGGATATCTACACTATAAATGTTAAATACATATACTTAGAAAGTTATCTATCTAACTTTCTTCGTTTTTAAAATTATTGTGTTTACTTACATTCGAAGAGCAAAACAAGCAGACTTTCTCTGAATGGATTTTATTCAAAATTTGATAGAGATCGTACAAATTTTATATGGCCATGTACAAAATTTCATCCATTCTATTCAAAATATTTTTTTGTGAACTTTGCAACACATGGACATAATGTCAACAATTTATTTTTCGTAATTAAAAAGTTCTGAAATGAGGAGACTCATCAAATCTTGAGTTCAAATTTTTTGATAATTACTTGATTTTCTCGATACTTCATATATGAAAAGTAAATAGGAACAGATCTGATCAACAATCGGTCAAGTCTAATCGCTTTAGCTTGAGAATCTACGTATACTGCTTGAGGGTGCGATCAAAAACCTCTAGCCATCAATCGTTCAAGGAGGTACAAAGCATCAAGACGCCCGTGACCCACATTCTACTTTATGATTCAGCGCGCCCTGTCTGCATTAACAAGTGGTATTGTAGTGCCCCTCGGTCTTAGGAATCGAGTCCTCAACGGTTGAAGGTAAATCAAAATGGGTTCGTTTTTAGCTCATACTAGAGTATCAAATAACTGCAGTTAATCCATTTTTAATCTAAATCTTTTATATATTAATTGAGTTTATGTTATACAAGTAAGATATTCTATTTTTATGAGTATTCTTTGAACGATGTAATAAACCTCAGGTATGAAGTATTCTATTTTATAAAGATATTAAAAATGTCGTTGGTTGAATAGAAAGAATTTTCTTATATTCATAGAATGAACATTAAAAAAAAAGAGAAGAAAAGAAAAAAAGCAAACCATTTTGTTAAAAAGAAAAAGAAAAAAATTGTTTACAAGATTTACTATCAATTACAAGGTTTGCTTTTTTTAATTAGAATTTACTTTTTGTATATTTTTCTGAAATGTTTTGTGAAAGAAGTGCATGTCATAGTATATTTATTGAGAGCGGTGATAGCTTAGTAATGAAATTTTGGCTTCAAAACCATAGGATCGGCGTTCAAGATTAAATTCTAGTAAAATATTGAGTCACGTTTCTTTATTCAATGTTCATTGTATTACAGTGCCTCTTACAGTGTACGTACATTGTATTACAGCGCCTCTTATCATGTATATACATTCTGTTAGAGGTACGGGGTTTTTTTTTCCCCAAGCTCTACTTTTTTTTTTTAAATTTAAAAGTTGGTAAAAGAAGTACAAGAAGAAAAGTCCTCTTTTTTTATTTCATTTTTTTAAATATTCACATTGAATTTGACAGTTTTTGTTTATCTTAGAGAGCAATCAAAGTTAATTCTTTTCCTACAAATCTATCAATGAAAAAAAAGTATGTTTAATTTTATTTAAATCGTTTGCTGTTTTAACAGTTTTAAGTAATAATAACACAAAACAATTTCTCTTTAATGGAAAGAAACTTTAACTGCGATTCCTTTTGTATATAAGAATTGCCTAACATTTTCACATTATAATTATATATTTAAGATATTGATTCATTTTAGGCTTTTTTATTTTTGTAATTCTGGGCTAATTTACATGTTATTTATTTATTGTAACTCACGACTAAGAGATATATATATATATGTACACAATATTATATGAGCAGATGATATGCGTTAATTCATACTGTAATAGTAAAGCAAGCGTAATGAAAGATAGGGTATGAATAAATACCATCCCTAAAATGTTAATAATTTGTAATTCATATAATTTATAAAATTATTTGCTTGGGTATTACCCTAATTTCTGAGACCAATGACACTATCGTTGGAAATTCGCAATGAATATTGTACCATGCAAAAATTATTTTATTATCAAATTGATCACAATACAAGAAAATAATTTGAGAATATTCGTCAGAATGCATTTGCATTTGATCTCCTTATTTCCTCATTCATATATAACAAAAAAGCATTCAAATAAAACTCTTTTTTTTTAATAATTTTTATTATCAAAGTTTACGTTGTTCTGCACCAATGCATTTTAATGGACATGAAAGAATAACAAATAAAATAACGATAAAAAAATTGACAGGGATATCATTTATAACAATAAAGCAGAAAATTTTGTAAAAAACTGTCCCGAAAATGCAAAGTTAAACAAAAATCAAAACTGCCTCTAAAAAAAATATTTCTCTCTTTGAATTTTCAAATTGCTTTTATTAACAAAATTTGAAAAATATTGGGAAAAAAAACCTGGAAAAAATGATTATATGTTGTGTTAGAAATTTAATGCTCCGAGATAGTTTCTTAAATAAAGTATTTCAAATCCAGCTATTATCATGGATAGTCTATACTGTTGGGATTATCATTGTGGAACTACAACATTTCAACTTTTTTCTGGGTACAAATTTAATTATTAATTTTATAATAATTAATTCCATAGACAATCTAAGTTAATTTTAAGTTAAGCTTTTTTAATTTTTTCTTGGATATATTTTTATTCACTCCCTATTTTCTCATGCTGCTCATGTGCAGTCACAAGATGCAGTTTTATACCACACATTTTTAAGGCAAGAAATTACTGCAGAAAAAATGTTTTAGATACTAGAAAAAATTTGAATTCTTTCTTAATCTGATAGTAATTAATTAGTAAATGAATTTAAGTTACTAATTAATCCAGTAAAGGAAGGGTATTTAATGATAAATAAAAACTAATTAAATAAATATCATATAATAATTAAAATACAACTTTTTTTCATTAATAAATTAGGGAATTAATTTCCCTCCAAGTGCGTTTATTTTAAATTTACACTTCAAGACTTTTTTCTCATTCAACTTCATTTTCATAAATAAACGAAAATAAGAGCTACAGGAAAAATAAATTCCTTTGAAAGAAAAATTTTTAAATAAGAAACGAGCAATTACTTCGTTACAATTTTTTTATTAAAATCTTATCTACTTCAGATCAAAAATTTATAATTATTATTATTTATCATTAACAGTTATTAGAGACAATTAAAATATTGCAAAAATATCTTACAGCGCATATAATAATATAAGCTACAGCAAATCCGAAAATAAAGAAAACGAGGCTAGTAAAAACATAGCCGAGGGATAGTTTTTCAACAACAGCAACAACAAAAAAGAAAAAGGTGCACAGATTTCCTTATTAATAAGTTAATTCATCCATTCTATAAATGCTGATGGATTTATTTTCCTATTAATAATTCCTTAATAAAAGAATATGCAGTAAGTATAAATTTGGTTACATAAGTAATTTAAAGAAATTCTAACGATATTGAACCAGTAAAATAATTTTCCAGAAAGAAAAATTATAATAATGTTTCAAATAAGAATGTGAGACAAAAATGGCAAAATAAGCAAAATGAATAAATAAATAAAAAGTGAAACAACTGTTTCAAACAGGAACATTTATTTTTTTCACTTTTTGTCAAAACTGGTTTAGTTTTCAGTCAAGAATATTCACTATTCATATTTTATATGAGTAGACTATCCAATTCCTTAAGCTACAAAAAGTATAAAAATATTTATTGTTAATTCAGCATTAAAAAAACAAATAGAATTAATAAGAATATTGATACGAAAACTAAGAATTCTGAAATTTCTGAATGAAAATAAAGTTAAAAAAAAGTTGATAAAGAAGATTCTAATAAAAAGTCATTAAAGCAATGTTTTCCGAAAATAAAACAAATTTTGTAACACGAATCCTCTTAAAAGTAAGAATATGTTCTTAAATACACAAACAATCAGAACACAAAAATAGTAATTATATTTAAAAACAAAAAGTATATTCTTCATTCCTATTCGTATTCATGGATGAAGAGTATACTTTTTTTCAAATTTTACTTCACTTTACTCCAAATTCTGATTGCTTTCATAAACCAATTCATGGAAGATAAATAACAACTAATTAAAGAACGCAGAAGTGTTTTTAAAATATTAATATTTTGATACAAACGATTCTGGAATGGTTTTACGATACGGAAATAATAAACAAGAAATGAATGGGAATTTTTTAAAAATTGCTTTTCCCCCACAATGAATTCATATTAATTTTAACAAACACAACTCATCTAACATAGAAAAACAAGAAACGAAAAAAAAGAGTTAAGATATATTATACCAGAAATGATCTAAGCACTGTCAGAGTCCTTTAAAGAGAACATTAAAAAATCGACCATCGCCATATCTCATGTCAACTGCTTTTCAATAACGCAACCCGCAAAAACGATTTTATTTATAAAAAAAGAATTCTGTTTTTTCATCGGTTCCCCTTCCCTTCCGTATAGGTCCGCTTCCCTTTCTGTGCGTCTTCCTCTTATTTTCCGCTCCTCTTGTGAGCCAGGGCGCGTTCGACAAACCACTTAGCCCTGACAATGGCCTCTTCAAGTGAGCCCCGCCACAAAGCGTAATGAGGAAACTGCTGACTTCCGCCCTTTGGTGATGTCGAATGAATCCCCCCCTTCTTACGAGTTAGCATTTTTTACTCTCCAGTGAAAGTTGTCTGCTTGGCAGGGTTGAGATGTTTTTCGGACGAACAATCATAATAAAAAATTATGTATATATAAATACAGTGAAGAAGAGAATAAAATAGATGTCAAACAGTTTGGAAGTTCGTCGGGCCAGAAAGCGACGATTTTTTTTTTTTTTTTGGAATGCCGTATTTCTTTTTTGCTTTTGAAATCGTTTGGTTGAGAGGAGCAGGGAGAAAAGAATAATAATAATATGGGAAAAAAAAGTTCTTCACGCTTAAACACCTGCATAAGAGTTAAAAATAAGGATATAAAGAACCTTTCCCCTTTTTTTCGATAGGCCACATTTCAATGATAGTTTGGATCACTGGTTGAAGCAAGATTGGACAGAGAGATGAAAGAGGGATTTCTATAGGAAGTTTTGACGTGGAAGAATTTTCGCTCTGATGATAATCTAATAAGAATGGGATTGTAACTATTGTATCTTTCTATTTAAGACCAATAGAAAGAGGATTCTTTTCGTGTTTAATATTGGTTAAACAGTTACAGTAGCAAACGATTGTTAAATTCATATTTTAGCTTCAGTGAACACTTTGAGAAAAGAAAAAAAGTACAATTATTTAACCTTCAAATGATTTTTTCTCTTCCGGGTGATTGTTGCTACAATCTGTCAGACGTTTGTAAACCTTTTTAACTGACATCATTCGTAAAGATGCGCAATACCTTCTTCATTAAAAAAGATAGAACACTACTGCGCAAAAAAATGACCTTCTTTACCTTCATTTTTTTATATATGTTATTCAAATGATAGCTTCCTTATAACAGTACTTCCCATAACAAACAGCACAGGTGTACTTAAAGAGGTAGAAAGCCACACTTCATAAAATTTTTTTTTAGAAATAATTAATTAAGCGAAATTTTGATGCTTTTCTGCCATAATTCTAGAAAATAGCATTGCGCAAAGCTAATTATTATGCTATTTTAAAATTAAAAAAATCTTTTTAATAATAGCAACTTGATGATTATGTAATTTTTTTCTTGAATTTTGGCATTTTTACTTAATATTTATTTTTACGTTATTTTTCAACAAAACATTTCATTGATGCACAGAGGTTTTTTTTTTTTTTTCTCTTTTTTTAGCTTTCAATATTTTTCCATCATTGAAAGTCCAAAAAATGGAATTCTGTGTAATATTTATGAGATTGGTATAAAGAAAAACAAAGTCAAATTACAAAGCCCTAAAAATTAGAAGGCGAATGGATCAGACATTCACATTTTCTATAGCATAGGGGTACATTAGCAATCACATTAGGAAGGTTCATACGCACATAAAAAAGAACACGTGTAAGAATATTAAAATAGGTTTTATTATCTGTCACAATTTATTGCTTCATGTTTGGGAGAGGGCAGAGGGAGAATCATGAAGCTATTCATAAGAGTTTTAATTAAAAGTATAAATTAATATTTTCTTTTGCCCTTTTTTAATGGTACATATGGTATCGATTTTGTTTCTGTTAATGAATCACTATTTGTTTGTTTCGATTCGATTTTAAGGACTAAATTAGGTGTGAGTGTTCGCGAACATTGTAAATAGAGAAGATATCACTACAAAGAAATTCCATTTTTAATGTTATTATATATTTACATTTACAGTGTACTTCAAATATTCTTTATTTTATTTTATTCCTTAAATATTCCTCCAATATGCATGATATTTTATACTACAACTTCATACTAAAACTTTCGTTAGTTAATCTATGACAATCAGAACAGAGATATCGTTAATAGGATAACAGCCCGTCTGGAAGTGTACATATTCTAGAAAGATATAAAATACAAATTAGGTTAATATAAAAAAAATGTCATGGTTAATTGTCCAGATTTCAGTCTATTTCATTGAAGTCCATTTAATTAATACTGATTTTAAAAACACCGAGAATCATCTGAAAAAGTAGTGTGTACAAATGTGTTAACGAAGCAATCAAATAATAAAAAAAATTATAAATAATAGAAAAAACCATGCCCATTTTTTTACAAAGTTGCTGAAATAAAAATAAAATTAAAACGTATTAATTAGGATAAAAGTGGAGGAAATATAAAACTAAATTGACGAATTATTGGAAGATGAGTCTTCTAAAGTGATTAAAACTTTGATTTTTCATAATTTTTCACAGATTTTTTTTATATACTTTGAGAATTGTTCGGTTTTAAAGAACAATGTTATTGATATACAGACAGTAAAATGATATATAGCATTTTATTATTTAATTAATTTATCAGCATTTTATCCATGATTAGTAGAATTTAAAAAAAGAATCTCTTAAGAATTTACTGTAAAAGAACCTCTTTAGAATATATTGAAAATGAATTTTTATACTTAAATATCTAAAATCAGTAGTGCAGAATAATATGCTTCTCTGCAAAAAAATGACAGGAATTGTTATATCTAAGGGCGGATTAAACTTGTTATTGACTCATAGATTGAAAACATTTGGAGTTTCCTCTAATGATAGTATATATTAACAATTATTAACACAGGAGAAATAATCTTGGAAACATGTTTTGGAATTTGAAATAGTTATCTTATTTAATTAGGAATGATTAGAAGAATGATATTTATTTTCTAGTCGGCAATGAATACATTCGTTGAAATTGAAGGATATATAGCATTTATTCTATTTTACCAACAAATATTCATTTTTATATATTAGATTTGTGTATTCTTTTACAATTGTAAAGCTTGGTGTTCTTTGAGAATGGTAATGAAAGAAACTATTTATTGTAACTTGTGATTCGTTTAATATTCGTTCAAATTCTCAAGTTTAATATTAGAAAGTGAGATTAAAATATTTTCTTTTAAAATTAATTAAACAAGGGAAATATATTTATGTCATAAAATCTTTAATATAGTTGAAAAGATAATTTTTTGAAAAATAAGAGGGTGCAAAATTATTTTCGGAAGTAACAGCGAAAAATGCTAAGATTTTATTAAATGTTTAGTTAAAATTTCAAACCAATAGGATTGGTTCCCCTAAAATTTTCTCGCACTCTCTCTTAATAAAACTATTACCTCAGAGAAAGGCTTACATTGCATTTACGTACAATGGCTCCGAAATATTAACGTTTAGCTTGAATTTAGCATCCTTACTGAATCTGTTGTGTGACCTAGGTGATTATTTGTTGGTTAATCCGTGGTTGATAGATGAGGTAAATAGATCTGAAAATATTTTTTATACTCTAAATGATTGTATTATGCCTATAACCATCCCATGACTGCAAGTAATAAGCTGATGAAATTTTATCGGAATCGAATAAGCGGTAAGGCATCGCATAAAAGAGAGAATAAAGCAACAAATTCAAAAAAAAAAAAAAACCCGCATTATTAAGCAAAATGTATAAAAATTTTCATTATTAAAAAAAACATAATTTTACTAAAATCAGAAAAAATAACTGTGTAATAATAATTCTGAACAATAAGCAATTACATTTGAATTTTGAAATATGCCATGCTTGTTAAACATGAATAAGGAATTCCGCGATCTATGCCATAAAATAAAAGAAAGTTTATAAATTACTTGCTTAAAAATAAATGCATAAAAGAAATTTGTGCCTTTTTTTAAATTTTTTAATCCTTTTATATGTTTTAAAGTTATTAATTTGTCCTTCCTTCAACAATTCCATGTTTTTTAACTTGCCTTGATGGCGGAACTTTTCAATAATGATGTCATAAATAAAACGATTCGTTGTAAAAATGGCATTGTTTATTATATTACAAAATATAAATTAGTGGTGAAAATGAATGATGTGTGGTTTGTGTTAGAGAAAAAGAACGTATCTAAATATCTTTAAAAAACTTCAAAGATGTCATTTTAAAATATTTATTTTAAAAAGACATAAAAGATGATTTAACAATAATAAGATGGTGCATAGATATATAAAAAAACAATTGTTCATTTTCTTGAAATAAAACTAAGATTCACCAAGATTTTCTTAAATAGTGTTAATAAAATATGGCTTTCAATGGTTGAAGCTTTAAATTTAAAATTATTTTTAATAAAACAAATACTATTATTCTTTGGCTGCAGTTCTAAAAATAACGGGATAGGGAATTAAAAATATCAAAAAAGTTAGTTTAAAAACATATAATTAAATTAATAAATATTAAAAAAATGTTAATATAAATTTAATAAACTGTTAGAATTATAAAAAAAATTAAATGGTTATAGGCTTCTAATATTTTTTTTTCTATTTTAAAACCTAGGAGATAGTTACTTTAACTTCAACACTGAAGATAAAGGGACTTTATGAATTATTTTTATAAAAATAAATCTTAGTAATAATTCAGTAATCGAATATTATAGTGATGACAAGTGTAAAAATATTAGAAAATTATTAAGGAAGCCTTTTTTGATAGATTTAGAAGGACAATTTATTTTAATGAATTCAACATAATTTTTAAACGATTTCTAATAAGTGATTCGATAAGCGTGGAACGGTTTAATAAAATTATGAATTCAAATCGAAACTGCAATATATGAAAGAATTTAGAATTTTTATTATACAAAGAGCTTATGTTGTTGTAATAAAGCTATTAAACGAAGTACTTAAATATTTTGCAATAATGTAATAATCTATAAATTCAGCTTGTTGGTTATAATATTTTCCAAATTTTACTTTTTAAAATATAATTTATCAAATTCTTACTGACGGGAAAAAAATTTAAACCCTATGATCAATCACAGCTACTTTATTTAAATGAAAAAAAAAAAAAACCTAAAATCAACTTGTATATTTCATTGTTGTATACATACGAAATTCGAATAAAAAAATACTCGAAATTCAAATAAATTAAATTCTAATTCTTAAGAAATTCTTAACTTTTTCGGTGGAATTCTTAAAATTCCAATTCTTAAACAAAGGCTTTTTTAGCAAACAAAGAAAGTTGCTGAAAAGGCGTTTATGCAACAAACAAAGAAAACTTGCAACATTCATAAATGTAACGTCTTCTTACACAAGTACCAAAATCTGGATGGCTTAAGATCTCTTTTTTCGAAGGGCTTTTTGTTTGTGTGTTTGTTTCCATTCACCGTATTCTCTATACAAAACTAGCTAACGTATCATTATGCCGCCTTGTTTCACAGTTCGACGACTTATGCTTCTACAAAACAACATCACCATAAATATGCCTTCTTATTCCCAATTTATCAGAACTCAAAGTAGACTCAGAATACTTCCTATTTACTATTGGCACTACAACCAGCCATCTAATCATACTTTACACCTTGTTGTCAAAACCATCTCCCATCCCCTTTCTTCCTCATCAACATGCTCCTAAGTACCACAAAATCCAGTAGCGCATTTTCAAGGGCTGGATGTGGCAAATTACCATTGACGAGCTCTAGTAATTTTGCAAACTTGGTCTTGTTAACTATGGTTTTGAAGATGACCAGGGATATTCTGGACACTGTTTTTCTTTCTTTGGCGCTTTTTCTTACACGAAACAAGATCGTTAGCGGTATTGTCGGATGTAGGAGTGGAAGGTTGAGATCTCAGATCGTGTGTTGAAGGTGTGGACCGGATGATCCTGAAGTGTGAAAGTTTACGCCTACATCGTTTATCTTGTTTACATCCACATCTTGTTACACATGCACCCCACCTTTAGATATGGTCCAGAAAACCGGTCTAAAGCTTTTTTTTTTTTTTTTTTTTTTTTTTTGTGTGTGTGTGAAATTAGTGATAGTCTATATCCAGGGCTGAATTATCAAATAGACACAGTGGGTAGCTGTCTTCAATAACATTTATGTGTCTGAAAATTTCGATATATTTTTTTCAATAATTTTTTGTAAATTTTTATTCTTGCATTTGATTTACACAGAGGTCAAGCGCTAGAAGAGGTTCATATTCAAATCAAGAACTAATTAAATGTTTAATTGTTTTTGAATATTCCTTTTTAACCAGTTTTATATTAAGATGCTTAAAATAAAAAGTGTCATATTTTATAATTAAATAGATTTTAGATTAGTTTTAACTTCCACATTTATAATCTTAATTTAACCAGTAACCCTTGGTATTGCGAAGTTTTTATTACAACAAACGCTATAGTGCTATAATCGGTGTAGATCATAATATTTGAAGTATTATGAAATTTAAAACTGAATTATTTAATTTGGCAGTTGATAAAGATTTGTCTTTAATGCATTTAATCCGAAAGATTGTCTATACGAATGGTGGTTAATTAATAACATCAAACTTTTCATTCGAAGTTGTAATTATGTCTGTTGAGAAATTTCATATCTGCGGTGAGACAATTTGGAGCATTGAAAGATGAGCTATAAAATAGCCAAAAATAATTTATATTGATAGACAGAAGAATAGTCTTTATTATGGATTATGTTTTACGATTATGTATTGTATTCTCATCCTATTAATCCAAATTTACACGATTTTACAATAAATATTGATTAAAATTCATGAATAAATCTAATGCTCTTTTACATGAGTATTTTCGAATTCGAAAGAATGTGTAATATTAATATATTTTCAATAGTAAATATTGTCCTTTAGCTTTAATATGTTTCTCTGAATGTAAAGATTTAGTTTAGTTTGAGAAATAATCTGTAAAATATAAAAAAAGATAGAAAACACTTTTTAAAAATTCCTTAATTCATAAGAATTAAGTGTTTTTTTTAAAAGCCATTTCTTATATGTTAAGGAACATATGACATTCTTATTTTTATATCTGATAGCATTTAAGTATATAAAGAAGATATCTCTATACGATATCACTTTTACTTTAAATTGATGTGGTGGATTTCTGATTATGCTATATCTTAGGGCCACTCAGGTAACATTTAGATTTAAAAATCTTATATACCTAGTTGACAAGTAAATAAATTTGCAAAAAATGGGATAGAAGATATTTGATCAATATTAATATTATGCAAAGCATAATTATAAAGATATAATTGTATATGCCAAGTACAGGGGATAAAATTATTCCTATTTCATAATATTCAATTAGTTTTTACATTTGTAATCACCGATAATCTACCTAAATAGTGTATAAGAATACTAAGAGTGTAAAAGTTAATGTAGAATAATAAAAAGTTACAATAAATAAAATTATATGCGTCTTCACAAATCTCGAAAAATAATTTTGAATAAATCCTTAACATAATGATAGCATTAAAATTGCTGAAATGTGAAGCTAAACTGACTACGGTATTAAGAGAAGGGCACATAATATGCCCTGCCTAAAGCCCCAAAATGTCTAAATCTGCCACAATCTTTTCTAGTATTAAAAATATTATAAATAAATAATAGATGTGAGTTTTTAAAGATAATGATCTCAAACACAATGATTGGCATTGAAAATCAAATACTTCAAGATTCGAAATCATCAAAGCAGAATAAATAGAACTGCTAATGCTTAAGTTGGAACTCTTTTTTTTTTTTTTTTTTTTGAAATCAGTGTTATATCTCAAATTGTTTTTTGATGTTCTTGTTCGTATTCGTTTATCAGTTATAAATAATTGTGTCGATCGGAAATGTTCGTTTTGGAAACATCAAACTCACAGACTTAATTGATAAAAGGATACTAGCTAAAAGAATTTCAATTTTTCTGTTAAAAATACAATTTATTAGTTGTTAAAGTTGTAACAAAAATCAAATGTGATCATTTTCTTAAAATCTTTCTTTAAAAAAATAAGATAATAAATGAAAAGCTACATATTTCAAGAAATAATTTGTGTTTACTATAATAAAATGTTAAAAAGATACAGCAATAATTTAAACATTGCAATAATGAAAATTATGTTTCAGCATAAATTCTATGATAAAAATTCGAGTAAGAATATATATGTATTTTGCAACCATAAGAGAGCTTGTAATTTCTTTCATACTTTGTTCCATTTTTTAATCATTTTTATTAATATAAATATTTTTAATTACATAAAAATTGACTGAAATGTTGAGCATAATATTGATCTAACAAATAGATTTATTTCAATTAATTATAAAGCAGACGAAAATAGTTCATCATTTTTTGAGCTAAAATTCCGATGTTATCGTTTGCATAAACACACTGTTTAGCAGCTGTCTTTTGAATGACGAACTAAAGTTTATTTTTATTTTTATTGAATGAATTATGAACTGTTTATTGGGGTGCATCCTTATTAAATTTACAATAATTCTTTTTTCTTGCATCTTCCTTTCCTTTAAAACATCTTGCAGTGTTCCGTCGATGCCTTACCCGTTGACAGGTGATGATAATCATCCACGTCTGGAGCTCTTTTAAAAACTTAGGAAAGCTCTATTTCAATGCAGCGTAATAATTGAGGAGGGAGCTTTTTCCAGTACTCTTTCTTCATTCACCTTGACCTAATCTTCGGTGGGCAATGTTATCTTGCATAAAAGCTATGTATACCTTCAATACCAGTTGTCATCTAACAATCAAATCTCTGCTTCTTTTGATGAACTGCCTCTCCCCCATTTACGGATAGGGGCTTGGTGAAACGCAAGTAGGCAAGGCATTCGTTATGGAGCAGAAAATGCCCCCTCGCCCTTTTGTCGAGGGGTGCGTGCTCAGAATCGCTCTTGTCACAGATGTAAGGTTGAAAATCAGTTGACTATATTGAATTTTGTGAAAAGAAAGTGCTGTGCAAAATGGGATGAATATGGCATCAACTGTCAAAACGACACAGGCTTGATGGTTACATTGTATAAGAAGATGACTCTATATCTCTGAAAATAAAATAAAAAGTTGTAAGAATCACGTGTACAATAAAGCAGAAATAAAATTTATTAAAATCTGGAGGTTGAAGTAAGATTCAGAAAAAAAATAAAGCTCTGGTTCTATATAAATTGGTTTTAATTACACTCAATATATATTTTAATTTTAATGAATGTACAAAAGCGTTTTTTATTATAATATTATTAAAGGGTTAATTTTTTTTATAAAATTGTTTTGGATCTTTAATTATTTTAGGTTTCTTCTTGAAGATCTAGATTTTGACAATAGTAATTTTTAAAATTCCGTTTTTTTTAACGCATACAAAAAAAAATGGATTTTAAAATTACTTCAATTTTATTATTCAAATCTTTACTTTTCTCTAATTATTTTACGTTTCTTCTTTAAGATCTAGACTTTGAGGATAATAATAATAATAAATATGTTTTTTTAAAGTATACTAAGTAAAGAGTGCCTTTAAAACTATTTTGCTTATTATTCTGGATATTTTAATCTTCGAAAAGTTTTTTAATACATATTTTTCATTACTTTGGAATCTTTTAATTCAATTTCTTCTAGAATAACTTCTCATAGGAAATCAAAATTAGATTAAAATTCTGTATTATCAGTCGAAATACTTACTCTACACAGTTTTAAATATTGCAACAAGAAGCGAATGAAAAACCGTCTACTAAATCTGACAGTTTTTTTTTTTTTTTCACTTTTCATTAAATTGGACAGAAATGAAATTCATTTAAAATAATTTGAATTAGATAAATCATAGAATATGTTTATATGATCATGATTAATTGCAATTCTTTATCAAAAATTCTAAAAGTAAAGAGGGAATAAAAATTCGACACAGTTTCAATAATTCAGATGTTTAATGTACTAAACATACTTGCATACATATTTTAAAACTATTTCAAAAATAAAGATAACAGCTTTGGAAAAAAAATTAAAAAACTATTTTATTAATAAGTACAATTTTAGGTAACTTTGTGATGTTCTTATTTTCAAGCAATTTCATTCACCAAAGAAAAAAAAGTGAAATTTCAAAAATATTTATTCACGACATCATTTCAAAATATAACAAAAGATTTTATTTTCTCAATTCTTTTAAAAATAATGACTAAATTTAAGGATTTTTGTGTAAGCTGGCAGTTTTAGGTGTAAATTTTTTTTAGCTAATAGGTTTAATTTAGTTTGAACAAGACAATGGCTTTTCACTCAATATTTCCACCTCTCCATAATAATTCAAAATTTCTTAAAATATTAATATCAACAAGCACTGGAAAATAAGTGAAACCAGGAAGAAAAATGTTTCATGGGAAGCAAGAAATTTCGGTAAAATACAAACGCAAGTTTTATTAAATTTTTCTTAAAATTTTGACATGCATTTTTCTTTAATAAGAAATAAATTATATTTTACATATGCACAACATGGAAGCTATCTATTTTCAAAAATATTTATCATTTATCATAATTTTTTCCTAAATAATTTAAGGACTTTCAGAAATGAGACAATGAAGTACAATATAAAAGATTTTACTAGCTTTGTCAGGAATAGGTTATTCGTTTTTATCCTCTTTTATGATGAATACTTCAATCTAAATGTTACTTCCTGTTTAGTGGTGAAATTATTCATAAAACACCATTTGGATACTTTTCTAAGTTTCCAGTTTAAATCTAATTCTAATAGAACTATAGTCATATTTCTGCCTTTTCTACGAATGTTAATCAAAAAGAATTTCTAAACAGTCATTTCTGTTCTTTGGAACAATTATATAATCACATTTTCTGGAACAATTCTAATTTTTTAAAATTTCATATCGGTATGAACAAAGATGTCCAAGATCTTTCCATTCCGTACTTTAAAAGATAATTTTTAGTTAATTTATAATTTATTGTTACATATTCACCTTATTTTAAGTCTTAGAAACAATTTAAATTTATAAAATCATTTGGATATTATTTAATCGCGGTAACCTTGTTTTCATTCCTATGAATAATCCCCGATAATTTTACTTTTTCTCCTTCGTTGATTACTTCCTTTATAGATAAACAACAAAATAAGGTACAAAATTTAAGCCGAGTGTAGAAGAAAATCAATTACCTTTTGATAGAGTCATTTGTGAAAGTTGTATAATCTTTTTCCTATTAATTATCCTTGGTATGCTAAAGGTCCAATTAATTATAGATTAAAAGTGCATGAAATTCATGCCTTCTGGCGTACTAACTTTGTTTTATAATTAAATATGAAATCCTTAAAAACTATTAAATACCAAATTAAGTTGGTATATATTTATCATCAGATACAACACTCAATCAGTTGGACAGCATTTGACAAAAGATAATCCTTTGACAATGTGAGATTTCTTTTGTGCAAACTAAGATAAATTCTTCCCACCAAATTTGATCTCATTTCGAACCAGAAACACCTTTTCTCACTATCAAATCGTCAACACACGAATTTCTACCATTGATCAGCAACATTTTTTTTTCCCTTTGCTTTGGCGTGACTCTCAAAGAAATTCTTCCTCTTGTTGAAAATATGTTAAACGAAAGTTTTTCCCACTTTTCTCAAGAGGCACTTTAGAATGGCACAAAGCGAATGCTGTCTTCCGGAATAATTGCTCTTGGATTGGGACACTGGCAACAGTAGGTTAACACCTTGCTACAACAGCAATCAAAATGTTTTTAAAGGTCTTTAAGAGTTCTTAATCTTCTCTATTCTCAATGGCTGGGGAGAAAGTGTTCCGTTTTTGTGGAAGAAAAGATTCGGACTATTAACTCACATTTTCCCGAAAAAGTGACATCCTTTTCGGATTATTTTTAAGTCTCGCGGAAGGTCACACGGAAGGTGATGGAAGAGGGCTTCATTATTTCCTCGCGCAGCATTTGTAAATCGTTTTCAGGGGTGTTTGTGGCCAAAAGTTTTCACAAATCCTTCTTTTATGCAAAATTCCCCAACCCTGGTGTCTCTCCCCCCCCTTTCTCTCCAGGCCAGAGCTGTACGTATCAATTGTGGTTGAGACGTTCATGCGGTGGCTGCTTTGTGGTCCTCTTTGTCGTCGCGGAAGGTGACAAAATGCGGACCTTGAGGAAAAGGATACGCGTGGCGTGCTACTCTTTGGGTTCCAAAATGAATAGTGGGGTGGTGGAAAAAAAATCGCGTGGTAATCGAACGATAGTGAAAGGAGGGTGTAAAAAGATGAGGGATCAGGGTTGTTGGAACCATTCGGTCAGTTTTTAACGCAGGGATGGTGAATGCGGAAAGATTAGGGCCATCAATCTGATGAGAGACAAGCGAAACGAGCTGGGTTTGAAGATATAATTTTCGGGCATATTTTCTAAAAGAAATAAAAAAATGAGTCCATAAATTTTAAAATGTCCTTGAAATTTCCATGCGTGTCTTTGTTGAAAATAGATAAAAGACTCGAAAATATTCAAATAAATATTTTGAGAATATA